>CM037090.1:55622331-56002374 GCA_020916435.1 Oxytropis ochrocephala | reverse complement strand
CCACAGACAAAAGCAGTCTCACAAACAAACAAATATCTCTCGCTCGTTACTGATACTACGTTGTTTCTGTTGGATTAATTTTTTTGGTGAGTTGTTGGATTTATTTTATTATTATTATTATTATTATTATTATTATTATTATTATTATTATCTTTTTTTGACCAATTATTATTATTTTGCCGCATGGAGTCCATTCCTATCAAGTTTTTGTGGTATTCCATTGCAGGTAAACTGAGGTGCGAAGCAAATATGGAGTTCCGCCATAGTGTGGTTGTAAAAGATTGGCTCTACTGAAAGGTCAGCTTCTCTCAATTCGCTGTTGCAGTAACACTCATTAACTCCATCTTGAATAAGATTCATCAAGATATGCTTTCTTTTAAGCAAAGCTCCCAAGGTTGTTATAAAGAAATTGATCAAAATCCAAAGTGATTTTCTTGGGAATTAAAGAGGAGAGATCATGGTAGATGTGCGCGGGATAGAATTTGTAAGTTCAAAAAGAAAGAGGCTCCTGGAATCAAGAAATCTCGAACTGCTCAATATGGCGCTCCTCTCCGCTGGGAATGGAGGTGGTGCATGATCCTACAAGCGATTTGGAGCAAGTTCAGTTATCTCATAGATACAATAATATTGCATCTTGTTTTGTCCATGACTCCATGGCTCGTGACTCAACGCCGAGTGCAGGGATCTATTTCGTGGATAGACTTAGCTTGATTTGACTCTCATGCGTAGAGGAACCGATAAGTTTTGTGTGGTGTATCAAACACACACTCTATGATTTCGAATGATATTGATTTTTGGAAGGAACAATGGTTGGGAATCGAACCTTTGTTCATAAGGTGTTTTGCTATCCGTCATGCGATCAACAACACATTTTGGTGTCTAGTCCTCGACATTGGCACAATGATTCTCGGGTGTGGTCGTCTATGGCATAACTCAAACTGACTCGCTTTATTATGGCAGAGTGGTGATATTCTTGCAGAGATCTTACAAACAAAGGCCTCCCATTCAGAGGTAACTAAGCATGATGAGCTGGATTCGCATCACGATCCATCTAAGCTATTTTCGCTAAGTCATATTATTTTCACCGTCCGAGAAAATTACACCTTGGACGCCCTTTGGAAAAAAGAAAGCCTCCTTCGGTATTGTTGTTCACGGGCATTGTTGTCACGAATTCTTTTGACGGCACAATGAATTGTTGCACAAAAATATTCTCGCGACTTAGCCGCAGCGACGCCTATGTCCTATGTGCGCGACTCGCGTAAACCGTGCACCACTTGTTTTCGCCTCTCGTTTCGCTCACTTAATCCCGGGCTTGGTCTGTTGTTTGCTTGGCTTTGCCTTTGCCTTCACTCATCACAAAACATAATGGATCTATTTCATAAAGCGCCAATCAGGTAAAGAAAAAGTTCAAGAGAAAGTTAAACATCTTATATGGGTAACGATTGTTGGAAGATATGATCGTGAATGCATCAGCAGCTTATTTTCAAGAACGAGGAACTGTTGTTTATCTAGCCGATCACGGTCAAAAAGCTATATTTGGAGTTGGTGTATTTATAAACCGAATTGTAATTCCTCTATTTCTATTTAAATGTGGTCTAACCCACTCCAATGCCTAAACAATATGAAATCTGTAATGTGAGAAACAACTGCAGGGGCTGATTATCCTCATCAGAAGCCAGCCTTTGTGCGATGATACTTTTTTCCGCTCGAGCTCCACCGGAGCCGCCGTTCAGGAGGTTTTCGGAGAGACCTCTCCCTTTCTCGCCTTCCATGTGTCGTAAGACTTTCGCGATTCCTTCAATGAAATTATTCTTTTAAAAATGTGGGCTTTGTTTTTTTTTACAATAAAAAGTGGGTTTGTTGAGTTACTCTCGAGGGCTGGGAAAAATATTTTTTTAATTTGTTTTGCGCTTAAATACTTGTCACCCTCGTGAAAAATTACCTGATATTCATTTACCTCCCGCAAAAATTTTTAATCAAAAAGACCTCGCAAAATATAAAAATATCCAGCTACCCTCCCGTTACTTTCCTTAACGCTGTTAATTTAAAGCTGATGTAGATGCCGTGTTATTCAGTTACGTGTCTTGGCTTAGACACGTGTAACTTTACCTTCTGTTCTGTCAAACCACTTCACTTCATCAGATCACTTTACCTTCTTCATTTCTTCATTTCTTCATCTTGTCATTATCATCATCTCAAACCCCAAACTTACTCCATCATCTCAAACCCCAAATCTCTCTGTTTTTACTGTTATCATCTCAGTTCATCATAAATGTCACTCGATCATTCAAGCGAAATCCTCTCTGTTTGCGCAGTTCTGGTAGGGTTTCTGTTGAAGTTAGAAGAAGGAGTAGAGGAACGCGAAGAGGAGCAGAAAAGGAAGAAGCGAAGAAAGAGCTCTATTTTTCGCAAATACCAGGTTTGAATAATCTCCTCACTACCTTTGTGTAGTTTCAGCCTTAAATGTACAATTGTGGGGTGTAAGGGGACCACCATATGGGTTATGGAATAATACAGAATGCATTGGTTGTGTTTTTTAGTTGTCTTGGGAATCTTCGTTGTAGTTTAGGACATTGGTAAGGGGACCACCATATGTGGGGTTGAATGTTGACCTTGTGTTGACTGTTGAGTGAAATTACAAGTTAAGGGCAGGCATGGCAACGGGGCGGGTCGGGCGAGCCAGATCCCCGTCCCCGCCCCTACCTCTAATGGTCGGCTTTATATTCCCATCCTCGTCCCAAAATGCCTTCCTCGCGTGACTAAGCTCGCCACTAACTTACGAAAAATAAAATAAATTATATTTACGATAATTAATTTAATAAAATAATAGTTTTTATACAATGATAAAATAAAGTTAAAAATATTAAAATAAACTTTTCTTTTCAAAATAGATCAAAACTTAAAATAAACAAAAATTATTAAACAAAATCAACGAATATATTTGCATAAAATAAAATGAAATAAATAGCTTAATTATTATTGTTGAACTGTTTCGGCGTGTCTGGTGTGCAGATCGACATCCTCGAACCCGCCCCCCGCCCCCTGGCCAAAAGCGTATTCCCACAAACTCGCCGTGGCATGTGCAGACTACGGTTCCGCTATTTACACGCTAAGTTATGGCAAAAATTTAGCATGAAATGTCCTTATAGCCCTCGATTTTGATTTGCATTATTTTTGATTTGCATTATTTTCTTTCCTTATGCAGTGGATGTCAATCACAATTAGATTTTCACCATTGCTGCACTCTAAAAATCCCGGCTGGGCTTCTCAACGTACAACGGAAAATTTTTTCGTTCGCCACCAATATTTTAATTTTAAGACCAAAATATTGAAAAAGATCTTTTGAACAAGGCTGATGGTCTTTCAAAACTGTAGAGATGGGTTCGTGGGTCGACATGCCATGTGGGAAGGTGTTAGCACTCCACGCTGCCCTCTCTATCGAGAGGAACCTTTAATTAAATGTGTGGTTTTACGCTTGATTTGAAAAATACCTAGATTTGCCTATTTATTTATTGTTTAAAAATAAATGGGAGAACTTAATGAAAATTTTATTTTTGGCTTGACGAGAATTGGCTTTCGCCCTACTACGATCTCCCCAAGGCGATGGAGAATTCAAAGCTCACGTAGTTCTTGATTGTCATGAAAAGGTTTTTGTTTTTTTTATCCTTTAGTGAGTTTTCAAATATGACGAGTACTCGCGAATGATTAAACTAACAGAGGTTACGGGTAACCACCGCTAAGTACTTTGAAAATGAGAGTCACTACCATCGGTCGATTTAACAAAGGTTCTCGATCGACTATTAGTAGCAACTCGCTTTTATTTGTTCTTTTGAAAATGGTTTTTGAAAGAAAGATCGACTGGGGCACCTAATGATCAAACTAACAGAGGTTACGGGTGATCACCGCTTTATTATTCTTTGGGAAAAGGCATTGCCACCAATGGCTAGATTTAACAAAGGTTCCGATTAGCCACCTAGCAACAATGGGCTTGAAAATGATTCTTTTGTTTGCTTTATGAAAATGATTTTTATTTGTTGCGCTTGACGAGAACGTGGCTCGCCCTACGTATCCCGAATGGGAATCAAAGCGACGTAGTTCTAGTTTGAAGATGAAAATGTTTTTGAAAGGATTTTGGAAAGTGGGGAAGAGCTTTCATAATGACCAAGCAAGCAAAGACTTTGAGTGATCATTACTAATAACTCTGATAATGCTCATGATAATCAAACAAGCCAAGGCTTTGGGTGATAGTCACTAATAACTTGCATTAATTTGAAAAGAGCTTGAAAGATTAAAGAGAGAAGGTGAGATAGCTAAATTTGGGAGTACTAACAATAGTTTTTTTTTTATATAAAACCGAGGGGTGTAACTAAAAACGTGGGGGTGGATATTAATAGGAGAAACCAATGTTTAGAGCTAAAATCAAATTGGGGAGTGGGTTATGTATATCAAAACAGTAGGGGTGTAACAAACTATCGCCTTCTCTTAATTTATCTAGTTGTTAAAATAAAATAGAAAATAAATGGTGTGGTAAATAATGGTGAAATTAAAATTAAAATTAAAATTAAAATGAATAGTAAATAGAAGGTGGAAAGGAGAGGTCATGTATGGATTAAAGGATTTAAGTCAAAAGAGATTTATAATTAAATAATATAAATGTAATGGAAAGTAAACCATAGGAACCTAGTTTTCCTTATTACCCAAAGGCTGCTTTCCATTTTGCTCAGTAGGAAGGAAAAGTGGAGAAATGCAAAAATGGTTGAAAAGAAAACAAGAGAGAGAGAGAGCTAACCAGCAGAGGGGAGGAGGAGAGACGAGTTTAACTGGAGGAAGGAAGTCGGGCAGTATAGCGTGGTTCACCTGGCCGACGGCGTGAGGGGGTTTCGCAGAATGGCTGGGGAGAACGACGCCTGGCCGTTGTCGCTAGTTGTTGAGGATGACGCCTACCATGGATGGTAGTTGAAGCTTTTAAGAAGAGGTTCCATCTCCTATTTTACCATTTGATTCATTCTTCTTCTCCTACTTGATTTTTTTTAAAACTGTGGAATGGATAATGGAGGTGAGTTTTGGATAGATATTGTGAATGTTTGTCTTGGTGGGTTAATATGATGTTTGTATTTGATGGGTGGTAGTCATAGTTAGAGTGTGAGAATGAAGGAAAGGAGCTATTCAAAGGGGGTTCAGTTGATGAAGTGTTGTTGTTGGTTCGGGAGGTGGAGTGAGAATGGCTTTTTTGGTTGCCGTTTTTTCTCCTGCTTTCTCCTTTTTTCATTCCAACGATCCTCCTTCTTTTCTCTCGCTTCAATGTTTGTTATATATAGAGACCTTCAATTTTTTTTCTGGTTGAGGATACAAACTAAGGAGCTTCTCAATAGTCTCTTTCATATTTCCTAGTTCATGATTCTATTTCTTCCGAATTTGTTGTCGCTCTTTGCTTGTTTTCCTATTTCATGTTTGCATGTGCTCGGGTTCTGGGGTTGTGGTTGCAGATGGTTATTTTTGTGAAATTTTTTGGAGATGGATAAAAGAGGTGTTGGAAACAAGCTCTAAGTGGGAGAAGGTGGTCGAGGTGTCACAAACAAAGAGGAGAGAGAGATTGGTTCTTCCCCTTTTTTAGTTTTATTTGAACTAATTGTAATAATATCTTTTAATATTTTTAGCTTTTGTTCTTTTATACATTTGACACTAAATTGTAATACAAGAGACAATATAATGAATCTAATTTTTTGTTTTCTATTTCCTATTTATTCTTGTCTAAATAAAATAAGCAACAATAATAACAAATAATAAACGCCAGATGCAATTAGAACTAACACACGGCGTGAGAATAAAACTTGCAAGTTCGTTAAAACTATCGCGCATAAGCAATTAGAAATAATATATGAGCACGATTTAAACATATTTTTGAGCCCTTTTTTTAAAACGAGAAAAAATACCCATTAAAATTGGGCGCCTACAAGAATACATTTTTTTATTTTTTCAACTAGTCGACAAAATTGGGGTATGACAATGCGCTCTCTTTATTTGGATTTTATCAAGAAATATGAATCGTCGAGACATATTTCAAGATAAAATAGAAATAAAGAATTCGTAAATTATACCGATTTTGTCCACTGGGAAATCCGAATTTTCTTTTTCTTTTTCTCTTGTTTTTCTTGTTTTTTTTTCTGAAAAGATAGACACTTTCATGTCGATGCTAAAACAAGAAATGAACACCGACGACGCGCATTTAAAAGGTAAAATGGGCACCGCGCGCGTGAAGCGGTAAATTGCCCGTGCTGCTTAAAACCCGTATTCCTTAAACGAACCTCTGACAAATCCGAAGTTTGCACGTGGCTTTGAGGAGCACGATCTCCGAGAATCTCTCGTCTTTCGAGCGACCGGGGATCGCGATCACCCGAATCGATATACGTATCAACGCACGACGCCCATCAGATCTTAGGCCGATACAACTATTCCGCTGAACTCACATGGGCCGCGTCCATCGCGCGCTTCGCATACGCATGCGAGACCCGGCGTGGCGGAGCGATGATCTCTCTCCGAGCCTAATCCGCAATGCGCGCCGAGCCGCTTTCTTTTTCTCTTTTTTTTGTTTCTCTCCTTTTTTTCTCGAACTCCCAACTCGGGGGAGCATTTTCTGAATCAAGGCGAGCATTAACACCGCGGTGTTTACCCTCTCTCTCACTTGTCCGCAGCTGAAAATGAACCAATGCATGCAATGCAAATGCCAAGGTTGCCATTTTTCTTTTCTTATGATGAATGTAATGTGAATGCCTCAATTTCTCTTTTCTTTACTTTATTATTATTTTCTATGTCCGACGAAAGTGCATGATTTTATGCTTGGTGAATGTAATGCATGAGTTTTTTTTCTGCTTTGCTTCTTTCTCTCTTTCTTCTAGCTTCTTCTTCTTTCTTCTTTTGCTAGTTGTTGCTCTTTTGCTCTTTTGACTTTTCTCCTTTCTTTTCTTTTGCCCTTTTATGTAAGTGTGCATGCTAATGCGCAATTTTGGTGTTTCATGATATGTAATGCTCTTTGATTTTTGATGAAATGGCGATGACATGCAATGGAAAACTTTTCCTTCTTTTGCCTTTTTCTATGAAATGTGAATATTGCTATTATGCGTAAATAAAATGATGAATAACATGAAATGATGAATGATACGGGATGCTTTAGCTTTCTTTTCTTCTATGAGATGCAAGTATTGATGTGATGCAATCAGATTGCTTTTATGGAATGCAAACATTACTATGATGTAGATTTACATCAATGTTTTTTTTTCTTTTTCTTTTTCGCATAGTGGACTTCGTGATTCTCGAGTGATCAATTCAAGTGTCCTATCGTGATGACTATTTCAATGTACATTCGACTTAGTCTCCTATTTATTGAAAATGATTTTGTATTTGAAAATTGATTTGATGTCCGATGCAATGATGTTGAATGCTTGGTTTGCTAGAAAGAAAGCAAGAAATGAACACTTGGCGTACTAATAAGAAAATAATAAATGAACACTTAGCGTGGCCGAGAAAATCAGTAAATGAACACTCGGGCGTGGTTGAGAAAATTCGGAAATGAACACTGGGCGGTCGAGAAAACGGTAAATGAACACTTGGCGCGGCCGAGAAAACAAAGAAATGAACACTTGACGGCCGAGAAAACGTGAAATGAACACTGGCGCGGTTGAGAAAATCGGTAAATGAACACTGGCGCGGCCGAGAAAATAAAGAAATGAACACTGGACGCGGCCGAAAATTCAGAAATGAACACTCGCGCGGCCGAGAAAACGGTGAAATGAACACTGGGCGTGGCCGAGAAAACTGTAAATGAACACTTGTGTGCTTTAATGAACCACTGGGATCCGAGGGCCTTTGAACTCCGAATCAAGGAGTTGACTCAACTTCTAAATCAAAGAGCATTCAACTCCGAATCAAGGAGTGGACTGGAATGAGATTTTTTGAGACCGACAAGTCCATGATTATTGACTTGAGAATTAGATTGAAGACTCGACATTTGAAGTGCTGATTTCGAACTAGGCATGAGGATTAACATCTTGTGTTCGCCCACATTTTGCTTAGCAATGCAATGAATGACACATGTAATGCAAACATATGCCATGATTGATGTCTTGAATATTGTGGAATGCTTTTGTTCTTTTGTATTTGCTTCTTCTTTTTGCAGCTTTATGAAATGCAAATATCAACATAATGCTTTGATGTTTGAATGCAAGTGTATGTGGTGATTGATGCTTTGATGAATGGAATGCTCATCTTCTAACTTCTGCTTGTTTCTTTTTTGCTTAATATGATGCAATGATTTTTGTTCTCTTTTTTAATTTTTATGGAAATGCCAATGAAAGAAAGCCGCTTTTTCTTCTTCACCATCTTCCTCTATGAAATGCAAGTATAAATATGGTGCAACTGACGTGGACCGTTTTTTTCTTTTTGCTATGTGATGAATGCACCAAATGTGAAGATGCAAATGTAATGCTTTAATGCAGATGCCATAATGAATAGATTGAAATGCCTAGATGCATGAGGTAAACATTTTTGTGATTTATTGAGATGCGAGACTTTGATGCAAGGAATTGAGATGGTTATTGACCATTCTCGTTGAAACAATTGAATTTGATTCAAACTCCGTGGTCTCGTTGTTTTTCATTTACAAACAAGCTCACTTGTTTTCTTCCTTCCAATGACGATCGAATCTTAGATATCGCTTGACTAACTTGTGTTCTCTCTCTTGAAGCATTGTCTAAGAGGCATGCATAGGAGTGCCAATGTGAATGAGTGAGCCGCTTAGCTTGGGATTGGTTTAGAACATGTATGATAAGTGAAGTGGACTATGTAAATGATTATTGCCGACGCCACGAGGGACTGGCGGATGCAAGATCGCCTTGCTCGCTCTTCATGAGTGAATAAGCTTGCCTCGTTCTGGGTGGTGACAACAACTAGGGGTGTCAAGATGGTGAATTGGGAATGCTTCTGCTTTTTGAAATGAAGCGGTGGAGCAAAAGAGATTTTGTCTCAACCCATAAAGTTTGATGTTGCCCTACCATAACAAGGACAAAGTCGCCCCCAATTAGAATGACAAGGCCTCGAGAGATTGCCCTGAGGTTTTATAGGAATGAATGAGGTGAAGGAATGGGAACGCACTTGCCCCACTTTGGAATGACATTTCAAAACTGCTATTTTGAGTGAGGTTGTGAAAGGTGACAGAGGTATGGTGACTAAGCATGAACTGAGGGTGGTATGTGAACGGGATAGACGATGAACAAATCTCCCATGGTCAGAGTGGAGTGAGAGGTGAAGGAAATGCCCTCTAGTACACATCTTTGGTTCTCTTTAAGAAAAACTCAAATGCAATGGAAGTTTTGACTTTTAGTATGAAAGAAGCTCTCACTTGGTGATCACTAAACCTTGTTTTAATGCAACTTGAATGCATTTTAGAGTGCAAGTCTTTATTGTTTTGTCACCTTTCTTTTTTGACTGCTTTTTCTCGAGGATTTTTCTTGATCGACTTTCTTTTTTCCGACCGCTTTTTTTTTTTTAAGCAAACCCATTGTAAATAGATAAACTTATTTGTCCTAGTGGTTACAATTTGAGAAAACAAAAGCAACCTGCTATTGATCGGATGGACTCTTCAGATTGTGATGTTTTGTGGAGAAGTGGATGATCGAGCTTTAATGAAGTGTTTCGAGGTCGATGGGTCGTTGGTCTTATTCTAAGATCGACCAATGGTCAATGAGGAAATGGTTATTAGGTTTGATGAGGTGCTTGGGGTTTTATTAGGACAAGTTTCAGGTTTCATGGTAGAATGGCCGAGGGTTTATGGAGGTTGGGATGTCGAGGCCAAAGAAAATGTTTGCGGTCTTTATGAAAGGAGAGATGATTATACACAACAGAGTATTGGAAAGTTTATGGGGACAAGGATCTCTCGTGTTTCATGGTGAAATATATCACCACAATTTGTACTTCTTTGTTTCTCTTTTCTTGGTCTTTTTTTTGAGATTTTCATTTTTTGAATCTTCTTGTTTGATCGCGTTTCTTTCCTTTTCGACTCTCTTTTCTTTTCTTTTTGGACTTGGGTGAGCTGATGAAGATGATGTGGAATTGATCATTGTCTAGAGTGATGGAGATATCCCGGGACTTTCTTGACTTAAGGTGGGTAGGAAAGTGGAATTTTTGGATTTTAGATTTCCTCGAGGTCATGTGGGAGATGGCCAAACTTCATTTCAAATTTCGATTGCTTATTTTTCGCATAACCCGACAACAATTTATCTATCTATATGCGCTTGCTCTTTTCTTTGCATTTTCTTTTATGCCCTAATTTTTGCCTCGACCGCTTCATGAAGTTTTCAATCCATCGGGCGCCTTTTTGCCTAGGTCGCCTTTATGGTTTTCAACCTAGCGTAGCTTGTTCTTTCTCATTTATCTCTTTTTTTTTTGAAAGACTTGCACTAAAATGAATATAATGTCGATAAAGAAAGTTAGTGATCGCTGTAACTGCTCTAGCATGGAGGACTTAGAGTGTTAGGAGAATGGACCCAAAAAGTCAAGTATGCGCTTTATGGGTGGACAAGGGTTAGACTTGGATGGTGATGATGACAAGGAAAGAAACCGATCGACTCAAAACAAGAGAAACCGCACGTGTGGGCACGCTTACTATAGGAATGCTTCACAGAGAGTCAACATTAGTTAGAACAATGAAATTTTCTTATTTTATTTTTATTTTTATTTTATTTTATTTTATTTTTTGAGTCGCCTATTTTTTGTCATGGAATGGATGAGATGCGTTGTTTTTGAAAGAAATGCCAATGAGCTATTGATTTGAAAAACTGAGCACCTTGGAACACCTTGAGTTTGCAACCAAGTAAGGATAAACCTTTTCAAAAAGGATGATTGTTTTGCAAGAACGCCCCGCTTCTCATCACAACTTTTATTTTATGCAATGAATGAATGAACAAATTATGATATGCAAGTATGATGCAAATGCGTGGAGAATGACCACTAAAAGTGTGGCTTATTCTAAATAATTTTGTTGTTTTTAATGCAAGACAAAATATGGAATGCCAATGCGAATGATGCAAGAATGATGCCCCTTTTTTTTCAAAAATGATTTTTATTTTATTTTATTTTTTTAGAGGCTTAGACAAGATACGTAAATGCCAATGCCCCTTTTTTTGAGAGATGCAAGAATGGTGATATGAGGCAACCGATTGTCGTTAGTTTGAGTAACCCGCGTGAAACATTGAGTGGATCCCGACTCAATACTTCACACAATATATCAAACGCTTCGACAATTAGTTGACTCAACTTAATTTCCTACTTGAAAATAAAACATGTGTGACTGGGTCAAAGTGCTCTGATATCGCAGAGTAACATCTCAAATTTGTAGTCGACAAACAAATTTAAGATATTACCCTTCGTCGTTCAAAGGTGCACTTCTACCCATTAAGCCATCACATGAGGAAATTTTTCTTTGTTTCAAAGGATGCATGCAGGAGAAATGATGTATTCAACAAAGTGATGATGTTAATGAAATGATGCATGAGTGCCGCATTGACGCGATGTCTGCATTATTTGATGATGATTTTTTGTACATGCACCCGAATGAATGTGATGTTTATGCAATGTGGATGATAATTGCTTCTTGCTTTATTTTGTTTTTATGCAATGAAATGAAATGCATGATACTCACAATTATTTTTAACGCTTTGAAATGCATGCGTAATAAAACGCTCAAGTGCTTATTTTTTATGCCATGAAAAAGGGAAAAGCGGGTACACACGATGCATTTTCTAAAATCTAGTAGAAAACATACATTTTTGAATTTTTGTTTATTTGTTAGGATATGAAAGAGAAAATAATAATGCATGCGAAATGACGCTGCTTGAGCTAAGTGCTATATGAATAGCGGAATTATATACGCATGCAATATTGATGTGATGCCCACCTTTATTTGATGACGCTTTTTGCATAATTAAGGATGAATGAAATGCAATATGGATGATAATCGCTTCGTTTTCATTTTTCTTATGCAATGAAATGAAATGTGTGATGCTTACGATTGCTTTCCTAATGCATGAGAGATATTGAATGGAGATGCATGTGAAATGAGACGTTAATGTTTATTTTTGATTTCATGCATACGTAAAAGTATTAATGCGATGATGTGATATGAATGGACGCATGTAATGAGTGGGTGAATGAATGAACGAATGTGCATTTTGAATGAGGATGCCGGAAATTGCATCACTTGACGATTTTTCATGATTATGAACGAACTAAATACCATAGGATGATAATTGTTTTTTTCAAAATTTTGTTTTATGTAATACATGATGCCATGATGCAAAGTGCGGATGATGATTGCTTTTTGTTTTATTTTTAAACAATGAAATGGAATGCATGATACTAACAATTATTTTTAGTGCGTGGAAAGATATGATTCTTATGAAAATGCATGCAAAATGAGATGTTTGCATATATGAAAGGAAAATAATAAAGCATGTGATATGTTTCTAAAATTTTTATGCGAGAAAGTGCATGATACTGCAAATGATTTTTAATGCAAGGGAAAACATGATTTATTTTGAATGGAAATGTATGCAAAATGAGATGGTCACATGTTCATTCTTCATGATATGCAAAAAACAATAATGCATGAGACACGTTCCTAATAAAATGTGTTTTTTTGGACTTTTTGACAAAATTAGGAAAAAATTTAGTGAATGGAAACGCACCCGCGCGGGGAATGCACTCCCGACAAACCTAAATGAGATAGAGAAAAAATGCTGTATGGATTTTTATTTAGTTTTCCCATGTTATGCAAATGCAAAGATGCTTTTGTATGAGAATGAGGTTGATGATGCTACTTTACATGCATGTGAAAAGCAAAGTAAAAAGATTTTTTTGGTTAGGTGATTGAATTTTTGAGAAAATACAAGATATATGTCACCTCATATAGATGTTTATGAAAATGAAAAAAACATTTTTTTTTGATTTTCAAAAATCTTGACGGAAAATGACTAAACTAGATGCAACAATGCAACACACAATTGGGAACGCCTCGTGACCTAAAAAAGGGGGAAAACCTACGATCTAGGCAATTTAAAGGTAATCCTCCCATGTAGCTCTATTCACTCCTCACAAGGCCACTCAGAGCCACACCCCTTTCACAAAAAATCCCCACAAATGCAAAGAAACCGCTAGGTGTGAGACATCATGAAAGAGCACAACTCGTTGAAACTTTCAGTAGCAGCCAAACTGACAAAGGTCCCGACGGGCTCTCACTAATCGAATCCACTCTCCTAAGTTTTTGCAGCACCGGGTTATGGTCCCACTCAAAACATGTAATCACAAGGTATAAGTGTAGTGTGTGTCAATGGCATTTTCCCTAGCACTACCCCCACCCAAATGAAAACCAGAGCAAATCCTGCATAATAATGAGCAATAACATTTTGTCTACCCTAGGTTCAATAGCAATCCAATATAAACTAGCCTAGGTGCCAACAACAATGCACTTCTTACCTTAAGAAAGGGAGCCGATAAGAGAGGGGACATGATAAGAGAGGGGAAAATGCATGAGGGAACTAAGCATTTAAGCAAAGAAGTAACTATCTATTACTTTAAACAAAAGCAAACACGTAAGAAGCATGCACATGGATGCAAACATGCTTATGAAACAAAACAGTAAAGCAAGATATTCAAATCAATCACATAAACCACACACTTAATTAATTAGGCTTGACCCAATTTTTGAAGAAAATGTTTTGTCTTTTTAGTCCCTGCTGAAGTCGCCACTGCTGCACCCTAAAAATCCTGGCTTGGGTTTCTCAATATACAACGTGGAAAATTTTTGAAGCCGCCACCAATATTTTAATTTTAAGACCAAAATATTGAAAAAGGTCTTTTGAACAAGGCGGATGGTCTTTCAAAACTAGAGATATGGGTTCGGGGTCGACACGTATGGGAAGGTGTTAGCACCCCACGCCCTCTTTAATCGAGAGGAACCTTTAATTAAATGTGTGGTTTTACGCTTGATTTGAAAAATACCTAGATTTGCCTATTTATTTATTGTTTAAAAATAAATGGGAGAACTTAATGAAAATTTTATTTTTGGCGCTTGACGAGAATTGGCTTCTCGCTCCTACGATTCCTAAAGGCGATGGAGAATTCAAAGCTACGTAGTTCTTGATTGTCATGAAAAGGTTTTTTTTTTTTTTTATCCTTTTAGTGAGTTTTCAAATATGACGAGTACTCGCGAATGATTAAACTAACAGAGGTTACGGGTAACCACCGCTAAGTACTTTGAAAATGAGAGTCACTACCATCGGTCGATTTAACAAAGGTTCCGATCGACTATTAGTAGCAACTCGCTTTTATTTGTTCTTTGAAAATGGTTTTTGAAAGAAAGATCATTGGCACCTAATGATCAAACTAACAGAGGTTATGGGTGATCACCGCTTTATTGTTCTTTTTTGGGAAAAGGCATTGCCACCAATGGCTGGATTTAACAAAGGTTCTGATTAGCCACTAGCAACAATGGGCTTGAAAATGATTCTTTTGTTTGCTTTATGAAAATGATTTTTATTTGTTGCGCTGACGAGAACGTGGCTCGCCTCCTACGTATCCCGAATGGGAATCAAAGCGACGTAGTTCTAGTTTGAAGATGAAAATGTTTTTGAAAGGATTTTGGAAAGGGAAGAGCTTTCATAATGACCAAGCAAGCAAAGGCTTTGAGTGATCATTACTAATAACTCTTGATAGCTGCTCATGACAATCAAACAAGCCAAGGCTTTTGGGTGATAGTCACTAATAACTTGCATTAATTTGAAAAGAGCTTTGAAAGATTAAAGAGAGAAGGTGAGATAGCTAAATTTGGGAGTACTAACAATAGTTTTTTTTTTTTATATAAAACTGGAGGGGTGTAACCAAAAACGTGGGGGTGTGGATATTAATAGGAGAAACCAATGTTTAGAGCTAAAATCAAATTGGGAGAGGGTTATGTATATCAAAACAGTAGGGGTGTAACAAACTATCGCCTTCTCTTAATTTATCTAGTTGTTAAAATAAAATAGAAAATAAATGGTGTGGTAAATAATGGTGAAATTAAAATTAAAATTAAAATTAAAATGAATAGGTAAATAGAAGCAGGAAAGGAGAGGTCATTTATGGATTAAAGGATTTAAGTCAAAAGAGATTTATAATTAAATAATATAAAATGTATGGAAAGTAAACCATAGGAACCTAGTTTTCCTTATTACCCAAAGGTCGTTTCCATTTTGCTCTGAGGGAAGGAAAAGTGGAGAAATGCAAAAATGGTTGAAAAGAAAACAAGAGAGAGAGAGAGCGTAACCTGCAGAGTGGGAGGAGGAGAGACGAGCTTAACTGGGAGGAAGGAAGTCAATGGTTAGCGTGGTTCACCGGCGACGGCGTGAGGGGGTTTCGCAATGGTGGGGGGATCCACGACGCCGCTGTTGTCGCTAGTTGTTGAGGATGACGCCTACCATGGATGGTAGTGAAGCTTTTAAGAAGAGGTTCCATCTCCTATTTTACCATTTGATTCATTCTTCTTCTCCTACTTGATTTTTTTAAAACTGTGGAATGGATAATGGAGGGTGAGTTTTGGATAGATATTGTGAATGTTTGTCTTTGGTGGGTTAATATGATGTTTGTATTTGATGGGTGGTAGTCATAGTTAGAGTGTGAGAATGAAGGAAAGGAGCTATTCAAAGGGGTTCAAAGTGATGAAGTTGTTGTTGTTGGTTTGAGGTGGAGTGAGAATGGTTTTTTTGGTTGGTTTTTTTCTCCCCGCTTTCTCCTTTTTTCATTCCAACGATCCTCCTTCTTTTCTCTGCTTTCAATGTTTGTTATATATAGAGACCTTCAAATTTTTTTTCTCTGGTTGAGGATACAGCTAAGGAGCTTCTCAATAGTCTCTTTCATATTTCCTAGTTCATGATTCTATTTCTTCCGAATTTGTTGTCGCTTCTCGCTTGTTTTCCTATTTCATGTTTCATGTGTTTGGTCTCGTGGGTTGTGGTTGCAGATGGTTATTTTTGTGAAATTTTTTGGAGATGGATAAAAGAGGTGTTGGAAACAAGCTCTAAGTGGGAGAAGGTGGGTTGAGGTGGGCAGCCCAAAGAGGAGAGAGAGATTGGTTCTTCCCTTTTTTAGTTTTATTTGAACTAATTGTAATAATATCTTTTAATATTTTTAGCTTTTGTTCTTTTATACATTTGACACTAAATTGTAATACAAGAGACAATATAATGAATCTAATTTTGTTTTCTATTTCCTATTTATTCTTGTCTAAATAAAATAAGCAACAATAATAACAAATAATAAACGCCAGATGCAATTAGAACTAACACACGCGGCGTGAGAATAAAACTTGCAAGTTCGTTAAAACTATCGCGCATAAGCAATTAGAAATAATATATGAGCACGATTTAAACATATTTTTGAGCCCTTTTTTTTAAAACGAGAAAAATACCCATTAAAATCAAGGCCTACAAGAATACATTTTTTTATTTTCAACTAGCTCTGACAAAATTGGGGTATGATAATGCGTTTCTCTTTATTTGGATTTTATCAAGAAATATGAATTGGCCGAGACATATTTCAAGATAAAATAGAAATAAAGAATTCAGTAAATTATACCGATTTTGTCCACTGGGAAATCCGAATTTTCTTTTTTTTTTTTCTTGTTTTTTCTTGTTTTTTTTTCGAAAGATAGACACTTTCATGTCGATAAAACAAGAAATGAACACCGACGCGCGCATGCAAAGGTAAAATGGGCACTTCGCGCGCGTGAAGCAGTAAATTGCCCAGTTGCCTAAAACCTCGTATTCCTTAAACGAACTTCTTGACAAATCCGAAGTTTGCACGTGGCTTCGAGGAGCACGATCCCGAGAATCTCTGGTCTTTCGAAGCGATCGGGGATCGCACGCCCCGAATCGATATACGTATCAATGCACGACGCCCATCAGATCTTAGGCCGATACAACTATTCCGCTGAACCTCACATGGGGCCGCGTCCATCGCGCTGCTCGCATACACGATGCGAGACCGGGCGTATGGGGAGCGATGATCTCTCCGAGCCCAACCGCAATGCGCTACCGAGCGAGCTTTTTTTTTTTCTTTTTTTTGTTTCTCTCCTTTTTTTCTCAACTCCCAACTGGGGGAGCATTTTCTGAATCAAGGCGAGCATTAACACCGCGTGTGTTTACCCTCTCTCTCACTTGTCTCAGCAGCTGAAAATGAACCAATGCATGCAATGCAAATGCCAAGGTTGCCATTTTTTCTTTTCTTATGATGAATGTAATGTGAATGCATGAATTTCTCTTTTCTTTACTTTATTATTATTTTCTATGTCCGACGAGTGCATGGTTTTATGCTTAGTGAATGTAATGCATGAGTTTCTTTTTTCTGCTTTGCTCTTTTTCTCTTTCTTCTAGCTTTCTTCTTTCTCTTCTTTTGCTAGTTGTTGCTCTTTTGCTCTTTTGACTTTTCTCCTCTTTCTTTTCTTTTGCCCTTTTTATGAAGTGTGTATGCGAATGCGCACTTTGGTGTTTGATGACATGTAATGCTCTTGATTTTTGATGAAATGGCGTATGACATGCAATGGAAAACTTTTCCTTCTTTGCCTTTTTCTATGAAATGTGAATATTGCTATTATGCGAAATAAAATGATGAATAACATGAAATGATGAATGACATGGGATGCTTTAGCTTTCTTTGAACTCGAGACATCGGGTGGTATCCGTGTCCAAGCTATTCACTTAGACCAACCCTTGTTGGTTCTTATTCTCTACTTTAGATTTTCACATTCCACTAAGTACATTTAGTAATTGGATTATTAATGGTTTTTTTATTTATTTTTGATCATTGACTTGTCAATTTGTACCTTATAGGTTGGACTTGGCCTCTGTGGTAAATATACACTCGTAAAGTGAATAATGCAAAGACTTCCGCCTTCTCTCATTGTCTCATTCTTTTGTTCGATTTCTTCATGACAAGTTAGTCCTTGACAATTTTTTTGGGGGACACATGAGTCTCTCGATAGCTTCAATACGGAACACGTTAGTCCCTCCGCCCCTTAGAGCTCATTCGACGCCTCCTACCGACACATTAAGTGTCACGATTCACGTTAAATGCCACACAAGTCATTATTTTGGGGCCACATTAGTCCCGTCCCGACTTTACAAATTATAAAATTAAAAAAGGTCTCTCTTTCTCTGTGGTGTGCACGCCGCATTTTGAGATTGAAAATAATGAAATAGTGAAAATGGGTCTCGGTTTTAAGAAACCATATATCCGAGGTCAAGATAACCAAAGAAACAAGTTTTCCCACAATACGTAGGATTAATTTTTCCTTTTTTTTTTTAAATTTCTTATAATTTGTAAGGTCGACAGAGACTAATGTGGCCTAAATAATGATTTACGTGGGCCTATATTTTATTGTTGTTAAATTGTTATTTTATCGCTGAAGGTAGTTTCTTGCTAACATCTCTTTAAAAACCAACATCAAGACTGCTCGATTTCACACATTCGACGGGTTCGACTCTCCGCTTGGTCGAACTCGTTAATTTGGCCAATTTGGGGTGTCTCGAGCAAAATTAGCGTGTTCTTCGGTCGCGAGATTCGACTTCCAGTCGATCAACCGTGGCGCCAAAAAGCTTGTTAATGTTTAAAAATCAATTTTCAAAGAAGGGCTATTGGTCTTTTCATCCCAAAAAGGGGTGTCTAGTGAGCAGTAGGGGTGTACCAAGCATGGGCCGCAAAAATAAGGAGTATCTAAATGGAGTTTGCTTTTCCCACACCCTCCTACTTCGCACGACCCCTTTACTTATTTTTTCCAAAATTGACTCGCGTGAGACGCCGTGGAAGCACGAAAGTTGTTGGATCGCTCGCATGACGCTGTGCGAATCGGGTTCAAACGATTTTATCCGTGTTAAGGAATTTATGTTGTTCGTGATGACATCGCTCAACGCGGTTCGAATAAACTCATTCGTGTTAAGGAATATTGCAAACCGATGGTGCGTAGGTGTGTTTTTGCCGCCTCGATGGCGTTATTCAACTTGTTCAAGGGATGCGCGCGTAACAGCGCTCGAATGGTATCATGCGACCATCATATGCGTAAATGTAAACTTAATACACCGTAAAGAGAGTTTTCGTGATTTCAAAAGTTGTCTACACATAGTTATACAACGCTGTGTACTAAAATTATAAACCTAACTTAACATTGACTACCATCACTATCTTTACTTAAATCTACACAAGGAGTGGGATGGGGGTTGGATTGTAGGATCAAACACTTCCACTTTTGCATCCGACTAATAAAAAGCTTAGTCTCAACCTTTTGCATGGGTGTCCTATTAGTATTCAATATCAACCAAGACATGTGCATTGGACTTCAAAGCTTCATAAAGACCTTCAAAAGTCAACAAAAAAATGTAATGTTATGTAATGTTTTTGAATAACTACAGCTTGTATATTTGTTTCACAACCGTATAGTTATCATCAAAGCTTCATCAATTTCGGGCCATTAAGGATCAATTTAGGCCGAGTATGATTCCTAGTCATTCTAGCCACTAGTTCCTTCTCTTCTCAAGTTAACCTACCACTGCATTTGACGCCCTTCATGATAAGTAGCCAAACCATGGTTATGAGTTCCATTCATAACCTCAAAATCCATCCTCCACTTTCTTAATAAATTTCCTTTCACCGAACTGACAACAACATTTTCTAGTGTTTCAGGTTTTCTCAACATTTGTCTTGTAAGATCCAAATTTTTATCACAAATCAACATGCGATTGTTTATTTGATCGCCGCTCGATGTCGATCTTCCTATAACAATCACCATCCCAAGAGATTTTCCAACCGCACGCACTCCAAGTCAAGATTTAGTAGGAAATAATCAAATTCAATTACTAAGTGTCGCTATATAATTTGAATAGTTCGCTAAAATTAAAACAACTAATTCATTCTTACCGTGACGCTTTGAACGAACTAGTAAAATCTTGGGATTCTACGACGCCGCTTGACATGGCAATCGCCACAGCTTGACATCTCAATCGCTATAGTTGACAACTCAATCGCTTCCCAGATGTACCTCATTTTCATCCATTTAACCAACGAAACTCAAGATGTAACCTCGCAACTTATCGCTTGCCTGCGGATGCGCCTGCTCGCGACGGATCAAGCGTTAACACAAATCAATGACATTTTGTTTGAATAAAGCAAAGTCACACCCTATTTAACACTGCTCAACACGCTCATGCGAACATGTTCGAACGACTTATTCGAATCGAGAAAGGCCATACAGAAAAAATGGCGTAAAAACTCAAAACAGTAACCAAAATGAAAAAGTTTGGTAGGTTTTACTCGAGCTAATTGCCAATGTCAGTAGCCGAAAGGGGAGTGAATGATGAAGGTTAGGATGAGTGGGTTTTGGAGAGGAGAGAGAGGGGAGGTTTGGGGTTTTAGAGGAGTGTGGTGTGTTGTAGGAGAAGAAGAGGAGGAGATAGGGGAATTCTATTGTAAGTGGGGTTAGTTTGGTAAATGTGTAGGTGAGGGGGTGTGTTTTGAGTAGCAAGGGGTGTGGGAAAACAATAGCCAAAATCAATGTAGGATCCCACCAAAGAATAAGGAGGTGAAGGACAAGGCAAATGTTGCTTTCCACCTCAGATACATTGATATGTTCTTTGAGAGCAAGGAAGACTCTTGGGTGTTAGACTTTAGAACATCCTTTCACACTACTTCTCCAAAAGAAGTCTTTGAGAATTATGTCCCCAACAACCTCGTTAAAGTTTACCTGGGGAATGAACAATTCTATGAGATTGTGGGTAAAAGTGAAGTGAAGATTAATTGTTGAATGACTTTGTATGGGAATTGTGAAGATAAAGTTAAATGGATTTGTATGGGAATTGAAAAATGTCATATATATTGCTGGCATGACAAAGAACTTAATATCTATAGTTAGCTAGCCACTGACGCCTACACAACAGTCTTCCACAGTGATAGTTTCAAAGGGTGCAATGACGATTGCTCACAGTAGAAAGAGTGGTACTCTAGGAGCATGCCATTTGATTGCAGCAAATGAAAGTCCCAATTTATGGAACCAGAGACTAGGCCTTATTAGTGAGAATGGATGAAGGTTATGCACTCACTTGTCAAGTTTTCGTTCAGCAGAAATTGATATTTGTGAAGACAGTAGTATACTTGGAAAGCAAAAAAGAGTCAACTTTCAGACAAGTGGATGAACCTCAAAGAAAGAGAAACTCAAGTTTGTTCACTTTGATGTTTTAGGTCCAACAAATGTCCATTCCATTCATGAGAAGCATTACTTCGTGATTTTTATCGATGACCACTCTAGGAAGGTATGAGTATGATTTCTGAAACATAAGTCTGAAGTTTTGAGGCTTTCAAGATGTGGAAATCCATGGTAGAAAAGGAGACGGATTGAACAAAAAAACTTCAGAACGGACAACGATGGTGATTATAAAGACACCAGGTTCAAGAAGTTTTTTTATGAGCAAGAGATCAGAATAGAGAGAGAACTATGTTAGATACGCCTCAACACAACGGTATAGCTAAGCCTATGAACAAAATGTTGACTGAGAGAGGAAAAGCTTGCATGTTCAGTTAGACCTATCAAAGCAGTTCTTAGCAAAAGCAGTCAACATATCAAATTACTTGATCAATTGAGGTCCATCGGCGCCATTGGAGCGCAAAATATATACCAGAAGAGGTGGGGTCTATATATCATCTATAAATTAAGCCTTGCCAAGATGAAAACACATTCCAACAACTCCAAAGCCAATGAGTTCCAACTGAGGGAATTCCAAGAGGGAGTTTTTTTTTAACAAAAGGGTTCATGGACTTCTCGTTAAAACCTTTCACGAAAGTCCTCCCAGCAAAAAGCCATCAACATGAAAGAGTACCCCTCTATAATTTAATGAAAAAAAAGTGGAAAATATACAAGAGACATGGGGGACTAGGCTAAAATCCATGATTAAAACAAACTTACAACCAAAGGGAAAATGAACCATCTTATTAAAAGGAAACCTTCCCAAAGGAAAGCAAATTTAAGGCAGCAGAGATCACTACAATGACTCTCATCCCAACTAGGCTTGGCACCAAAGTCATTAACAATCATGTGCAGTAGAGACCAAAAACAAAAGGCCAAAAAGTAATCAAACCATCAAACAGAAGTCAATGTAACCTATAGCTAGACAAACCTAACCTATTTCTCGCAGTAAATCTTCAAAGAATGAAACTAGAAGGAAGGCTCCACTGCACAAAACCAGTAAATGTTAGTCCCATGATCGATGTTTATTAGCACAAGAGGTACATTTTCTATATATGTGAGTGCAAAAGAATTTCATTTGTCTCACAAATATATGCAATTATTCTAGCGACACGGCTTTCAAGGAACGACAGTAATTCTTGAAGGCGAGACTACTAATTATCGAGAATCGTGACTCCAACCAAAGATTCATCCAAATTCTTCTAAAAGCAATCTCAATAGCCAACATAGCTCTAATAATCTCAACATGAAGGGCATAGTCAATACCCCGATGGAAAGCCAAGAATAGCCGCACTTCTCTATCTCTAAAAATACCACCACAGTGGTGTGACCCAACAACCCTTAGCAGCACTACATCGCTAGGGGTGTTCATGTGCGGTTTGGTTTGGTTTTGAGGCAAAGTGAACCGAACCGCAAGGTAAAATTACATACGGTTTGGTTTGGTTCGGTTGGTTTTTAAAATAAAATCAACTAAACCAAACCAAACCAATGCGGTTTGGATTGGTTGGTTGGTTCGGTTTTTTTAAGACAAAAATAATTTAAAACGGAGTTAAAATTAACTAACATAAAAAGGCTAACATAAATCTTTAAGAAAAAATCTACTCAAATATATATAGTATATAAATCAATCTCTTTTAATTCTTTAAGATAATGTTTAAAAGAATTTAAATTAAATATTTTGTTGTAATTTTTAAATATAGCATAACAATATGGATTGTTTGTAAGTGAGTCAAAGAATTAATTGGATTTCGCTAGTAAGTGAGTGAGAGTTGGGTTGTATTTGCATTTAAGTTAGTAAGAAGGTTGTAATTCAAATGCCTTAGTGTTATTTATGGTTTGGTTTGGTTTAGTTCGTTTCGAAATCAAAACCGCGAATCAAACCGAACCGCGCGATGCAATGAAAAAGAATCGAACTAAACCGATCAAAAGCAGTTTTTATGCGGTTTCGGTTTGGTTTGGTTCGGCTCATGCTTTCCTATTTGGCTTGGCTTTGGCTAACACCCCTACCATCGTGATTGCACTTAATCATATAGGGCGTAGGGGCAAGAGGAGCTAGAGAGAATTCTAGTGAGAGAAATTGTTGTGTGTAATTGAGTTTTTGAATAGCGAAAGAGTGTGAGTGTTTATAAACACTGTATACTGTAAATGGTTGCAGCAGCTAAGAGATGCTGTCATTAATTGACCGAACTCCGTGATCACTTTTGAGTTATTATTTCGCATTTATTTTCCGTTTCCACTACTCCAACTACCGGGCATTTTGCGTACGTAGTTTCGCAACAGGGCCAAAGTACATACAAAGTATTGGGCTTAATAGCATTATTGAAGTACATAAGATGGAATAGATAGATAGATAGTGCTACATTATTTTGGATACTGATATCAGATTTACAAAGTAGTTAATTATTTAGAACAATAAAAGAATAGAGAGAATGGTTAAAGATCTAAGTAATTAACATGCATAAAATTACAACAACTGTTATTATAGTATCTAAAGGCTGTGAGCTAGCTATAGTGAATTGGTGTTGGGTCATCATTCATCATCATCAAATCTCCCAGTTGGTAAGTATGTTAAGAAGCAAAACCCTTGTATGAATCAAACGTCTAAACATACACTCCAACTCAACTTCAAGATCTTCTATCGCCATCTGAACTCCTGCCAATCTTTTCTTTGCACTCTGAAGCATCATAGCATCATATATCATATCATCATCATCATCAGAATTCTGCATGTTCATAATCTTTGATGCAAAAGATCTTTTCCTTGTTTTGAATCCAACCATGGTGTAGAAACCAAAGACAACAATGATTCCACAACTGAAATACTAGTCATCCTTACTTCTTTCAACACATCAACAACCAATGTTAGTTTTTGTTCTTTCATTGAGGGTGCAAATTAGTAACTATATTTTCACTCTTCACACTTTTTAGCCACTTCAAAGTCTCTTTCTTTAACTTCTTTCTATAACAATTATAAGCTGTGATTTTCTCCTCAATTCCTGGTTCACCAATGCTTGCTCTTCTTAAAGTGAATTGAAGTTCTTGAAGGTGTTTCTTTACAAGCAAAAGAACATCTTTGGAGATACCACAAACTTCTAATATTCTCATAGATGATTCTGATACATCATTGACCCATTTTTCTTCTCTTTGGTGGAAAAGAGCTTGTTGAACCATTGGTGAATGAAGAAGATCATTTGCTGAATTTTGCATCACTTTAAGAGCATCAAAATCAAGTGGTGCTGGTGCCATTTAGTAGTAAAAAGGGTTTGGTTTGAAGTTTGTGACTTGTTTAGAAAAATGATACTTGGTGTAGTGTAGATTCATAGGGTGGTTCAATGTGTTTATATAGTAGTAAAAGCATGATATTAATTAATTTTATCTAAAATAGATCTGAGATATAGATAAGGAAGCAAATATGAAGTATCCTTTTTGTGGTACGGAAGTAGGATAATTGTAACAGCTAAGGTACAAGTTTTGTCTAAAGGAAACTTCCCTTTGGATATGTCTGTGGTTTTAGGATACTGTTTTTGATTATGAGGGAGCAATATGATTCACAAATGCATGTATTAGAATGCACTCGTGCATGCCAACCTGTTATAGCTACGCGTGCTGACAAAAATGTGGGTTTGAAATAAGGATTATATATATATATATATATATAGCTTATTATAAATTAAAAGATTATGTTAAGTATAATATAAGCATGCATGAATCACTGACAGACAACTGTGATTTGTCTTTGTTTAGTGAGTGAACGACATATACTATCATCCACCGCTTGAATCTGATTCATCCTAGAAATTTCCGTACTTTTAGAAAGGACAAAAATTAAAGTTGTCGATTTCATACTGGAATTCATAGTTCATGCAAATCTGAAATATGATTAATTTTTGGTTATTTGTCAAAAGAACTATAGATGAAGTTAAAAATTTTAATATATTGAACTTCATGGTTGGATGGTACGTGGACCAGGAATGCATATGGTCTGAACACGCTAACTTCTTTTTTATTTTTTCAGCTGCAAAGTATAGTATATAGTATTAATGAGGAATATAATGCATGGTAGTCAAACCCACAAACAAAAAAGTCTCGAGATTATCCCTTAGTTTGACTTGAAAAGTAGACCTTCCTAGTTCACTCAAGGGGTGCAACTTGTGTCATACAGACAGCTGCCACCTTTTACCCGACTCAAAAATCATTGCCAAGATAAAACCTTCTTAAGAGTCCTACATCAAATGTAATATGGCTTCAAAAAGAGTAACGCGCGATCGTGGAGACATCCCTTACTCTACAAACCTGTTTTATGGGGCCAGCTGGTTTAAACCACATTCTAAGACAGATCAAAATCAATCCAAGATCTCACTGGACCACTTGCTATCCGACCACCCTGGTCACGCTCCAGCTTGCCTACCCTGGACGTGAGGAGTGTGTTAAGAGTCCAAGATTAGATGTGATATGACTCAAAATGAGTATATAAGTGGGAGACATCCTCACTTTATGTTCGAATTTGTAGGATTGAGTTACGCAAACCACATTTTAAAAACCCTAAAGTAACCTCTCTACCAAAGATACAAATTTGCTAGATTCTAGAGCATGACAATTAAAGTGCACTGCATAGTCGAGGGGTTAGTCGATTGATTTTTTTTCACAACTTCTAATGTTTATCTTGCAGAGGGTTGGATCAAGAAACTAAGGAGGTGTGATTTGCAAAGCCCACTTTGCAAATGGCCCACCCAATGAAGTAACCACACTTTGCCAATGAAGGAGGCGTGGTTTGCATGTGCCACCGAGATTGTGAGTCGATGAAGCACTTGTGATTTCACCCTTGAAATCACCCTTCACGTAGCAATAGTAGAGGTAATCACTTCCTCTAGATATCCTTCTATAGTTCTTTCTTCTTCACCTTAAGTGTAGCAAACCCTAATCCTCCGATTTTACTTTCATGAAAGCACTTGCCGTGATCCGATGCAATTCTTGAGACTTCTTTCTCGTAATGTACACCACTATGTGGACATACAAGGTAAATCCCTACATCGTTCTTGCTTTCTATTTCTTCGCTTTGTTTAGTCACAAACAAACTCTCACTCCTTGTTTCTTCTCTTGCTTGCAAGGTATCAATCCACCCGATTGTTCTTGACAAACTCAAAGTTCAAAGGTTGAAGACAATGGAGCTTACGGTTTGAGTAAAAGGGAGTTGTGAAGTAGAATAGAATATTATTATTGAATGTATGATTGTAAGTTTTTGTATGTACATATTTACATAGACTTTGTGTAATATATATACACATTCACTGACATACACAACAGACATGTACATTGGTTGGAGTAGTTAGGTAGAGCTAACAAACTCCAACCAAATAAACCGTATTAGGAACTCACTTAACAAACTTTTAATTTTGAAATGTGTTTGTTTGTTTAGTAAGTTCAATGGTCACATTGGTCCAACGGTCATATTAGTTTGACTATTAGGTTTTTTATAATACCAAAACCCAATACCCCCACTTAATATGAAAAACCTAGACTATTACATAGAGACCTTACAACATAGAGAACAACCTAAGTTACAAAAAAACTAAGCTATAAAAGGAAATTAATTCACAGTATATGCCCCTGGATATAGCAGATCTTACAAAATCCTAGAACAAGCCTCTAGGTTGACTTTAAGACTTAGTTGCACAATTAGGTGAATGCAACTAAACCTATTTCCCTTCTAAGCTTAGTAAAAATTTCGTCTTTTAAAGGCTTTAGGAACATATCAGCAAGTTGATCTTTAGTAGAACAGTGATCTACCCTTAGGTTGCCTTTTGCCACTTGTTCCCTTAAGTAATGGAAACTTGTCTCAATGTGCTTTGTCCTACCATGTGCAATAGGATTCTTTGCTAAACAGATTGTTGATTTATTGTCTATCCATAGTATAGGTGTCTCCTTTAGCTTCACTTGTAGTTCACTTAGGAGAGATTCCAGCCATGCTGCTTGTGTAAGCAAAGATCTGCAGTGCATACATATTCTCGCCTCACAACTAGATAGGCAACAATGGATTGTTTCTTGAACTCCAAAGATATTGGAGAGCCTAGAAACTCAAGAAATACTGATGTACTTCTTCTCGTCCAACCTGGTCTCCACACCAATCCGAATTTGAAAACCCTTCTCGTAAGTAGAAAGGGTAGAGTAGAAGAGAAGGTGATGTAGAAGGCATAGATGATTTAGCTTTAGGAAAGAATAAGCCATAGTTTATTGTGCCTTGTACATACCTTAAGATTCTCTTGGCAGCATTTAAATGGATTTGTAGGGGTTCTGCCATAAACCTGCTTACCATTCCAGTTGCAAACAATATATTAGGTCTTGAATGGCACAAGTATCTAAGAGAGTCAATGATTTGTCTATAGTAGGTTGAGTCAACCTTAGACCCTTTTTCCCCTTTCTTTTTTACTAAGTATTCCCTCAGCTGGATTTAAGGCTTTGTTACATTCTGTCATGGAAAACTTAGTGAGAATTTCCCTGACATACTTTCTTTGGTGTAGTATAATGCCTTCAGGAACTTTTAGAAATTCTAGCCCTAGGAAATAGGCAAGTTCCCCTAGATCTTTCATGTCAAATTCTGCTTGCATTGTCTCCTTGAACTCTCCTATCTGCTTTCCATTGTTTCCAGTCAGCAACATATCATCTACATAGAGACAAATAAGAATTAAGTTAGTATCTATAGTACCTTTAATATAAACACCATGCTCACTGGTGCACTTAGTGAATCCTTTATTAACAAAGAAGCCATCAATCCTTTTGTTCCAGGCTCTTGGAGCTTGTTTTAGACCATACAATGCCTTATGTGGCACACATGATCTTCCTTTCCTTTTATCTCAAAACCAGAAGGTTGAGATATGTAAACAGTTTCTTCCAAAGGACCATTTAGGAAGGCAGGCTTAACATCTAGATGATGTAAGCCCCAACCTTTATAGCAAGCTAAGGCAGTAACGAATCTAATGGTTTCATGCCGAGCAACAGGGGAGAAGACTTCCTCAAAGTCAATTCCCTGCTTCTGTTGGAAGCCCCTAGCAACAAGCCTAGCTTTATGTTCACTACAAGAAAATCGCTGATTTGCCACGGACATTTCCGTGGCAAATGTACAAATTTCCGCGGCAAAACAACATTTGCCACTGATTTGCTACACGACAATAATTGGTGGCAAAAACGCCGTCAGAATCGCTTGCCACGGAATTTCCGTGGCAAATGTTTCCGCCGCAAACTGCGGCAAATTTATCCGCCGCAAACTGCGGGCAAATTTATCCGCCGCAAACTCCGCGGCAAATTCATCCGCCGCAAACCCGCGGGCAAATCCACGCAAATTCAAAAAAATTAAAAAAATTAAATCATACTTGGGGCTGTAAAGCTACTACATCCTAAAAACATTAATTATAAAATCAAGCTAACAATTATAAATTATAACAAGTATATAGATATAGATTACAAGTCAAGATATGTTTCAAAAGCACCAAAACAAGGTATGCCGTAAAAATTAAATATGGAATCTTTCCTACAAATGATACACAAATAAACCAAGATCACCACACCTAACTAGGCAACTCAAAAAAGTTACATTCTCAATCAACTCCGATGTCTCATGTGATACATTTACATTGGAACGGGACCATGGTTTTCCACTGCACTCACCATCCTCGGAGCCGATTTGGAGTCAAATCCAATGTTTGCACCTCCCTTTGAACAAGATCAACTAGGTGTCCTCGTTATGTGCGTGCACTAAAATCAAGATACCTAAGAAAATGAAAAGGAGAGGAGGAAGAAAGAAAGTTAATTATCTCCGCAAGACTCGATCTCTTCCCCAAGGAGTCGAACCCCTAATCATCAATTCCACCATTGGAAAGAGTTGACATTGACATTGTGGCCTATGGTCCGATTAAGACCATATTCACTATAGCCTTGTATGCCATATCGGTTGCTCGTCAGATGTCATCAAGTGCACCGCTGACACCCTACCGTAATAAACAACTTCTTCACCGCACGCCCTCCAAGAAGTTGTCACCACCACCATGCAACTCATCAATGAATAATGATATCTATCTTCACTTGTTGGAGGAGTATAAGTAAAGCCCAAAGCTCCTCCCGACTTCTAAGAATATACTTAGTTTCGACAACACAAGGTATTAAGGCATTGAATTATCATTGAACCATTTAATGATCACAGATGAGATGAGCAACACAAAAATTTCCAACATACAACTTGTTCACGTAAAATATACATTCTATTGCCACACGGCAACAAATTAAGAATCCCAGTGAGCATACAATAATATTATGAACTAGAAATCAAAAATCATGAGGTAATTTTGAACATAAATACAATTTGTAGCAAGTTAATTCTAACAAACCAAGTATATATGTAATACAAGCTCAATCAGAGATCCAGTAATAGCAAGTGGCATGCTCAAGTATCTAATAATAGACCATCGTCCGCCGCTGCTTTACCTCGACACGTGGTTGTCCAGAAGAAGCTTTGCAATTGCAAAGATTTACTACAAAGATGACCAGCCTCATGTCAGCAACAACAAAACTTTCTCATTTCCTTGCAACTGGCGCTCTTCTTCTATGCCCTATAACAATTAATTTGGTTCATATTCACCAAATTGATTATAAAATTGAAATTTTTTGCCATTTGACAGCTTAGAAAATGTAACCAATCTACATGTGTAAACAACTAGAAACCATAAAGAAAAATTTAAGAATTTTAAAAGCATCGAGGTTCAGAGTCTAGTCTTTTTAGTTGGTAATGGAATAAAAGTTATAAAATCGATTAGGAAATATCGCTTTAATACACATCCATATCCAACCTGCTTGAGTAAGCTACTCGACCACTAATTTGAGTCAAATATATACCACAAGTGAGTGAGTATGACTTACATGCCTATTGATCTTTCTACAAACTTGATGAAATCAAATTTCTCCACCACAACTTTACTTTGTCTTCCAAACTAGTAAAGCAAATTTCATTCACTAGGTTTGCAAGATCCGCTCTCAGAATAATGTAACATGTTCCAAATCAAATTCCAATCTCCATGCATTCGAATAAAAACAAGAAGAGTATGGCACAAAAAAATAGAAAACAAAGACTGCTACTCCAAAGAAAACCAAAGTGGTCATAGAAGCAATGTCACCAAGGTTAACATCCTTGGCTAAAGGAAGTTCTTTTTGGAAACATGAACTTTCAGATGGCTTCTCTCCCAATCCTATCAGTGCTTCCACCTAAGAATAGTTTATGGGGAGTTCAGCATGTGATATGCAAAGTCGAGAATTCAATTTTTAATATCAAGAACTCCAAAGATTTAAAAAAGGTAATGTATCAAGACAAGAATACAGCACTCATAACTACACGATCAAATCTTCCCGAACGGCGAAGTGTCGGGTCCAAGACATCCGCCTCTATTTGTAGCTCCAAGAACTATCATCACCGCAGAATTGTTCGCCAAACCCATCCATCTCCCCGCAATGCAAATTTAACAAGTTAGCCTTATAGGGATTAGTAGGAAGGGGGTCCATTTTTTTACATTTTAAGGAAATAAATAATGTCAAGTGGAATGCTTACAAAGTGAGCAACCGATTCAAGGTTTGCTCGCTCATCATTGTCGATAATGCGAAATTTACCATCGCGACTTTTAGCTACAAAGATCTATCTCGCATACCAAAAGAAACTAATGAGTTTAACATTAACAAGAGATGTTGAACCAAATCATCCCATGCAATAAAAGAATACATTTGTATACCTCATCGATGAATATTATGGATGGGGCTTCCTTTTGCCCTTGCAAAGAGATCTCTTACACGAGAGGCACCCATGCCAACATACAACTCTACAAACTCACTAGCGTAACAACTTATAAATGGCACATCAGCTTCCCCAGCCTACAAAACTTTGCTAGTAGAGTCTTACTGCCCCAAGAAGACCCACTGTAAGATATATCAATGATAACTAGCTTACATGTCAATCCAAAGGAATATAAAAGACCATCAAATTACATGATATACTACTAGCTCAAACATGCAAAAGACATAAGTGAAAGTAGTTCAAGGATTGACCTAGAATTACCCCCTGCAATGGATGTAGGTTAATTGATCCCTTTTGCCCTTGTTAAGAATTATTTAAATATTTTGTCAAATTCACATCACAAAATCAAAATTCTCAATTAAAATAAGAGCAATACTAACGTACATGTCCTATTGTAGAGACAAAGTGTCGCTTTATTTTTAACCGACATAACAATCGCTAACAAAAATACACCTCTTGAGAGAGTTTCTAGCAAGCAAGTATCAAGTATGACAAGGGCTCATTATAAGAGAAACTCAAGAATGATATCAATAGCAAGCAATTTCTCACCTCTAAAGCTTTTTCTTCATCATATATGAATTTTGGCGCAGTTTTCTCATTAACTCCTTCCCGCTGGGCCCAAACTAAAGCATTGTTGATCCGTGGAAGAATACAAGAGCAAATAAATATTCAGCAATAAAGGAAATCCGGTTTGCAAGATATAAACTTTTCAAGAAAATAATGATGCACATTCTGCTATTTTAAAAATTCTAAAGATGTGTAATGCCAAGTACTTATATTTATGTCACGCTTAATTGTTTTCTCGTTGACTATACAAGTAAGAGGCGTTAACAAATTAAATTTCATATATATATATATATATATATATATATATATATATATATATATATATATATATATATATATATATATATTCATATAATCGATGACTTTAAGGGTAAGTGGCAAATATCCGAAAGGTAGGTATCCTATTAACACCCAAAAGTATATTACAAGAATAAATACTACCGAGGTGCATACACACGTGCCAAGTGGTGCCAACAATTAATCCTCCCAACACCGAGCCGTCAAAGTTGAGTCTTCCTTTACGCATTCTTGATACTCAAAACAAAGACTAAATTTCACATACCGCCATAATATTCATTACCCTATTTGTTTTAAAAGATAATTCAATAACTGGATAAAAAGTTCAAGTGAAGCCTAAAAAAATTATGACAAGTAGCGGCACTGCACTTTGGCTTTGATTTTAAGAGCAAGCCATGCCCATTTAAGCAAATCCTTGTTACATCTAGCCTACTTCCACTCCTAAGACCCTCAATTACCCTCAAACCAAAGCCCCAACACACTTCAATAACCCATACCAACTTTAAGAGCATGCAAGGACCAAAACCGAGATCATACTCACACCCAAAATCTCCTCTCCACTACACAAGCACTATAACCCAAAGGTATGCTAAGAATCACACCACGCACGCCACTCACATGCCCCATGCCATGACTCATTCCTTCACAATGGTTACACACTTGCACATGTCACACATTCATCAACTATGCAAATCGTCTTTGATTCCTCGTCACTACCTTATACACAAGTCGAATCGAAAGTGTCGACTATTTGTGCACTTATCACACTAGTATCCTCAAAGCCAACCCATTTGGCCATTCAATTTGTAGAATTGCCACTCGCCAAGATATTGAAAGATAAGCATCTTTGTCCCATCATCTCGGACATATCACATTCTTGTGTACACAACATAAGACACCATATGAAAAAATCATCTTAAATTCTAGGACAAAACTTATACACAGCTTCCCACTTTCCACCACACAGCCTCACCAAAATTCAAGTCAACTATCACAAAAAGTCTCCATAGGGTGCATCTAAAACCACCAATTCACTAAAAACATCTTTCTATGTGTAAGACGTTAGAAACCTGGATGTATAGAACAAGATCTAAGTTTTACCCTAAATTTTATCCATAAAATCAGCTATCACTTTTCATATAATAAAGTATCACACAAGCAATACACACGTAAATGATCAAATCCTTTCAATATGTTACTAAATCAAAGTCAACTAAGTTCCAACAAAACCAATGCAAGCAAACAATATTAATATTAATAAGTAATTAAGTATAACTACAAAGCCAAATGCTAGATAAAAATCATGGATATTTTATTTTCAAATAATGAAAGAAAAAATGTTTCTTTATCACTTATTGAAAGTAATGATACATTTCTAATGCTAAAATACTTCTTTGTAATGCATGGATACTTAGAAAATGTCATACAAGAAGCAACATCAAGAATTCATTAGAAATCAAGTTTTATAGAATGGATAGCAACTACCAAGTTGGAAAAGGAAGTTACCTCAGAAAATATCCGTGATGAGTATGATTAGAAATGTCGAATTAGATTCCTTCCGATGCAACTGCAAAGAAATTTTGAAATCAAAATCTTCAAAGATCAAAGACATCTTTGACGGAATATTCAAGAATCACAATATAAAGGGATTACTCGTTGACATGCTTCTTATAAAATGAACTCGAGGTAGTATATAATAACAATTAACAAACACATTAATTCAAGTAAAGTAGATGTTATTTACATGGCCATCAAAGATCCATGAGTATGTTTTGTGTTTAAGATCTCGATGAACGATGACATTCTTATGAAGATGTGAAACAAAGAGATACTATCTCACGGTGTAAATCCTTGCCTCATCCTCACTACTCATCAAATTACATAGCCACAAATTAAAAAGACAAACTTTAATATTGAGTTAGATGAACAAGAAGATAACATAGATAGATACCCGAAAATTCCTCGTCGACATAAGTGAAAGAAAAGATGTCCTCCATTAATAAAGTCCAAAATCAAATATAATTTAGATTTGGTCCGCACATAATCATAAACAACAAAGATCGACGTGAAGTTACCTAATTTATAAAAAAAGTAAGATTTAAAATCAAATATACTACCTTGCTCAAGCACTTAATATAAAACGCAATCATCTACAATCATCGGCGTTGCTTCCTCACCCAAGTAAACTTGATTTCCACAATCCCCGCACATACACCAAAAACAATAGAGTGGATTCGAAACAAACAAAACTAGATAGCGTGTAAAATCGAAAGCTAAACGCCGCGACATCGCGAACTTCGAGACCGACAACTTGGAACCCTAGATTTCACCTTCGAGAGGAACCGATCAATTTGGAAGCTAGGGTTTCGATTTGGAGGTTGAGAGTTAAGTGGAACTAAACGATTTGGAAGATTGAGGAGTGGTTTTGATTAAGGAGGGAGGGAATTAAAAATCAGAGGGAGGGAGGCGGCGAGAGAGGAGAAGAAGAAGGAAAACGACGGAGTGAAGGGAGGAGGTCTTTGAGATAGGGAGAAGAAGAAAGAAAACGGAGGCGCGGTGGTGGTGCGGTGGAGGTGAGGAAGGCGCGGTGGTGGTGCAAAGTGGAGGTGAGGGAGGCGCGGAGGTGTGAGGTGTGAGGTGGGAGAGTGAGAGTGAAAGGTCATGTGAGAGTGAGAGTGAAGGAAAGGGTCGAGAGAGATCCTTTTACTTAAATCCCAATTGAAGCCACACCACGGCGTTGCGACGGATCGTCTCGTGGCAAAATATCAACGTCCGTGGCAAATTATCAACGCCCGTGGCAAATCCTTACCAAACCGACTAAGTCTTTTCTCACAACAGATTCCGTGGCAAACTGCCGCAAGTCCGTCGCAAATTGGCGATTTTAATCCGCTTTGTGGCAAAAGTTTGTGGCAAATCAAGCTTATTCTTGTAGTGGTTTGATAACCTTGCCATTAGGGTCCAAATTCAGTTTAAAGACCCACTTAACACTTATTGCCTTTTTTCCTTTAGGACAGTTCCTCTAACATAGCCTTTTTCCATTCCTTAGACTTTAGTGCCTCCACATAGTCTAAGGGCTCAAAATCACCCATTATAGCAAAGTGAACCAAGTCACCATCCTTAGTAACTTGATTATCCATGTTCATCTCAAAGTCTAGCATCCTCCTAGGTGGTCTCCTTTCTCTTTGAGGCCTAGGAAGAGCCTGCACACCTTGTTCAGGTTCCTGTTCAACCTCCTCATTTACCTCTTCATGTAGATTTTGGTCCACATTAGGTAAAATAGGATCATCATTAGGTAAATTGTGGTCCTCATCATCGTAACTAGTGTCACTAGGATTAGGTTCAGTGTTAAAGGCTTCATCAATGGTTCAGAGTCCATCGAACCTACCTGCTCAGCCTTTCTCCCAATCCCATTGCTTGTCTTCAAGCACAACCACATCTCTAGACACCTCAGTTTTATTAGTACTAGGGTCTAGTAGCCTATAACCCCCTGTAGGATGACATCCCACTAGGATTAGAGGTCTACTCTTGTCCTCAAGTTTAGATCTCTTACTATCAGGTATTTGACTGTATGCAATAGAGCCAAATACCTTCAAGTGAGATACACATGGTATTTCACCAGTCCACATAGTCTCAAGCACCTTAGCCTCCAAACCTATTGTAGGGCACCTATTTAGGATATAGACAACAGCATTACTCGTCGCCCATAGCCTTTTAGGTAACCCCTTGGTTTTTACCATACCTAGCCATTTCTAGGATAGTTCTATTTCTCCTTTCTGCCACTCCATTGTGTTGTGGAGTATATGGTGGAGTTACCTCATGAACAACACCACTGATGGTGCAATATTCTTCAAATTCTTTTGAAGTATACTCACCACCACCATCAGTCCTCAATACCTTTAGTTTCTTACCACTTTGAGTTTCAACCATAGCCTTAAACTTCTTAAACACATTGAAAGTATCACTTTTGGACTTAAGTAGATATACCCAGATCTTCCTTGAGTATTCATCCACAAAAGTTACAAAGTACTTGTTCCCTCCCATAGATGGAGTGTCCATAGGACCACACAAATCAGAATACACAACATCCAGTAGGTTTTTAGATCTGTGTTCAATTTGTTTTTTAAAGTTTTTCCTAGGTTGCTTACTCATTAGGCATGTAGTACACTTTTCTTTAGTATTAGCTATCTTAGGTAACCCCTTTACTAGTTTATTAGTACTTAGATTATCTAGAGCCTTATAGTGAAGATGTCCAAACCTATTATGCCACAAACTAGTATCACTGTCAGTAGTGGCACTTAAACACAGTGCCTCAGTCTTGCTTATACTAGTTTTAAAAGTTCTGTTATTAGCTAGTTGAGTAGTTAGAATTAGTTTATCCTCTTTATCAAAAAATTTCAACTTAGCATTTTTCATTAGGCAAGAGAACCCTTTTTCAATTAACTGCCCTAGACTAATTAGATTACAACTAATCTCAGGAACATACAACACATCATAGACAATTAACTTTTCTCCATCAACTCTAGTTAGTTCTATATTCCCTTTACCCTTAGGGTATGTTTGGATTGGTGGTTTTGGATGGAATGGAATGGAATGAGACAAGGTTCCATTGTTTGGAAACTTAAAAAGATGGTGGAATGGGGTGGAACCTGATGGAATACATTCCCTCCCATTCCATCAGATCTCCTCATTTTTGTTCCCTCCCAATTTGGGGGGGTAAGGAATGGAATGACTCACTCTTATTTGTCTATTACAATTTTGCCCCTATCTTTTTATTCACATTAACGTTCCCTCTTCTCTATTCATCAGTCGCTCTTCTCTTCTACTCGACTCCTCCACTTCTTCTTCTTCTTCATCCAAGAACCTTCTCTTCCATTGATCAAGGTATGTCTCAATCCATCTTTTTCTCTTTTTATTCCCATTGTGACTGTCGTTGTTTGCTTCTCCATTAAAATGGTTCCTTTTTTTTTCTTCATATTCAACGTTGCTTCTCCATTGTGACTGTCGTTTGTTTTTACCTTATCTTTGTTGTGCTATATTTTTACGCCATTGTTATTGGTTTTCATGTGCTTGCTTATTGTTCCTATTGTTATTGCTTTTTATTGGTTTCCCTCTTCTCTACTTTACGCCATTGTTGTTTATCAGTTTTTCAGAGTTATATTTGATTCCGTTTTGGTAGTGTTTACTATTTGGTTTTAGTAGCATAAATCTGAAGTTGATTTTATTTTTTTGCTGTTGTAGATGACCAATGAAGAAATAAGATCCAATTTTACACAATTGCTACATATGATGGTATTCAAATACCGTGCTTTGTAGTTCTACTTACAGCTCTAAAAAACAAGTCTAGAAGATCTCAAGTCACTTTTAGAATCACAGAGCATAGAGAAAGAGTTAGAAATGAAATAACGAAACAAATTGTGGGTACTAATCGGTGTCGAGATATAATTCGTATGGGTCCCCGAGCTTTTTGAAATTTGTGCACCTTATTACGAGATCAAGGCGGCCTTACACCTACAAGACATGCATCCATTGAAGAACAAGTAGCAAAATTTCTTTACATAGTAGGATACAATGTGAGAAATCGTGTGATGTCATTCTTCTTTAGACGATCGGGTGAAACTGTTAGTCGTCACTTCCATAGAGTATTAGATGCTTTGATAAATTTGGAGGAGATATTTTTGAAACAACCTGATGGGACACAGGTTCCTCCCGAGATACTTAACATCCATAGATTCTACCCTTATTTTAAGGTAAGCATAAATTTGTACATTACCGTATTATTATACCTTATGCTATATACATTATTGAAGAGATAATTGAATATAAGGACTGTATTGGAGCAATAGATTGTACACATGTGCGCGTTAAAGTTCCAGTAGAAGATGCACCTAGATATCGTGGTAGGAAAGATTACCTACGCAAAATGTGTTGTTTGCATGCTCCTTTGACTTGAAATTTACATATGTCTTAGTGGGGTGGGAAGGAACAACATCGAGACTCAAGAATAGTAAAGAATGCTTTGACACGTGCATATCTTAAAGTTCCACAAGGTAAATAAAATTATAAAAGAGTTCTACAAATATCTAGTTTAGACACACTAATAAACTCTCATTTTTATAGGAAAATATTACCTTGCCGATGCGGGATTTCCATTAAAGGCTTCTCTTATAACACCTTATAGAGGAGAACGATACCACTTACAGGAATATTCTAGAAATCCACCTCGAAACCCTCGTGAATTATTCAACAATCGACACTCCTCATTAAGGATTTTTGTTGAATGTGCATTTGGAGTATTGAAGAAGAGATTTCCGATTCTACAAACTACTACAGATCCCACTTTTGGTATTAGAACTCAAAAGAAAATCATTGTTGCTTGTTGCATTTTACACAATTATTTGTTGGGTTTAGACCCCGATCAAAATCTAATTGATGAGGGCATCGTGAGCTTACAAACCAAGGAAGTTTTCAAGAGGGTCAACAAGCTCAAATGGAAGGCAATGATGATACAACTAGGGGAGAGGAAATTAGAGATGATATTGCAGCTACTATGTGGTTAAATTACTAAAAAAAGAGTCTTTTGTGTCGATGTTAAATTTTTTAGTGATGTTTTGGATTAACTACTCTGTATGTTGTAATTGAATTAGATGGTTGTATGCACTTAATTTCCCATTTTGGGATTGAATTTGAGTTTGTATTTTGTACCTGAATTAGATGGTTTCATATATATATATATATATATATTTTAGATTTGTGCTTGAACTTTATATGTCATTTATTTTTATTTGAGATTAGGTATGGAAACAAATCCGAGAAAGGCAAAGAAAGCAAAAGTCATTAAAACAACATGTAATCGACAACCGCTATGGATGAGGTTATGATCGATGCATACTTGCATCAACAAACTTTGGGAAATAAAAATGGTAATAGTATGACATCAATCGCTATATATGGATAGCATTTTACGAGAGTTGAAGAACCATTTTCCGACAAACCACTCACCAAAGAGAAAATAAAAGATCATATGAAAGCTATAAAAACAAGTTTAATATTTGTTACGATATCTTCAAGAATGGCTTGAGTGGATTTGCATGGGATAATACGAGAAGTATGTGGAGCGCTGAACCTGAAGTATGGGACAAGCTTATAGAGGTATGATGTTTAATTTTGATTATTTTATACTTTGAGTTTATATGTGATGCTTTATATTATTATTTTTGATATGTGATGCTTTATATTATTATTTTTGCATGAGAGTTTATATTTAGAAGTTTGTTATGTGATGCTTTATATTATTATTTTTGATCTAGGCAAAGCCTGAAGCTAACGATTGGAGAAACAAGCCTATTTTATTTTATGACAAACTTGCCAAACTTTATGGAAAGGATAAAGCAACAGGAGAAGACCAAGATATAGCAGCTGAAATGAGAGGTAAAAGATCTAATGATGGTAATAATTGTGGTGACACTATAGAGGAAATTGACCATTTAATTGAAACCAATGAAGTAACTTTAGAGGGATTTGAAAACCTTTATGTTGATGAAGATGCCAACAATTCCCCTATAAGACCTAGCTACAAGTCACACTCAATCTCAAGATGCAACATCCTCTAGGAGTAAGAAACGGGGGAAAAAGGAATCAACTGATGAAACATGAATGAATGAAATTGCTAAAATATTTCAGAAAGTAGCTGATGCATTTGAAAAGAGCGCAACAGAGATGGTCAAACAAAGTAAGAATGCTAGTACTGAGGATCTTTGGGCCGAGTTAGTAAATATCGGTGTTGAACCAACTTCATTGCCCCGTGTTTATATGTATTTGGTTGAACATCCAGACGCATTGAAAGCTTTCAAGGGAGTTCCAATTGACAAGCGCAAGGAAATGCTACCTTTTATTGTGCAGGGATACCCATTTAATTGATGGGACTTAAATTTTATGTTAGTTTTAAGAATATTGCTGTGTTTTTGAACCTGTGATGCTGTTGCATTTTTAATATTCAAGTTACTGTGATGTTGCGTTTTTTTGGTTGAAACAATGATGCTGCGTTTTTTTTGTTGAAACAGTGATGCTGCGTTTTTTTTTTGTTGAAACAGTGATGCTGCGTTTTTTTTGAAATAGTAATGTTGTGTTAATATTAAGTCAAGTTGTGTTAATAGTAAGGGTAATAAAGGAATAAAAATGTTTTAATTGATTCCATTCCGTTCGTTCTCCAAACAATGGAGTGGTAACTTTGTTCCGTTCCATCATAAAATACCCAAACAATGGAATGGAAATTTTATTCCATTCCACTCCATTCTGTTCCGCTCCATTCCATTCCACTCCATTCTGTTCCGCTCCATTCCATTCTGTTAAGTTGGGTGTATCCAAACATACCCTTAGAGACTATAGTCTTACCATTAGCACACCTAATAGCAATTCTAACAGTGGGATCAAAGTTAATTAGCCATTTCTTATTACTTGTCATATGATTAGAACATCTTTGAGTCTAAGTACCGGATCTACTCATAATAGTCTTACCATCACTACATTGCTACTATCAAGACAACATATTCCTTTCCTTGTTTAGTTTTAATCCTATCCTTCTTAGGTTTAGTTACCTTAGGTTCACCACATAACATAACGAAAGCAACAAAGATGTCGACTCATCGTAATCTGAGTCGAGTCTTCCTTAGCCACATTGGCTTGTAAACCGACTCCTTAGGCTTAGTGCCCTTCTACGGTGGGGCATTCGGTGGCATAATGCCCCATCTTGTCACACCTATAGCATTGTACCTTAGATTTATCCTTTTTCTTAGGTGCATTACTATTTTTAGACGAGTTAGATTTAGTAGAAGAGTTAGAATTACGACTTGCTCTTAGAACTCTTAGACTTTCTTTCATGCTACTTCCCTTTTACCTTTCTTGCCTTTAGCTTTAGTGCATACATGGCTTGATCCTCATCATCGATTCTTCCTCAAGAATCTCGGCCTCTAGTTTTCCCTCAAGCTCTTCTAGCTTTGTGCCTATGTTCTTTGTAGTTTCTTCTATAGTGTTAGTCACCACATACCACTTTTTTGGCATTGATCTGAGAATTTTCCTACACAGTGAATTCTCTTCAAGTTTTTCCCCTTGCAGGGCCATATCATTCTTTATCTTCTTCACTCTGTTGAAGAAGTCTGTTATCTTTTCATCCCTCCTCATCTTGAGGCTTTCATATTGGGCTCCTAAAGTGGTGTTGGAAAAAAGCATGTGCAAGTATACACAGTCCAAAATAAGTAGTATAAAATATCGAACCCACAGAGATTGAAAAACTCTCTTTTAAAATTCAATACAAAGTAATAAAGTGTAAGGTAACCAAATAACAATTTATAGTGGAGTTGATGTGATCACAACTAAGTTAGATAAGAAAGCAAAGTATAAGTGTTTATAATGCAAATGAGAAAAGCTAGTTGGAATGTCTTCACCAAGTAATTTACTTTTAAGTGTTTGATGCATTATGTGATGCAGCTGCACTGAATGTTGTTGCATTAGCTATGTGCCTTTCAGTCACTTTCTTCAGAGTTTCATTACAAGCTTCCTATGTCTAGGCATGCTTAAATAAGTTCACTCTTGCATCTTAAGTACCCACTGTATCACCCTATGGACTATACTATCCTATGTCTAGGTCTTAGCATGGTTTTCACAAAGTTTCTTTTATGTAAAACACTTACCCATATTAGTTCTTGAGTTCTTAATTGTAAGCCATGTCTGCTCTTACAAATCTACTTATTCTAAGTGATCAATTTTAAAATAAGTGTTGAAAATATTATCAAGCAAGAACTAAAGTGCGAACATTACATACATGCATCATACTTACTTAAAAGCTCATTAAATGATTAGAACATTCCAACTAAGAGAGATTTTGCTCATAATAGACATTGCAAGGTAAATATAAACCGAATAGAACATGTTTATATAATTGAAATCACAAAAGAGTGACAACAAGATAGAAATTACACAAGTTGAAGCTTTTTGTATGAAGTCTCCTAGCAATGCACTAGCATTACTCCTTAGCACTATGTAAACACTATGAAATCGAAGTAAGGAGGATTTGTTAATTCCTTCCTTTCCCTCTTACAAAATAGAAACTAACTATGTATATTGAAATTTGAATCTAACTTATGGATTGTGATATATTTCCCAATGAAGATGTGAGGTCCTTTTATAGTCTTCAAGAGAGGTGCTTCCTTCCTTCATGTTGAAGTAATCTTGAGAGGATTGAGCTGTACTTACTTTTCAGAGGTTGCTCCCCAAGTTGAGATCTTTGATCATGTGTATAGGGAGGTCCAATGAGGTATGAACATGTGTCCCTATGTTGATGACTCTTCAAAGCTATCCCTATGGCTATGTGTGAATGGTAGGCGCCTACTATATAAAGTGGTCTTGCTTTAGGGGACCAAGCAGAGGTCGACATTGCAAGTGGATGTGCAAGTAGCTAGTCGCTTCACTCACCAAGTAGTGCAGATTTAGTGCAGGATCAATGCAAGAGCATTGATGCAGGAGCATCTGTAGACTGCACTGAACAAAAACATCAAACATACCACAATATATCCAAAATGGCCTATTAACAATTATAACCATGTCAATCACTCAAGTTATCATATATCACACAAACTACTATATAAACTCCTTATCTTTACTTGAAAGAGAGCAATTTACTAAGTTTAAACATATGAATAACTCTATATACAATAGAGTTATCATAAAGCCTGTAATTTTTCTTCTTTGATAGGAGCAGCACCACAATAGTAGTGTTTGAGTGCATCCCATGCATCCTTAGAGGTCTCACAGTCCCTTACTCTCTCAAAGTCAGCCTCTCCACAGGCTCTATGAATGAGAGACAGCCCTTTAAAGTCCTTCTGTTCATTTTCCATGAACTCTTTCTTCTGTGCAGGGGTAACATCCTCCCCCAGAGGTGTAAGACCCTCTTTTACCACATGTAAGCACCCATGTGCTCCAAGAATAGGCCTCATCTGAATAGCCCAAGTATCATAATCTGTCCCTTTGAGTTTAGGAACATAGTTGTCATTTCCACCAGAGTTAGTCATCACTGTAACACTTAGGAATACAACTGAAAAGATTAGCACACACACACTTACACAATTTCACAACTGTGTAAATGTTAGAGAGATTAAAGAAAAACTTAAAGAAAGCTTAAAGAAACAGAGTAGAGTAAAGGAATTTGCCCTGGATCGTTAACTATGCTCTAAATTATACCATATTGATTTTTTTCACAACTTCTAATGTTTATCTTGCAAATGGGTTGGATCAGTAAACTGAGGAGGTGTGATTTGCAAAGCCCAACTTTGCAAATGGCCCAGTCCAATGAAGTAACCACACTTTGCCAAAAAATATTTTTGGTGGGTCGTGCGCACCCAAGACCCGACCCAATTTATGAGGCGCAGATCTACTTGCAACCCGAAGTATATGAGCGTGATCAAGAAACCCTAACCGGTTCTTGATCCCTTTGCGCAGCTTCACTCTCTCTAGCTCTGGTTTCTATGGCTTCTCTCTTCTTCTTCTCTCTTCTTCTCTCTCGATGGAACCCTAGCTCTGTAGCTCTCACTCTCTTGTGATTGAAGCTTAAGAGCTATGGTTTCTTGATTGATGATGATGCTTGACAATGATGAACACCACAAACCACTGGTTTCTGTTCTGAGTCTCACACTGAGATCAAACGATGAACACCAACCTTCTTTTATGCAAGATCTGGGTAACATGAGTTTGAATCACTCAAACTCACTCTCGATTACCTTCGGTAAGTGTTAAACACTTACCCTTTCTTTGATTCCGTGTGATTTCCAGAAACCCTAATTTTTGAAACCCTAACTTCTGATCTGTTCAATTTTGCAGGACTTGAAGATTAAGCGTGATTCTTACCACACCTAGTTTCTGTTTACTGGTTTGGTTTGCATGTGCCACTGAGATTGTGATCTGATGCAAGCACTTGTGATTTCACCCTTGAAATCACCCTTCACAGAAGCAATAGTAGAGGTAATCACTTCCTCTAGATATCCTTCTATAGTTATTTCTTCTTCACCTTAAGTGTATCAAACCCTAATCCTCTGATTTTACTTGTTTGCGAGCACTTACTGTGATCTGATGCAATTCTTGAGACTTCTTTCTCAGAATGTCACCACTATGTGGACATACAAGGTAAATCCCTAATACTGTTCTTTCTTCTCTATTTCTTCAGTTTGTTTAGTCACAAAACAAACTCTCACTCTTTGTTCCTCTCTTGCTTGCAAGGTATCAATCCACTTGATTGTTCTTGACAAACTCAAAGTTCAAAGGTTGAAGACAATGGAGCTTACGGTTTGAGTAAAAGGGAGTTGTGAAGTAGAATAGAATATTATTATTGAATGTATGATTGTAAGTTTTTGTATGTACATATTTACATAGACTTTGTGTAATATATATACACATTCACTAGACACAAACAGACACGTTGGTTGGAGTAGTTAGGTAGAGCTAACAAACTCCAACCAAATAAACAAATATTAGGAACTCACTTAACAAACTTTTAATTTTGAAATGCGTTTGTTTGTTTAGTAAGTTCAACGATCACATTGGTCCAATGATCATATTAGTTTGACTATTAGGTTTTTATAATACCAAAACCCAATAAGTCGCACCTCTGAAAAATAAATAAATGCATTTTTGACCTCCCTCAATTTCAAAGTTACACCTAGGCTTCTAAGTTTAATTTGCATCGTGGTATTGCATTGAATCACTCAACTTTCATGGATGAATGATTGTGTAATGACTTATGTAGAGACATGTATTTAATAACATCGATTATGAACTCGGTATTCAATGATTTCAAAACATGAAATCACGTAGATGACAATTATAAAATGGATAATTTATTTAGTTAGATATATTAAAATTTAATTAATTTAATGATATTTTTAAAGATGTGTGTTTTTAAAAAAATTGCACACCGACGCAGATATCAGCGGATGAGCATGACAACAACCTAGCCCACTTATATGCTTCATACCAGACATAGAAAAAGAAATCACACTAAGGGTCCGTTTGATTTGCAAACAAGACAGTACTTGACTGGACTGGACAGGACAATACAGAACTAGACTGGACAAATTTTTGTCCAGTACATTGTTTGGTGAACCATATATGGACAGCACAAGCAAAAAAATGTAAATTTTAGTATAATTCTATTTCTAATGTTTATAATGATTTTATATAACATATATTATAATGTAATTAAAAATTATAAAGAAAAAGCGTTTGAAAGAGAATATGGAGAGAGAGAGAGAGAGAGAGAGAGATGAGGAAGAGATGTCATGAGATGAAAAGATACAAGAGAGGTGAGAGGAGAGAGGGGAGGAGAAGAGAGAGATGAAGGAGATAGGTCGTGAGATGAGAAAGTACTATAGGTAGAGAAAAGGATAGAGAAGAATGGGATGAGAGAGAAAGAGAGAGAAGAATGAGATAAGAGAGAGAGAGAGAGATAGGGAGGAGTGGTGCACTGAAAGGCAACTCCCAAATCCAACAGTGCCATCATAGGTAAACATACACCATTAGGTACTCCGCATGACCCCAACTGAGATCACCAAAGAAGGATGACACAATTGCAAAAGAATATCTCGCCGACCAGTGGTAAGCACTAAGAGCATCAAGCACAACACAAAAGAATGAGGATAACCCTATTTATACATAAGCCAAAGAGAAACAGTCAAAGGTGCATTTAAGCTAGCAATAAATGCGCCCAAGGAAACAGAGAGACACCAACTCCTTGACGAAAACCAAGGTAGTGTGTCGCTATACGAACCATGCATAGACCAAGACACGTCTACATAGAAGAAAAACGAAGAGGACGTGATAGCTAGGCATTGGCTCGTACAAAAGTAGTAGTCGAGCGACTACCTCAGTGGCAGGCGCAGAGCAAGCACATGAGGGAAATCTTCTGCAGTATAGAGCACCCTAGGACTCTCAGTGTACTATAACTAGCTCATACTATTGTTTTATTAGAGAAACTTATTTCATGTATTTTGGGAAGTCTCTTTTACTAAGACTTTTTTTGGGCAAGCAAATTATATTATATAATAAAAAAGGAGTAAAAGGGATACTCCACCCATAATACATACAACCCCAACTTATACAATAACAAACAAGATGTCTCGGGGATCCAAAAACAGATGGAACAAGAGAATTCAAAAACTATGTGCCAAGTAGGAACCGGAACCACACCTAGAGCAGATAAGAAAGATCATCCAATTGCTCCTAAATCCTAGAGATACAATCCAAAAGGTCCACACACCATTCATAGAACAAACTATGTCCAGACTTGGCCTTAGCCAAGAGCCACTTCCATGAGAAGTGCTTAATCGTAAAAAAAATGTCTCTGAGAGATCTAGCTCATTACGAGTTTCTCAGATTGCCCAAAGAACAACATGCCAAATTATAATCAGGCCCTTCCTATTATTAGTAGGAAGATCTCCACTAAACAGAATTGAGAATAGAGTAGGAAGATCAGGAGGGAGCACAATCACTACACCTAGCCACTTAAACACCATATACCATAGACGAACAGAGGATTCACACCTAAGAAATAAATGCCTCTCCGACCTTCATGGGAATTACAAAGAACACAAATGGTTACATTGAGATTGGATATAACCCCCTTCTAGAATAGGTTCGCTTGATAAGGGAGCCTATTCAGGAGAATGTGTCATGTTAAGGCAGCCACCTTAGTCGGAGCACGACTCTTCCATTGATTATCCAATACATGCATCTCCCGGGGCAACCTCGAAAGCGATTTGCGAGGAGAAAGTGGAGACAACCGAGCATATGCCTATTTAACTTAGAATAAACACCTTCAATTGTTCCTCCCAAATCCACCTATCTTCATCACGAGAGAGACATGCCGATGCTAGAAGAGACATCATGTCACCCAAAATATTCTCCTCCCAAACGAAAAATTCTCTCCTCCAAGAGAAAATCCAATCCCAATACAAGGCCCCACACCCAGATTAGAAACTTTTCCTTCCTTGAGATTTGAGATAGAAAAAGCCTTGGGAACGCAATCTTAAGGGGGTAGTTTCAAGACCCACACATCATGTCGAGCCCACATCCTCCAACCTACAAATATCCTTCCACCAAAGAGATGAGTAGTTTGGATTCCTCCACTCGTTGAGATTTAGATTCCCATCGCAGCCTCCCATACTTTTCTTTAAGAATTTGCATACAGAGAGGCCTCTTCCATAAGCAACCTCCACGGTGAGGGAGTCCAATGCCACTTACCCAAAAGACTTAGATTGAAGTGGCAGATGTCCTTCACACCCAGACTCTCATCTGACCTAGAATTGCAAACAACAGACCACTTTACCCATGGAATCTTTAATGGTTGCACAACCCTTATTTTATATATGAGAATGTTTAGAGTTTTCATCACATTTTGTTGTTTACAATGCATACCCGTGTACAAAAACGAGTCTAACACACTAGTAGTGTTGTAAAAGTCCTTTAACAGCAAAAGATTAATTTCACACTCAAACTTTAATTATTTCTCTAACTTTACTTAGGTGCACCAATAAGAGCTTCCTCTAGCACGTGACAATCAACCAAATAAGCAAATCCATAAGCCATGTTTTTCAAAGTGGCATCTTGAAGATCCAAATCGGAGGTAGCAGTGGCATCAGTGGAGAAGAACACCCTGAAGCCTCTAATAAAAGCATCACGCGCCGTAGTCTCGCAACACAGGTTAGTCATCACCCCTATCACTATAACCTCCTCCACACCCATCTCCACCAGCTTCTCTTCCAACCCTGTTTTCCTAAACGCACTGTACGTGTTCTTCTCCACCACCATGTCCTCACCTACGCCATAAGGGACACATGAAAATACAAGACTACATAGGCATGCAATATACGAATTTGCAATAAAAAATATGGCGACACATGAAAATAACATATTGCATATATAGGTAGGGGTGTTCAATGGTTCGGAAAAATCCAAACTAACTCACAATCCAATTCAAACCAATATGTTTGATTCAGATGTTTTTCGTGTTCGGGTCAAACTCGAACAAATCCAACCAACAAATAGTTGTTTAGTTCGGATAACGGATTTCAAAAAACAAACTCGTGAACCCACACCAACCCATAATAAGTCATACTAATTTTGTAATTTTTGAAGCACTAGATTTTATTTACTTAGAATTTTTACTTTGATTTATGAACAAGTTGAAAAAATTTAATAATATGAATTGGAAGACTACTAATAGATTTTAGTTTGATTTGGTGTAATTTTTGAATTCTATAATATTTTTTTTGGCTATTTAGAATTGTTGGAATTATATTCACCGCACACATGTGTGGGCAATTATTTTTTCTGAACGCGCACACACAATACTTTTTTTTTGACAAAATAAAATCACAATCCTATAACTACAATAACCACTTTGTTACACAAAAAGGTATAGAGAAAAAATTATATATAACCAATTTTTTTTTTTGACAAAAAGGAGCGATTTGATAATAAAATATAATTGCACACAACAAATATTGCTATTTATAGAATTGTATTATTGCGTTGTCAAAAAAAAAAAATTGTATTATTGCGATGTTCGTTTGGTTCATATGGACAGATCAATTTCGATCTATTGCAAATTTAACGAATAACTAGGGTCCACAAAATTACAGATCTGAAAGCATAGGTATTCCAGTGACTTTTATTTTATCGCATGTATAGGCATTTTGCCGTTTTATTCTAATAGTAATTATTATATAGTAATATTCTAATCTTAATTAATATTTAAAAATTTAAAAATAAAAAATAAAAAATTTGTGTCAAAAAAAAATTGAAAATTAAAAAAGAAAGTGGTGAAATTTGTGTGATTGTTGTTACTCACCGTTACGGTCCAACGCTGGCATGAGCTCAGCCTCTTGTGTGCCGGCGATGACCATGTCTCCAAACCACTCTTTGAGCATACCGTAGTCGGAGGGAGACTTGTGGCAGTGGCGCGTGAAGATCACGGGGATGGAAGCGCGTCTGCAGAGGTTGATAGTGGTGTTGAGGTTAGAGAGAATTGGTGTGGCCATGGAAGAGAAATAGTTCTGCATGTCGATGACCAGCAGCACATGATTTCGGATTTGGGTTTCTCTTTCTTACCTCGTATTTCTTGTAGGATGAACAAGATTTTTCAAGAGAAGAAGACATTGAAATTTGTGTGTTCCTTGGCGAACAGAATGGATGAAGAACAAAGACTCGAAAATGATTTAGTTCTTTCGAGAGAGGGAGGATATATAGAAGGAGGGAGTATCGTGATTGTGAAAGGCTAAAAGGAAATTAATTAATTTTTTTATATTATTTTGGAATAGAAGAAGATTTTTCGCCCAAGAAACTACACAATAATTGATTGAGGGGTTTTTTTTTGGTACCCCTCCCTCCTCTCTCACACCCCCCAAAATACCAAAATGGACAAAAATGCCCTCTGTTTTTTTTTAAAAAAAAAAAATTAACTTTCCCGGATTTACCTCAAATATTGGTAAATCCGGTTCATAAATCTGGAAAAAAAATTTGTTTCGTGGGTTTCCCGGATTTACCTCATAGGTAAATGAGGTAAATCCGGTTCACAATTTGTGAACCGGATTTACCTACCTATGAGGTAAATCCGGGAACCCCCTTTTTTTTAATTTTATTTTTAAAAAGATACGCGCCTGTTACGATTTAAAATACGATAAATACGATCTAAAATACATCAAAATACACGCCTAAGAGAGAGAGAGAGAGAGAGTCTCTTAACAAGATTGAGACTTCGGGTAGAGAGAGAGAGTCTCTTAATAAGATTGAGACTTCGGCTTGTTTTAGAGAGACTGCCCGTCTATTTTGACGTATTTTAGATCGTATTTAGACGTATATCGTAACGAGTTCGTATCGTATTTTAAATTGTACCGGGCATCTTTTTAAAAATATTTTTTTTTTTAAAAAAAAAGGGTTTTCCCGGATTTACCTCTTGTAGGTAAATCCGGTTCACAATTTATGAACCGGATTTAGCTACCTATGAGGTAAATCCGGGAATCCCAACGTAATTTTTTTTCAAAAAAATACGAACCGGAAATACCATTTTGTGAGGTATTTCCGGAAATTTTTCTAATATGTTTTTTTTAAAAAAAAAACTTAAGGGTAATTTTGGAATAAAATAGGTTATGGGGGTGGGAGGGAGGATGTGGGTGGTAAAAAAAAACCCTTGATCGAGTAGTAGAACTCCAATACATCATAAGTAACTAACTAATTGTGTCATAGAGGTCGGCACACTATCAAAAATAACAAAGTCGTGAGAAAGGCTGCAACTTATATTAGCTAGTGCATCAGCACAACTTTTTGATTCTCGATAGATGTGCTTGATGTTCAGCTCCAACCAGGGACGGAGCGAGACTTCTATATGTGGGGGGGCTAAGAAAAATGTTTTTAAATATGCATTGTATTGATTATTGCAACGATGTGTTTTCCCCCTATAAAAAAGCATACAGAAGGTAACAAATAATAATAGTAGTATACAAATATAAAAATGATCCACTATAATGCAATTTATTCATCGCCACAATAATTTTAATACCTCAAAAATATTTATCACCAAACCAATTCTTTAAAAAATAAAATAATATCACAATATTGTACCAAAAAAAATATCACAATAGTTCTTTAAATAAAATACTCATTGTAGTCTCTGGCAATTTTTTTATAGGATAAATTAGTTCCTTACAATTTTTAGGATTAATTAGCTTTTGACATTTTTAAAGCAGGGACATGTTAGTCCCTCGTCCATCAATACTAGAGATTAATTTGTCCATATTTTGTAAATGTTAAAGACTAATTTATCTTAAAAATTGTCAAGAATCAATTTATCCCGTAAAGAAATTATTTTTGGAATAAAATTTGTTTGGGGTGTGCGGTGAGTAGGAAGGAGAGTGTGAAAAGCAAAATCATTAATCAAAGTCAAATAACAAAAGTGCACCGATCTTCTCTTAATGTCTATGAATAAATATAAATCTTTGCAAAAACTTATTTTCCTACTCTATCAATTATGCAGTGCAATACTTTAGTGCTTTGAATAAAAATAATCAAAACCTCTGCAGGGTCAAGCCCTCCCAACAATAGGCGTGGTTAGTCCCTGGCTCCAACCCATTAGCCATCAAAATCTTGATGCGATTCAATAAAGCAGCACCCTCCCCATTACCAGGCAGGAGGTTGATAAGATCTATCAACAATGACACTAGAGTCCAACTCAAGCTCCAATCTCACCACACCCAACTCCTTAGCTAGCCTCAAACCCTCATTAACACCCCAAAGTTCCGCTAAGCGCTTCAAAAGCCCAACTGTCTGGCAAAATCACGAATTGCCCATCAGGACCTCGAATAATATCTCTTTACAAACAGTTATATATCATAGTATTCTCTATCTTGGGTTGAGACGTCATCCCCTCATCCTAAATTTTCTCTATAAAAAAAAAACGGTCATATATCATCGTGCATGTAGAGTGGAATGCAAAGATGAATTCAATTTCTTGTACTTCTTTAGTTGTTGTTGTTGTAGAGAATGAATAAGTCTCGTTAATTTTTTTTGATGTAAACAAATATTAAGAAGGAAAGAAGAGTATTTCTTTTTAATTTTATTATAAAAAAAGCAAAAGGATAGAAGAGAGCCCAACCTAAGGAGAGACTAGACCAATACTCTTGACAGGAAAAGAAAAAAATGAAATCAAAGCATAACAGGGAGCCCTTAACTTATTACGGTGAAAGATCCATAAAACAATCTATCATAGTGACGAACTGACTTTACAATATTTAAAGAACTACTTTACATCAGATAATAAAGAGACAGAGATAGAATTCACAAAAATTGTTTGCGAAAATCAAACACTGAAAATACTACTGGGTACTGCTTCATTTTTTGGGGCGGTTTGCAATGTTGACTGCTTGTGTGCGTTCTCACCTTTTCACAAAATTAGGTCTCCTTTGAGTGCACATCCAAAAGTATCAATCTCTACACTTATAAACACTCTTAAAATGTCTATTCTCTCCGATGTAAGACTTCCCAATTTTTTCAATTCACAAACTATTCAACAAGTTCCAATAATTTGATAAGATGATATCATTTTAAATATGTTGTAACAGAGAGAACTTATAATACACCATATATTGTTTATTCTTGTGATTCTTCTTATACCTAACTTTATATGTATCTATTCTATATTCCTTCCTATATCTACTAGTAACGTTTTGAGCTTCTATTATATACTTCTATCTATTTCTATTTCCAACAATGACCACAAGTTCTACAACAGCAATTCCAAGCATATACCATGTAGCTGCTGCCAATATATATTGCAACCAAGAGCTATTAACAATTTCCAAAGCAAGAGAACCACCCACATGTTGTTTCAACTCATATGTAGACCCAACTTCATGTAATCTAACACTAGCCATACCAAACAATGCAGTAACCATTGGAAGTCCCCATCTAATTGGACTATTTTGGTTCTCACGTATTTTATAATCACTTTCATTTCTTTCTCTCTTAGAAACTGAAGGCTTCTTAATTTTTGGTGTTGTAGAAGTACTTGTAGTTGAAGAAGGTAGAACATAATTTGATGGAGCCCAATAATCTTCAGGATGAATGAAATTTAATGGAGTTTGATTGTTGGAGATTTTGCTATCTCTTATTTTCTTCTTGCTGCTGCATCTTTGAGTTTTTGATATTTGGATCAGGTAATTTATGAACAACTCTTGTTATGCTTTTTTTGGAACTTGATGAGCTACCATTTATGTTGAATGGTTGCCAATATAACCAATTTGAAATTGATCTTATTGCTTGTATTGCAGATATTCTTGATTCTCTTTGTAGGTCTGTTTCCTGAAAGAGATGTTCTCTGGTTAATCCATAATGAAATATTGAGGAACTATGCAGCATCGCGCTTTCGGTTGGCGTGTCTTGTGTCAGAGCATGTATCGTGGTGGTCACCGATACCCACACTTCAATTACTTGTATTTTTCAAAAAAATTAAATTAGTGTCCATATTTGTGTCGGTGCTTCATAATTGAGGAATACAAGCTTAGAAGATTTAGCATAATGAAGTTAATTTCTTACGACCATTCGATCTTTTCAAGGTTTAAAAAAAAGTCTGTGATTTATCATTGGTTTTGACAATGGCGAGATCGCGACTAAAGCGACCGAACCACATTTGACGCGATTTTCCACAATATGAAGGATTGTGCGCGATTGCGACCACGACCCGATTTAAAACCTTGATTCTTTATTTCTTTCTTTGTTATGTCTCCACAATATGACAAACTAACCTTAGAATGCTTAGATCTTTTTTCCATTGCCTCTTGGAATCTCTTCTGAAACTTCTCAACATCTACAAATATGTTAGAGACACGAACACCTGCAGTATTACCTCCACCTACTACTACATTGCCACGTGGCTGTTTGGACATCAAGAACTCCAAAGCTGCAAGGTTGGATCTCTCAACAACTCTGATTTATTCAAAACAAAACAAAAATGATGGTTCATGAGATGTAAAATCCACAATTTTGAGAGACTAGAAGTGTAATTTTAGAAGTGTTGGGACAAAATTGATGAAAAATAAAAGTATGTGGACCAAATTTGTAAAATTTAAAATAATGGTAGGCAGAGATCACTTGAGTTTGGATCCCCTGCATGCATTTTTGTACCGTGCATGAGGCAGCAGAGAGAATCCGGGTCCGAGAACACTTACGAAATGCAGTTGACAGGACAAGCTTGAATTGCCTCTTCAATTTTGGGTTCAGAATCCGCCCATTGGGAAACAACCTAGCCCTACCATAAACAGATTCAATGGCAAAAGTATTTTCTGCTAACAAAGCACATTTTAGACATCCTACACATTTGATTTCATCCACAAATACTGCTCGTTGCTCACTCTCTGGCCCACTCCAAACTGAGTATATTGGTTTGCCATTGAATCCTTTGAATTCTGAACTCTTTGCTTGCTCCTGCATAGTATTTTATTACACTAAGCAACAAACCAAAACAAATTGCCAACCAATTTAGTTTTACTTCAAACTATCATGCAAAAATGTTGACCATTAATGGTTCCACTAAATTAGTGGGTCTCATTGTCTGCTTAGACCCCAATTCCAAAATAGTAGGATCTACATGACTTTCAACGAATCTTAAAAAGTGTGATTAATTAGATGAGTGTTGGAGAAAGCATTGTTAGCTATCATTCTACTTTGTTCGAATATGTGAATAGCAAAGATATATATATATATATATATATATATGCACTGAGATAACATGCCTTTATTTAATTAGGTTTATCTACTTAATGGGATCATGGGATTTCTGGATATCCAGGGTTCAAACAATAAAAAAGTATAATTTTCTATCTTAAAGTTTTTCATTTTATTTTGTTAAAGAAACACAATTCTCTTTATTTTTTTGTCTACCGAAGTGGCAAGCACCACCCATTAATTCAAACATGGAAAGTGAAGATCCTGAATTTGAATCCAGATAGCCATAGAAAACACCCAGTCTAACAACTAGTTATACCTAGGCCTTGAAGACATTCTCTTGTCTTTTTTATAAAGTTTAAAACAGTCTTTGTTTTGGCATTATTGTTGAGGAAAAATCTCTCTCAAGGCGTTTTTATGTTATAACACTCTTTTTGTTAAGATGTTTAAGTTCTCCGATTGTATATGTTTACTAATCTGTCTTCTTGATTGCGCAAATAGAACATGTCAATCTAACCAGACCCAGGAAGACTATATACTTTTCGAAGTATATAGAGATAACTTGAAGTGAGACCGAAAGCCAAGAAGGCAAGAAGCCAAGTCATGAGAGCAATAAAAAATTCTACCCAACATTGTGTCTTCTCAAGAGAACAGATAGTGTCTTCTCAGGATAAGAAGACTCAAAGGACATGTCTTCTCAATATTTCAATGAAAAAATACATAGCATTTATGAAGACCATTTAATGCCATCAATGCCATACATGAGTTAAATGGAGACGATCACACTGTCAACTTAAAAATATTTTAAAGGGTCACAATTTCAATCACCTTGCTTGCGACAATTATTCACTTCACTTATTATAAAAAACATACGTCAATTTTCCAATGCATTACTTAGAATTTCCAATGTGTTAATTAGAATTTCCAATGCACTAATTAGATTTTTTTTTCTTTTCAATTTTGCCTTTATTTGAAGTTCTACTTATATTAACTAACGATGCACATATTTTTGAATTAAGATTGCCCACAGTTACTCTTAACTGCTTAACCCATAATTTAAGCTATTTTCATTGTTTTCTTTTATCTAATTTTAAATGCTTTCGGAGCACGGTATAAAAAGGAGAAAATGTTTTATGCTTAAAAAGTATATTTATAATTTTGTCCAGATGTATTTGTGACAAATCGTTTATTGTTGTTCTCTTTCTGATTGATGTTTTTCTTTCTCATTTCAACTACTATTTATGCCCCCTATCATGATCCTAATACTAGTTCGTAATCAAATACATACTAATTAAAAACTAAAAATTGAATACAACAAATCAATAGAAAAACACAATGACAAGTAATGAGAAGAATTAATATTCCAACAACAAACCTTATCATAAGCGAAACGTGCAATAGGGTCGAAAGAATAGCATAAGCATCATTAAGAATGATAGCCATATCATGACCAGAAGGGCCAGCAATATCAGGATGACAACGTTTCTGAAGAGATCGATAAGCCATCTTAATCTGTGATTGATCACTCGAACTATCAATTCCAAGTAGATCATATAAATCAAAACCTAACATGGATGAAAATGTTGAAGATGATGTTGTTGATGATGCTTTGCATTTGAAACTTGAACGAGACTTATTGTTGTTGTAAGGGTGAAAATGAAATCTTAGGTTTGTTTTTGATGTTATAGAACGAGGTGTGTAGAAAGGAAAACATGTAGCCATTTTTGTGGTTTGAGTTTGAGAGGAAGAAGCAGCAGCAGCAAGAGGATAAGACATTATCGTAGGTACCTTAGAGATTGTTGATCACTGGCTGCTATATATGATGAACCACAATCACAATCATGCAAAGATATTTTGCTTTCTTTTCCTTTTTTGACAATTTGTTTTTGCTTTTTGCTTTCTTTTTCTAAAAACGATGTGACATGCTCAAAGATATTTTCATTCTTAGTTGTATTGTAATTTGTATCATATGTCTCTCTAACTTGTATCATCATATGTTTTCATTCTTGGAGTTTTTTAAACCAATCAAATTTCTTATCTTCAAAAATAAATAAAATCTGACCTTTTGCCAACTTTTTCTCTTTAAAATCCTTGATTTTTTTTTCTTTCTATATTTTTACCTAAAGGTTTTTGTCTAAATAAAATTTCATTCATTCAAATTTGGAGAAATACGTCGAAAGTGATACAAACTTAATATCATTAAGCAAAAAGGATGAATCGGTGAAACAAGCTTCATTGGCACGTATCGATAGCGTAAAGCGGAAAAATCTTTACAAATATATGACAAAATCAGCGTGGTGAAATACTCATGCTTTCGGATTTGCAACTTTGAAGCCCAAAACATTGATTGAATCGTAATTGATCGAAGTTGATCGTAAATCTGAATCGAATGAACACGCAACATAGCGGGGAAAGAAAACAACATCAGCGCAAAGATGATGACAAACAAAGCGACTGCGCATTCGGGCGCGAAATCAAAGAAAAGCCCAAAAATAAAGCTATATCTATGTCATAACCACTTATTTAAGTGAAAAAGCGATGTTGAGGGTGATTTTGGTGAAAAATGACCCAAAATCACCCATCTCCGGTAAATGAGTAGGAAAAGAGGAAAAGGAAGAAAATTGAGGGAGAGAGTAGCTAACCCCTAAGGGTATTTTTGTGGGGGGGTTCGCCATTAGCGAGGGATTGGTCTTCTTCAGCCTACCATCTCTGTCCAAGATGGGTGTGACTAATAAGTTGTTTCAAGAGCTGCAAGCGTCTCCTACCTAGAGGCATGGGCTAAGATGGATAAGGGGCCTAGCCGTAGATTTGCATGGTTGTCCGAGGAGGTGGACCTACGGTGTTGCGCAGCCCCAAATTTTGAGTTGGTAGCTAGGGTATTCCTACTACACCTACTCGATGTCGAAGCGCTACCAAGTCCACCACATAACAGAAGACCTCCTTGATGCAGAATTGAATGACACCTCATCCACCACTATAATTTTTTTAAATGGGGAAGGGGATTTTTAAAAAAAAATTCATATAGTGCATAACAACTAAACTCTTAAAAGTAATTGTCAAATAGTAGGATATCATCAACAACACTTTCTTTGACACTCTCCTTCCAACACTTACTACTATGATCGATTGAAATTCATGTGTATATTCTACCACTTTGAAAGCGAGACTCATTAACTCAGTGAAACACATGAATTTCAACCAGTAGAGTTGGTAGAAGAGTGTTGTTATAGTATACCCCTATTTCTCTTTTAAAGTACTTTCATTTTTGAAATGTCCAGAGACGCTCTAATAGTGTGTTTGGATAGAATAAGTTTTTAGGGCAATATAATTTTTGGGGGAATTGAAATATTTTAGTTCAAAACAATATCCAACGGTCAATTTTAGCGGTTCTCCGGTGAAAGATTTAATTTGCTCTTTCACCCTAGAATCACCCCAAAACACACACTAAGAAATTTTATTGTTGCAAACTACTTTATTTCATTTAGTAGGCGGGGGAGAAGCAATGGGTTAGGACATGTTATTCCCATTGTTGTACATTTTCTTCTTTGTGCGAGGTACTCTTTTTCCTCCCAGAGTCTTTTTCCCAGAGGGTTTTGGCTCTGGGAGGTTTTGAGGAGGCCCTCCCCCTTCCCATTGTAATGCTTGGGCACGTCTTGTGTTTCGTTTCAATGAATCAATTGCTTATCTAAAAAAAACACTAAGAAATTTTGCATAAACCAAAAATTTTGGACAAAGAGAATGCGATAAGAGGCATTGATCGGTAGGAAAAAAGGAACATAAAAAACGAACTTGTTAACGGCTATGTTATATATAGTACACAGTTACTACCCGTTTTTTGAACGTTGTTTCAGTTTCGTTAATTAATTAACGGTTAACTTCTTACTCCTTCCCAACCAATCCATTCAGCGCAATTAGGCCACCATCAAACACACACACACAGATTCTTAAATCCATACTTCAAAGATCACAAACTACAGTCACCCTTCTCTGTTTCTTAAAAGGTAAATACAATTCTAAAGAAGAAAATAAACCAAAAAAAAAAAAGCTTCTAGCATTGCATGCATTCCATTGCCAATATATATGCAATGTGTACAGTAGGATATTATATTATTATCTATTAACACCCTGTTATTCTTTATATGCCTCTGGTATTTAAGTGTTCTTTAATTAATTGTAGGTTACAGATTCAATAAAAACACATATAGTTAGTTTTTGTGATTTGGATAGTAATTTTATTCTATATATAGTCATCAAAGTAAACCCTGTTTTGTAATGTACCAGACAACATGGATTAGATATTAAAGATATCCTTTTATAGATGCTTTTAGTATTATATAGTGTAACGTTTTATACTAGCGATTTTGTAACAACAGAAATTTATTTTATGCCATTATTATTATAATACAACAATTATTTGGAAAGTAATAACTATTTAGTAGTACTATGAAGTTCTTTCCAAATTGTTATGCCCTGTTACTATACGCAGCTTATCCTTCAATTCACTTTTTCTTTGCCATATGAATGACAAAAAATTAGAACTATAATGGGTGCAACAAAACATGTCAAACTTGGAAGAAGAACAAGAACAATGGTTGATTTGGCTGATTTAAATTGGACCAACAATATTCCAGAATGTCCAGTATACCATCCAACAGAACAAGAGTTTGAGCATCCTTTACTTTATCTACAAAAAATTGCTCCTGAAGCTTCTAAATATGGTATGTGTTAATAAAAATTAAACATGTTTTTCTTTTGATCATTGTGTTTATATGTTGTCATTAGAAAGTTTAAACTAAGAATTTCCCCCAATGCATAAGAAATTGATTTACTTTTACTATGGTTAACAAATATGTTTGCAATTTTGCCATATGTACTTTCTGCCTCTATAGCACCAATACTTCTGGTTGAAGACGTTTCCGGTATCCGACACGTATCGTGTCAGAAACCGATACCAACACTTCAATTACTTGTACTTTTTGAATTAAAAGCGATGTATGCGTGTTAGTGTGGTGTCTGTATCTATGTCGGTGCTTCATAGCTTTTCTGCATATTTATGTATATTTCAGGTATATGCAAAATTGTTTCTCAATTGTTGCCTCTAATTCTGCTGCTTCTGTTCTAATGAAAGAGAAAAAGGACTTCAAGTTTGAAACAAATGTGCAGCCTCTACGGCTTTCTAAATGGAATCCTAATGATATAATAACTTTTCCTATGAGAGGAAGGTAAAATAATATTACAATTTAAAGTTCTTATACCACCTAATTAAAGTTGAAAATTAAATTTAATTGTTTCATGATATTGTATCTTCCAGAAAATATACTTATCCTGAATTTGAGGCTCTGGCAAATAAGGCCTACTTCAATAGATTTTGTAGTTATGAAGGCCTTTCTTCTACTTGTGTGGAAAAGGAGTTCTGGAATGTGATGGCACATGGAGGGAAAGGAACTGTAGAGTATGGAGTTAATATTGAGGGTAGTGCCTTTTCATGTGAACCTAATGACAGGCTTGGAACAAGCAAATGGAATTTGAAGGTTGGTCTCAGACTTTATAACAACTCCATTCCTTCTTAGGTCTGAAACACCGTTACTTCAGGTTGAAGACGTGTTCGGTATCCGACATGTGTCGTGTTAGACGATAACACCAATACTAACACTTCAATTACTTCCGCTTTTCAAATTAAAAATGGTGCCTATGTGTTCGTGTCGGTGTTGTGTATGTGTCTATGTCGGTGCTTCATACCTTCCAAATTAATTTTCTTTCATTTGATTTCAGAATTTCTCATGGCTGCGCAATCCCCACTACGCTTAGTCGAAAGGAAATTCCAGTAAGGAAGCAATTTTGGAACATAATCTGAATTAGAAGTTTCCAATTTCTTTTCTTTTTCTAATTGTCTTGTGAAATTATAGGGAATAACTGATCCTATGCTTTACATTGGAATGTTGTTCAGTATGTTTGCATGGCATGTAGAAGATGACTATTTGTACAGGTATACTTCTGAACAACAACATGCTTCTCCATTGCTTCAACTTTTGTTTAATATTTGGTAAACTTGAATATATATTACTTTGTTTTTTGCAGCATAAATTATCATCACTCAGGTGCAAACAAAACTTGGTATGGTGTGCCTAGCTATGCAGCCTGTGAATTTGAAAAGACTGTGTTACAACATGTGTATTGCAATGAAGTCTTAACTAAACATGGAGAGGATGGTGCTTTCAAGTTTCTTTCATATAAAACAACTATGTTCCCTCCTAATATCTTGTTACAACATCATGTGCCAGTTTACAAAGCTGTGCAGAAACATGGAGAGTTTGTCATCACCTTTCCTAGAGCATATCATGCTGGCTTTAGTCATGGTAATCTCTCTCTCTCCATCTCTCTTAATATATATATATATATATATATACACACACACATCTGAGAGAGACACACATGCCTAAGAGCGTTTGGTTGAGATGGTTGAGTCTCTTCTAGCTTAACTAAGGTCTCGGATTTGAATCCGCCTTGAGAATGCAGCGATGTTAAAACTCTTGAAGGAGAGTTTTCCGTCCATTGACTCGAGGATTTGTCTCTGCTGATTTCTTGCCTTGAGAGGATACCCGATTTATTACAACAAAAAAACACACACATGTGTATGTCTTTCTGATTCTGTTTGTAGACATAGAGACATACAAATTCTAAAGATGTTTATAAGTTACTTAAACATTCACTTTGTTGATTATAGGTTTCAATTGTGGAGAAGCTGTAAACTTTGCCATTGGTGATTGGTTTCTACATGGGGCTGAAGCTAGCAAACGTTATGCAATTCTCCGAATACAACCTATAATTCCATACGAGGAACTTCTTTGTAAAGAAGCAATGCAGGTTCACAAGTCCTCAAAAGCCATAAGTTCCAAGAACAAACTTGAAGACACGGCGACATCTTATCGCGATATTGTACAGCCTTTCTTGCATCTTATGCAATTTTACAAGGCATCCATTTTGCAATTGAACAGTTCAAGAAAATTGTCAAGCTCTTCAAATACATTAGGTTCACTGACATGCAGTCTCTGCCATAGGGATTGTTATGTAGCTTACTTGCTGTGCAAGTTTTGCTATTCCCATCAATATGTCTTTTCCATGGTAAGACATCATCATTCAATTTTGATACTTGTGTCATTGATTGGTGAACTTGCTTTTCATAATGATTTGAGCCATATTCACTTCGTTTTGTTGTTGTTAGATTTGGTTCCTCGAAATTGAGTAATAAGTAAAGTAATCATAACTATTAATGTTAAAACAAGGATAATTCGTGCATGTAATACTACTACTCATTGGTTTTCTCATTTATTAGTGCTTACTTTACACTTCAAAGTCAGTTGCTTACTTTAGAAGAGTCGAAAGCATTTCGCCAGCCGGCTATTAGGGTTTGTAGGTCGTACTCTTTGCCTTGAGGACACGAGTCCAATACCATTTTTAGGGCTCCTGAAAAAACTAGTATAGTTTGATCTTTTCGTAATTCTAAAAAAGCTGAGTTTTTAATGATTCATTTGATAAATGTATAATTAGAGTCAATTTTTAAAATTTGAGCAGGACTTTCAAATTGTTTGAAATTTTGTTAGAATCCAAATGACTAATTGACATGTTTTTGGTGTTGCTAATCATGTGAATCAGACATTGCATCACAAAATTGCCTATGTGGGAGAAAGTATGTTGTTTTCAAGAGGAATGACATATTGGCATTGGGAGATGTTGCCAAAAGTTTTCAACAAGAAAAGAAAGCAGTGATACATTATATCTATCAAGTATATTCTCCTACAACAGAAATGAATGCATCAAAGATCTCAAGGTATGTGAAAATTCAAGCATGAAACTGCATTAGATTAATTGCATCCCTTTGTTTCCATCACAAGCATTGCATCCTTTGTTTCCATCACAAGAGCATGTTGGATAGGATAACAGTATCTTCATATTGTTTATTTTATGGTATCTAATCTATTTTTATACTTTTTGAAATGAAACTAAAAGCAGAATAATACTTGGCAAGAAGAAAAATGTGCTACAAAAACTGCTAACTCTCTAACGGCAGCATCGAAACCGAAAAGAAGAGTTGCTGACAACATCAAGCACAATACTCAAAAGAATAAAAAGACAACAATGAAGAATTGTAGGCAGTTGTTTATTTAGCAGTTTCATTCTTTTAACAGAGAAATATTTATGACTCATTAGGGGAATAGTGTTTTGAAAGGTTTAGTCATTCTTCTGAAACATGTTATTGGACTGATTTGATGTAAGAATTCTACCTTTTTATTAACCATTGGCAGATGATACAGTGATTTTATGAGAGTGGGGGGAAAATAACCTAAAGTATCTTAAGGCAATATTTTAGTAGGCTCCATTAAGTTGTTTCATGATATGCCTTTCTCTTTTCACTCTCTTGACAGATGAGAATAAAGACATGTAGGGGTACGTAGAACAAGAAAATCAAGAAGAAATATGGAGTTGGCATTGAAAGTTGAGTTGGACCTAATTGTTCGCCACGTGGGCTACATCATTAATTATAGAAAAAATGTTTGTGAGCTAGATAATCTTGTCTAACAATCTTGAACTTACAAGAGATAGGTTGAAACATGGAATAGATGCAGCTGAGAATAATCTAGAAGTAATTGAAGGTGATGTTAGAAAGTGGATTCAGCATGTGGATGAAACTCTTGAAAAAACTGAAAGCTTAAAAAAGATGAAGAGAGCGCAGAGACAGGGTGTTCCAATAGTTTACTTCCATATTTGTTGAATAGGCATCGACTAGGCAAAAAAGCAAAGACAGCAACACTTTGATCAAAGAAATCGCTAAGAAAGCCTTAGACAAGAAGTTGTTCAAGGTGGTGGTTAGAGTAGACGTAACTCACAATCCAAACCTGTCAAAACTCCAGGAAGAAATTTCCTTGTTTGTCACTTTGGTTCATGGTCTGACGGTAGATGGGTTTGGAATTGGACATGGACTGATGGGCTCTCGGTCGATGAGTAGCCTGGATTGGAAGGAAGCCAGTGCTCATTTTCTACAGTTTGGTCTGAGGCTGAAAAGAAAAAAACAGCTTATTTGGATGACAACAGTTTGGGCAATTTGGCATTCAATGAATCAGATAATATTCAAAGGGGTTGTTGCAAATCCGAACATGATTATCAATCACATTAAATTTCTATCCAAGCATGGTTTATCTCTAGAAGGGACGAGAAGTCTTCATGTAATTTTGCTGATTGGTTAAATTGCCCCTGGGCTACCTAGAGTCTCCTTTAAATGCGGGCCTGTGCTTTCCCCACACCCCTACTTATTCACACCCCATCAAACTTATAATTCCAAAATTACCCCCAATTCAAAAAAAGAAAAAACCCACACCCTCCCCCTTCTCTCACTCTCCCTCGTCTCTCATTCCCTCCCCCTCCCCTCAGCTTGAACCCTAACCTCTCTTTCTCTCTGCTCAGCCTATAAACTCACTCAATCTCACTCGATCTCTCACTCAATCTTCTCATGACATTCTCGAAAGCACACGAATTATTTTCGCCTCCCTCACTCTCTCTATTCGTTCCATTTTCTTGAGGTATGCCTCTCCCCTACGCTCCATTACGGTTTTTTTTTTTTTACGAAGCGCGAATTGTTTGAGTGAGTCCATCGAACACGTGAAAGCGAAGGTGTTGAATGAGGTTGTCGCGAACACCGTTCGAGCAACCTCATTCGAGCCGTTGTATTTATGGCCCGGCCCGACTTGTTCGAGGGTGGTTGTGCGAGCGAGTTACGCGTAGCCACCGAGCGATCGTTTGACGATGAACTTTCTCGGCTGATTCTGTTTGGTTATGTTAATTTGATTGAATCGGTTACTGTTGATTGTTGTTTGGATATGGTGAGGTAGAGGTGGTCATGCTGTTGAACCTTACAGCGGGCGGGTCGGCCACCTCCTACGGTTTCAAACCGCAAAAGGAGGAAGAAAGCGGTGAACCCTCCCAGCTAGAGAGTGTCGTGCCGGGGTAGGGGTAGGGTTGATGTTCCTCCTCTCCCAGCTTCCGGAGAGGATATTGGGCGGGATATTGGCGTGATGCTCAATTTAGGCCTATGAGTTGGCCCGACCCTTCATCTGCTGGGCGCCCGTGCGCTGGGCCTTCATCTGGCTGCTAGGCCTTCATCTTACAGGCATCGTGAGGAGGAGGCTGCTGCGAGCCTCGTGAGGAGGAGGTTCTTTGAGCCTCGGGAGGAGGCTGCTGCTTGATTAGAGGCGACATTCCCGTTTTCTGGTGGACGGAAGATGGTTACTGTCTTGCCCAGCATCACGGGGCACATATCCTCAGCGATTTTTATTACGGCGGGTAAGTTATTATTTTATAGTTAAGTGTTGTAAATTTGTTTATTAAGTTGTTGAATGTTTTGGCTTATTGTGTCTTTTACGAATGCGAGTGCGGTCGGTTCTGACCAATCCACGTGGACTATTACGGCGGTGTTTCGTATGCGATTAGGGACACTCACGGCGGCCGGGGTTGGTTCCCTTGGTTGGGCTTAGCTTCCCCATTCTCCTGAGGAAATTGCTGAGCGCATTCATAGGCGTTGGCGGCCCGGATACATCATCATTCCACGCTTCACGTGGGTGAGATGAGCATCACCCTTGATGATGTATCCCAGTGTTGCACATCCCCATTCTTGGCGGTTACATGACATGCGGTGGACTTCATGGCGGGAGGCGGTTCTTTCTTTGGTTGACTTTTGGGTGCCACTGCCGGAGGATCTGTTGCCAGGACTTGGTAGTGGGGTACATCTGTTGGGCTTGTATGGGTGAGGATAGGGTCTACCACCCGACCATAGGCGAGGCGGTGGGACCATCTTTGCTAGAACTACATCTTTGTATCTTTTAGGTTGCACCTTGTTTTTGAGACAAGTCGAGCAACAAGTTAAGCAACTACCTTGGTATCTTGATGGATTTGGAGGCGATTGGAGACTATTCTTTGAGGGGCCATGGCCTGGCCCATCTACATGATCGGTGAAGGATGCTCTGAGGAAGAAGACCAAGAAGATTCTTTGGTCATCTTCCTTTACTTGAGTATGAAACATATTCTTTACTTTTAAGTTTGCTTTAGTGTTACTTTCAGTTAATAATCAACCGATGATATGTTGATTCTGAGGCTTGGATCTTTGAGCACTTCCAGTGCGAACTTTTCCTCTTGGGTGGAGCACCCGAGTATGATGAAGTACCCCACGGACGAAGAAATGGTTGTGCGATGATGTCCACTGGGGCATCAAGTCACATACCATCAGTTATGCCTAGGCAGGCTGCAGTGAGGAGTGACACAGGACCCTACCACGGCCCATAGGCGGTGAGACCACTTTGAGGAGGCGGCGAGGTTGGAGGTTCATTCGGAGTGGGGCTGCATGATGCGTCACTTGCGGTCGAGTGCTCGAGCGGTTTGGCGAGTCGGCACATTCGGGAGGATCCCGGACCTCTGCCGGGGCCGTCTGTACTCTCTCGCGCGAGTGTGATGAGAGGTGGACTCGGTTTGAGGACCACTTGGTGGCGCGAGGGCCTCCTGTGTGCCGTACTCGTCAAACACGGTGTCGGGCTACTTTCCATGGTACTCTGAGGTCTCGCGTCCCTTTCTCTTCCACGAGCATTTATCGACTTGCGAGATGAGCACGATGTCGGCGAGTGCGTGTCTTTTATGTTAATTGCATGATAATGTTTCTTAAAATTCTATTTATTTAAGTAATAATGTTATGTTATTTGGTTGTGGATGCTACGGTGATTGATTTGGTTGATGACATTGATGGGGCCATCGATGATCATGTCGAGCGGTCGGGACCATGTTTGGCGCATCAAGAGGTTCACTCGACCCTTCAGTGGGTTTAGGAGGAGGTTTGGGAATGTGTATGAGAGGAGGAGGGAGGCATGACACCCGATGTAGGATATGTCTTAGGAGGATATTTGTTTACTTTTTTTGTATAATTTAACAACTTTGTTTCATTTGGTTTTTAATTTGAAATTCCTTTTACGTTGGCGCAAATTTATTGTCATTACGGTAACAATTACGGTAAAATAAAAAAAAGTTGAGCGAGATTTAATATTGGATAAAAGAGAAATTAAAAACACAAATTGCAAAAATACAAGGATAGGAAATTTAAAGCGAAGCAGCGGAAAACAAAATACAATCTAATTCTACTGGCGGATTTCTTGAGGCGATTCTCGTGTTTCAGCGAACAATTCGAGATAAGGTTCAATGAAACCTTGGAATTCTTCATGTTTCTCAAACATTTGTGAGCGTCTTCGTCATTCTTGATAGGCTTAAGGCACTTCCGAATACGATTCACGTGGGTTCAATTTCTTGGCGGCGTAGGGGATTCACATTCGATTTTTAATTTCTTCTTTGAACACCATCTAGTTTCACATTTTTATCGATTTTTCTTTCAATTCTGCGAATGTGATGTTGTTCTTAAGCATGAAAGTTTTAGTTCTTGATTCACGACTATGAATCAGCGGACCGAGAATAGTCGTCCCGATTACTGTTAGTCATCTCATACTCAACTTTACGAGTGCGTAAGTATGGGTTGTTGTGGTGCGGGTGGTGGTGGTTGAAGAAGATGCATCACCTCTTACTGCGGTTCGTATTGTGTCCACGTACAACTCTAAGATCTGTCGCCCCATCGGAGCGTTAGCTAGATGTTCCATCATTGCTTGCGGGCGTCGTCGTCATTCGAGATCTCCATGGTGAATCTTTGGGCGGTACCATCATCTCTACAATTGAACTTTTTGAAGCGTATCGCTCCGTCTTTCGCCGCGCTCCTGCGGGCGAATCTTCCTCTCGGCCTTTTCCTTGGTTAGGCGAAGGTGATGTCTTACTCATCCTGAGAAGACATGGTTAGGACAACGAAACCACGACACCATGTTCGTCGGTGGTAGTGAGTCCCATTGTGGTGAAGAAGTTTGTTAGGAATTTGTCGTTTAGTCTTTGGGTTGAGCACTGATTGCCATTCCATTTAATTTGGGTTGGGAAGAAGGAGAGAAGGTTTTGGTGAAGAAGCGGTTGGGTTGGGAAGAAGCGATTAGGGTTTGGTGAAGAAGGTCGAGGATGTGAACCCGCTTTTATAATAGGCGTGGTGAAATGTCGGTAGTTGATTTCATTTTAGATCACAAATCGAGCCGTTTAAATTCTATCCGTTCGGGCACAATTTCAAAGGATTTACATCCACTCATTTATCGACACATTTGGTGATTATGGCAGTTGATTAAAGCGTCGATTGGAATCGAGGCGTCAATACTGCTATCTTTGCATCAAATCTGCGGCGACACTTGTTCGAACAACATAATTCGACCATGTTCGCATGACCACCATCGAACATGTTCGTATGACCCTATTCGAGCGGTGGCGCCCCAAGGGTGTCTGTCCATATTTAACACACTCGAGCGGTCTCGTTCGAACACATTCAAGCCGAGTGTTGAGCGGTGAAAATTTACGAAAAATAGGTCTTTTGGTCTTTTCACACCCTTATGGGGTGTGTTTAGAAATAGGAGGGTGTGGGAAAAGCAACGGCCTAAATGCGCATGGTAATGGATGGATTGGGTGATATGGTGGTAATGAAACAAAGGAGGAGCTTTTGAAAGGTGTCTAGCAGGGACATTTAATAGCAATAATCCATGTGGTTGTCGTTTGTTCTATTATACACCCCACTACTGCAGTGCATGTGGTGGTAGTTAGGGTGGAAGCACGAGATTTTGTGGAATTTATTATGGATATTGCTTTTCCCACGCCCTCCTACTCTTATACGCCCGCCCAACTTATTTTTCCAAAATTGACCTCGCGTGAGGCGCTCGTGAAATCGGGTTAAGTATTTATTCGCATGGCGTTGTGCGGCCGGTTCGAACGGCGTTATCCGTGTTAAGGAATTTATGTTGTTCGCATGACATCGTTGAGCGTGTTGAATAAACTCATTCGTGTTAAGGAATATTGCAAGCGATGGTGTGAAGTGCATTTTCTTTTGCCTCGAATGGCGTTATTCGAACTGTTCGAAGGGATGCGTCTTGAATTCTTGTTATCTGAAGCGAAACTTAATAAACCAAAAGAGAGTTTTGGTGATTTCAAAAGTTGTCTATCAATAGTTATACAACGTTGTGTACCAAAATTATAAACCTAACTTAACATTGACTACCATCACTATCTTTACTTAAATCAACACAAGGATGGGGGTTGTGATTGTAGGATCAAACACTTCCACTTTTGTATCCGGCTAATAAAAAGCGAGTCCCAACCCTTTGCTATGGGTGCCCAATTAGTATTCCATATCAAATCCGGCACAGCCATTGGACTTCCAGGCTTCATAAAGACCTTTAAAAAGACAAAAAAAAAAAACAGAATGTTATGTAATGTTTTGGAATAACTACATTGAATCTAAATAGAAGACACTTTACCTGTACAAAGTGTTTGTATTGTGGTACCAAAAGGATGTTGAACTGTCGGGCACTTCTGAATGATGCAACATTGAAAGGAAAAATTGTGTAACAACAATTAGGTGACCAACAAGTTAGGACGACTTTGTACTTGTTACTAATTAGATACCCCATATCTGGTGTAGTCATCCAATTATCTTCAATATTATTCCCATGATGTGCCCTCAACAACGCCTTCATCAAAAATGTGACCTTACCAATACCACCATACAGTCGAGTGTAGAAGTCATTGTATTGGTTAAGCTTCTCCATCAGATCAGTTATGACTGACTGCCATCACCAACCACATTAACAATTTTTTCAACATAGGGACGCATGTACTCTGGCATCCCTATTATGTATGTATTAAAAACATCCATAACTGCAGCATCCATATCTGTAACAATAGGATTTGGTGTAAGAGCGGAAGCTGGTGTCAAAGTCTGAGTTGGTGTCAAAGTAAGAGCCGTTGAAAGCGATGCTTGATAGCAAACACGTAATGATAGGTGTTGGTGTTGGTTTCTTATGTAGTGGAGGAGTAGGGATTGTAGTAGCACTGTCATCTTGAGTTCTCTTTTTGCTTTGTGATGGATTAGGTGTTGGACACGTTGACAAAGTAGGAGTTGAACCAGAACTGTGTGGGTTTGTAGGCGTTCCACTCCTACTTTGAGGGAAGTAGGTCGTTTCTGAGGTGAGCAAAACATCCACTAGATGAACCACGGGGAGTCAAATTTGTCATCTACATGCTCCCAAAATGACTTGTCTCGCTTTGTTGAGTAATCGACATTCCACTTTCTTATCTTTTTTGGTGCTCCCTTTGTAATGATCGTATCAGGAGGTGGACACATAGAAGTGGGTATGCAGGAATGCCAATTCACGTGCTTTTCCTTAATCATAACTCTACAGAGCATGATCGGAGGCCTCGAACCTTCTTTTGATAGCTTCAAGTTCAATGTCTAGACTCATGGAATCATCCATTACCTCATGCGTATTTTGAAATTCAACCTCTGCCAATGTTGGTGAATCATGCTCAGCGGAATTGAAGTGCGATCCATCGTAACCCTACAAAAAAGTGACATTGATTTAGTGACAACCCATCAAAACAAGTTGAGTTTGTAGACATAATAACAAGATGAGTGTACATCGTACCTTGAAAGCTCACATGCACATAGTAGTGCGTGTGTAGTCTGGCGTGCATTGACATAATGATGGGTTAAGTGAAGCGGATCGATCTCTTTGCATCTCATCAAAATATGGTCTATAGCATTAGATGAAACTAAACCCTTGATTTCATCAAAAATCTTCTTCTTCAAGTGGTGAACTTTCACTCTACTCAAACTATGCTCGAAGTGCATTTTAAGGTCGAGAATGTTGTATCCTAAGCATGAGTGCGCATTCCGTCCAGTGCTTACACAAATCTCCCTCTTGTCTCGTAATATTTGCTTCAAGTGAGAATGTGCGGACTCGACTCTTCAAATGCGATAGAAGTAAGTCTTCGAGTTGAGGTTACACCAACGATCTCGACCAGCGGATACATGCAGGTTGGTTTTATATGTGGAATCAATCAACAAAACAAGCGGGAAGGTGTTTAGAAGCTCGATGGAATGCGGATGTGCCCCAAAAGATGTCTTTTCTGGCAGTAGTTCCTACTGCAAGTCGAGTCTGTAAACATAATTATCGCGTTGCAAATAAAACATCGATTATTGGAGCTCGATCCTACCACAGAGCATAGCCCGGCCGTTGCCTTTGGCGGCGGTTGTATATTTGTTTCTGGCCAGTATAGTTATCATCGGGCTTCATCAATTTGAGTTCATTAAGGATCAATTTAGGCCGAGTATGATTCCTAGTCATTCTAGCCACTAGTTCCTTCTCTTCTGAAGTTAACCTAACACTGTACGAACGTCCTTCATGATAAGTAGCCAAACCATGGTTATGAGTTCCATTCATAACCCTCAAAATCCATCCTCCAAGCTTCTTAATAAATTTTCCTTTCAGTCTGAACGGACAACAACATCTTCTAGTGTTTGTGCCTTCCTCAACATTTGTCTTGTAAGATCCAGCTTTATCACAAATCAACATGCAGTATTGTTTACCTGATCGTCGCTCGGTGTCAGATCTTCCTATAACAATCACCATCCCAAGAGATTTTCCAACCACACGCACCCAAGTCAGTAGCTCCTCACGATTAGGAAATAACTGAAATTCAATTACTAAGTGTCAGTTACATAATTTGTATAGTTCGCTAAAATTAAAACAACTAATTCATTCTTACCGTATCCGTTTTGAACGAACTAGTAAAATCTTGGGATTCTACGACGTCAGTGGACATGTCAACTGCTACAGTTGACATCACAACTGCTATAGTTGACAACTCAACTGCTCCAGATGTTCCCTCATTTTCATCCATTTAACCAACAAAAACCTGCACAGAAGCTGCAACTTATCAGTTGTTGTCATGTGCCTGTTCGCACGGGCTTAAGCGAACACAGTTCGAACAAAGCAAAGTCACACCCCATTTAACACCCGTTCGAACACGTTCATGCGAACATGTTCGAACGACCTATTCAGGCGGTAGCGCGATTGCGAGAAAAAAATGGCGTAAAAAACTCAAAACAGAACCAAAATGAAAAAAGTTTGGTAGGGTTATTACCTTGAGCTAGTTGCCAATGTTGGGTAGTTGAATGGGAGTGAATGATGAAGGTTAGGATGAGTGGGTTTTGGAGTGGAGAGAGGTGGAGGTTTTAGAGGGAGTGTGGTGTGTTGTAGGAGAAGAAGAGGGATAAGGGTAGAGGGGGGAATTCAATTGTAAGTGAGGTTAGTTTGGTAAATGTGTAGGGTGAGGGGGTGTGTTTTGAGTAGGAATGAGTGTGGGAAAAGCAATATCCTTTATTATTATAGTCCAAACATCTTTTACATGAAGGATAATGGCCTCGGCTGCAAGATGTGGGTCTTTGTTATTTCCTTGTTATTTTTGTTGAAAGTAGGCAGGACAACAAAACCCATACCCGCGAGTACCCACCGCCCCACCCAGAGTTTGTGGGAAAAACCGCTTTGATCGGGTTGGAGATGTCGATACGCGCATGCATTGCCAGAACTCATTTCAACAAAACATTAATTAATTATTTTCTTTTATTTTACGCATATATACTCATTCCTTTTGTTTCATAAATTTTGTTTATTTTTAATTTTGATCTATTTTTAATAGAAAAGTCTATTTTAACACTTTTAACTTTTTTTATCATTATTATATAATAATTATGTTTTTATTATATTAATTATCATAAATAATTATCATAAATATATTTTCTCATTTTCCTATAAATTTATGGCGGGAAGCAGTGCATGAGAAGCAGTCCGTTTGGGGACGGGGATGCAGGATGAAAAACCCAACCCCGATAGAGATCGGGCGGGGACGAGGGATGCTTTATTGTTATTATTACTTTTAAGTGGTACTCTCTATCCTCATCAGGTCTCTTTTCAATTGGGTTTTAGCCTTGAAAGGCTTTAACGAGACCCTATCCCTTGTACCTCTACAAGTTGGAGGGCCCCTATCCCTTGTACCTCTATGGGTTGAAATACCCCTTGTACTCCTTAATATATCTTTTTGCTTACCTAAAAAATTACAATGATGTCGTCTCCTCCATCGACCAGCCCAAAGTTGTCATTAGTTTCTTGGAATTTGTTGCAAACCACAACCTCATACACATAAAAGGAACAATAAACAGAAATAGAAAAATGGCAATAGACGTATATTATTGGTGGTAAAAGGAAATGCATGAGGGTGAATCCCTACTAACCACAGAGCTAGGCTATTTTTTTCTTATCTTCAAAGAAGATTGGAATATTATGATTAAGTTAATAAGTTTAAAACCTACACATCCGTTTTAAAAATAACCAGTATTTTAGTATTTTTGTTTGAGCCGTACGAGATGAAGTTCTCATATACGGTTCTCAGGGGATCCCTTGACTTGAATATTTCCCAATTGTTCCGGTTCGTTTATGGTTATTGCTTTTGTGAACATAGTAGCTAAATAATCTCAACGTGTTACATAAGGCAGATATTGGATAATTGTCCAATTTTCCGCAATTTTTTCCATCCATCTAGAACAATAAACATTTTTCCGGCAAAAACAAAATGCTTTCCACATCATACCATCTCTACTCATAAACCTTCCCTCGTATAATTGAATTCCACTCACCCTCTAATTTCCCCCCTTCTCTTTGTTACCTCATCATTCTTTCCCTGCCTTCTATTTTTCCTAACATAGACCTTCCACACCATGGCCTAATCTACCAAATACCATGCTCTAATACCAGAATTGTACCCATAAGTCAATTAGTCGATTCCAATTCAAACATTATTAGTTATCAAATCAAATCCAACAAGACAATCAGCAAACACTCTTAAGTAGCACTTGCAAGCAGCAAACCTAATTGAATCAAGAACAAAATGTTAAAAAAATTACATTATGTAATGTTCTTAGTTCTTACAATGTCAATATCTTAGTTATCACACAGTTTCTAATTCAGAATTTGGATGTTAAGAAATTGTCTTAAAAAAAACTAAAATTAGTCGAGCCCCTAATCAAATATGCCAAAAGAATAAGTCTAGTCTGCAACCTTTTCAAACAATGTAGAAGATACAATGTGGTTGTTGGGGCTGTCTTTTATGGCAGAGTAAAAGTGTTTCCTTCATGCAAAATAACAGCAGGAATGAAACAATTGCATGATTAGAAAAAAAATACTGCCAAACAATTTGCAGCAGTACAAGACTCTACAACTATTGTATAGCACAAAGGCATATTAGCGTATTTGACTAGCATGTGATGAGTAGAAGTTTTTGGTAAGCATTATTGTTTAGTGTTTTTGGGTAGCTCATCACTGACAACTATAGTACCATGCAGCCAAAAAATACTAAATATAGAATCTGAAATAAAACTGATTCAAGTAGAAAATGACAATAAACAGCTATGAATCCATATGCACTGACTGTGTGAACCTGAAGCCCCAGCCTGATCTATAATACACTGATTTAGTTTTACATTCCAAAAACAGTTAATATTACTATTGGTATCGAATAGCACAAGAAATGCTCTAATTTTCTAAAAAGCAGGGAGAGGTAAAATTTACAGTAGAAGTAAAAGAACATAAAGGAATAACGATTATACAAACTAATTTCTAGTGAGAAAAGGATTCTACAAAGTTACAAACTAATTTCCAGTGAGGGAAAAGGATAATACAAACTAATTTCCAGTTGAGGATTCATAAATTTCTATTGTTATACTAGATATTGCAGAAAACAAAATCATATACATCCAGGAATAGCACCATGTTGAAAAGGCCATCAATCTTCCAGATGGAAGTATAAAGAAGTTGTACACGCTTGCATAGAATTCAACAGGGAAAATTGATAGCAAACCATATATGTTGCAACAAATTAGGCTGTCAACGTTCAAAAAATGAAAAGCTGGACAACAAAAAAGCCAAGATATATTTGGTAATTGCTAAACCTGAATCATGATATAGATAGCAATCCAAGAGGAAGGTTTCGAGTGCAAGATTGCGAGACCCTAAAGAAATTTTCCTAAATTCAGACAGAGAAGCCTTACAACAGGACTCAATTCAGTTGAGGATTCCTAAATCACAACAGCTATACCAGATATAGCAGAAAATAAATCATACATAATCAGGAATAGCACCATATTGAAACTGTGAACAACAATGACGAATCTAGTACTAGCATAAAAACTGAAGAAATTTCAAAGTTAGAAAAAGAAAAAAAAACACAGCAGAATAGTACCTCTCCTCTTTGATTGTATACTACTAAACAGATAAAGGCAGCTTCATTTTAAATAAAAAAAAATACAAGCTGAACCTACAAAAATAAGATACATGATGTGAAGAATTACTTAACAGATAGGACCACTGAGGTACTAGTATCTTAAATGATTCAGTCTCTCTAGTCTAGATAGTAGATACTAACATAACATCCACACAAGTTTTCAATTATGTCTTTTATTAGCTGATTTAAATTAAACCTATAACATGTTTTCAGACAATAAATTGACCTTTTTAGAGAACCTCCCGAGGTACTCATCAATTCAAATATGCTATTGCGATGACAAACACCACCGTTCCATTTAACAGAATTCACAACTAATACTCAAATTTAACAGAATTCACAACTAATAGAATATCATGTTTACCATGAAAAACACCAATGCTCCCAATTAAAACATCCTTAAATTACTTCGGGGTCTTAAAGGGGGGAAAACATTAGAGATTCCCAAGACATGTACCTGTAAATTTGTTCATAAGGAAGTTCTACAATGCAATGGATACAAAAGAATCAATGTCCCAATAAGCTAGGGTCCCCTATATACTCTGCAATCTGTTCGAGTTTGACATTGAGCAGCTCATGGGTATCAGCATCCCTAACAATGCCAACCTCTCTGTCTGAATCCCTCTCAACCAGATTCCCAAAGGCACCTTTATGTTTACCATACAATACAAGAACCGGTCCCCCTCGTCGCGGGATAGCTGTCTCGAGATATTCTTGGGACACCCCTTGAACAATCTCCCTGCTTTCATCCATAGATATATCACAAGTAGTTGGGTCAACAACATCCAAAACTTCTCCTTTTTTCAAATACAACCTGCCTCCTTTAAATTCTCGACTAATCACTCTAACCCGAATATGACTTGTGAGCCAAGAAACCTGTTTCTTCCCTTCACCTTCCCCGCGACAACTACCACTCACTCTCTTAACTTCAACCTCATCTCTGCCATGCCGACTCTTAGATCTTTTCTCCCCATCACTCCCACGCCAACTCTTAGACCCTTTCTCCTCATCCCTTCCACGCCGACCCTTAGACCTTTTCTCCTCATCATGTTGTCGAATCTTCAAGTCCTTCAATTTCTTCAAACACCTCTCTTCTTCTGCAGAACCTAATTCAGCAACATCATCCACCTTTACCTTTACTTGCTCCCCAATCTCTAAAAGCTTCAAAACAAGGTAATCATCCCCAATTTTCGATACAACACTACCCTTCAATCCTGCATCTCTTCCCCCAACAATTCTAACAACTTTCTCCTCCTTCTTCCCCTTCTCACTCTCCTTCTTCCCTTCCCTTTTCTCCTTCTTTGAAGGAGGTGCATCCTGTGAAACCCAAACCTTCCTTTGCAGTCCTCCTCTTATACTCAACAACCTTCACATCCTCCTTAGCATTTTTCCCTATCCCCATTCCTTCAGACCAACCATACCCAGCAAGCAACGCCGCACCGAAGCCCTCAACCGGAACATCCTTAAACTCATCAAACCCTTGGTCATCCGGTAACCTCTCCAAATCATCCTTCAACTTCTTCAACATTGTATCCTCCACATTAACTCGACGCTTCAGCAAAGCGCCGTTACCATCAACATCATCACTTAGTTGGTTGTTGTCGTTATTGCGGCGAACGTTGAGGCCGTAAGACATGTCGGATCCAGGTTGATCGGTAGCAGAAGAATTGTCGCGTTCGAAGGTTAAGGAGTTTGAGTCGTGAGAATCGGTGAGAGGGAGGTCGAGATTCTTCATTCTCTTTATAGGACGCCATTGGTTTTCGATTGGGGGAATTAGGGTTTTGAAAGTGGGAAGCGTTGAGGGTTTGGAAGGGTCGAATTCGGTGATTAAGTGTTTGGATTTTGTGGTTAGGTCTTGATTGGAAGAAGAATCATCGAAGGTTTGGGAAGGTTTGATAGAATTGGATTTGGATGATGATTTTGAAGAAGGGAGGAAAATGATAGTTTCATGGTGGGTGAGAATATGTCACCCAATCTCGTCCGTTTCTGTCTTCGGATTACGCAGATTGATACGGTTTGGAGGTATGGAGTTCTGATGGCGCTATGGAGAAGGAAGAACACGGTGACAGAAGGAAGAAGCGATCTGGAAAGGAAGAAGAAAAGGCTTCTGCGTTTCTATATACTGTACATGAACAAGTTGAGCGAGAAGAAAAGGTTACTGCATTTCTTCTCGAGTAAATAGTCAAATTGGTCCCTAGATATGCATCTCACTATAAATTTGGTCCTTCAATCGAGAAAAATGCAAAAAGGTCATGTATTATGTTTGTCACGTTCGTCCCCCATGTTAACGGCCGTGAAATTGACTGATGTGGCACGTTTAATGTCACTTGGATTTGCTTACGTGGCTTTTTATACGTTAATCTCATTTTAGGTTTTGAAAGATGTCACTTACTGTCATTTTAGTCTCTTAAATTAATAGCGTAATGTCATTTTAGTCACTTCGTATTTGTAATTCATGAGTGATTACATATGCATAATTGCAACATCATAATGTGTCACAAGCAAATGCATAATTTAATAACCTTTTACCCGATTTTTAGTGGTGTTTTTATAATTTTTTAAAAAAATTAAACAAAATAAATTTTATTTTTTAATACAAAACGTATTTTTCATTTTAATAGATAAATCTGATTTTAAAAAAAAACAAACAAATAAATTCATTTTGAATATTTTTATTAACAAATTTATCTTTTAATTAGATAAATTCGTTTAACAAATATACGAGGGTAAAATAGGAATAAAAAGTGATGGGTTTTCTTTGGTATTAAAATTGAGATATTTAGTCAGCTTATTTTAAAGGCTCATACATTTAGTCCCCCTATTTTGAAAGTTTGAAACATTTTAGTCTAAAGAGAGATTTTTTTTTGCTGATATAGATGTTGGTCAAATAAAAGTGATGTGGCGGAACACATTTTGCTATGCACGTGGCTGCCACGTCATTATTTATTTAAAAATATTATTCTAAATTAAAAAATAAATTTTTAACTTTTTCTTCGGCACTTAAAATTACTCTCTCCGGTTTCAATAGCACTTGTGATTTATCCAGCACCAGCAGAATGATGATCAAAACACTAAAAAAACATACCATTGTTTCTGCCATTAGCAGTGCTAGCTAACTGATCAAGTATGTAGCAACACCCCTGCTTACTAGGTTGCCACCATTAAGTGCAGTATTGGCCGAGTGCAGAGCATAATGAAGATGGGACAAAGAAACACAGTATTTTCCAATCTTACAGAGTAATTGCAACATTTTTATTGAGAAAAAAAATTCTTTAGCTGATTCATATATTCTCATAAAAGTGAATTCTATACTGTCAGAAGTTATTGCATCATGCAAGGCCTTAAGAGTTAATACCATAAGAACGATTTCACAGCAAATCCAATGTACACATGTGATCATCAGCATGTCCTTAGATCATCAATGACTTGCATCCCACCATTCAAGCCAACAAAAAGCAACAAATTATATTCAAATTTCTGTGGAAATTAAGTGGTTGTTGTGGCAAAAAGAATAAACTACTGTGGAAATTTCATTTGCAAAACATATAATCCTCACGAAATTTACTGTATGCGACAAAACTTCATTGGTGCTATATAAAACAACTCAGGTTGAAAAATTGTTCCTAATGATACAGTGTATGAAGTATAAGTTACACTCGCATTGAACAATTACATGTTCTTTTCAATGCAAGGACACAAAAGTAATGAAAAGTATCAAACTTTACGAGCCCGCGTCCTCTGTTTGGTTCCATGTTGTACCACCTTTTCCTCCACGGGAAGGCCCTTGCGCCGTCTAACAGCATCAATAAATTTTCTTGCTGTATTTGGAAGAACGCTAGAACCATCTCCAAACTCTTCAATTTCTTCTTCTGTTTTCGGTACAAAGAAAGGATCCTCAGGTAGTGCTTCCCAATGGCTAAGGACAAGAAGTGCACTAGCAGCACCTGAAGTCCACCTTCTAAGCTCATTTGCAAAACCAAAGCTCTCAGAAACAGGAACATATGCATGCACAGTGAATAAAGGAGAACCTTCCTGCATCTCTTCCTTCAAAATTCGAGCCCGTCTTCGAGAAAGCACACCGTACATCGAACCCAAATATTCGGTAGGAGTATTCAATTCACAAAAGTACATTGTTTCCACAAGCCGCGGCTTATTCTGAAGCATAACAGTTCTACAAGCATCTTTGACAGTTGCAATTACCTGCCCTGCAAATGCGCCATACTGATCGGATTGATGGTGTGTTTCTGATTCATCATGTTGCCCAACAGATGAAGTTATTCGCGCCTCGATGACAAATGCCAAACCCCACATAGGTTCATCACATAAGGGCCCAGCTGAAGTGGCTAGTTGAAACCCAGTTATAACACTACTTTCAAGACACTCGGCGTCCATGTATAAAGCTCCGCTCTCATTTGAAGAAGTCTCCGAAACCGAGCTACTATGACCAGAATCAGCCACAAAGCCCAATCTTTCAGATACATGATTTCTACCACATATAAGAACAGAGCTATCCGTACTTTCAGCTTTGTTATCAGGAGTAAATAGAACGTTAGCACCAATGTGCCTTGGTCCAAGTGCCCATATTCTCCTCAAAAGCTTCAGCCACTTCAATCTACATTTCTCAGCATGGTCTTTGTCATTCTCATTCTTGCTCAAAATATCACTCTCCACTGCATCCATTATACGTTTCTTAAGCACTTCAGCTGCTGGACTAGCATTTTCAAGAGTTCTTGATCTCTGGGTTTCCAAACTTCTAAATGTCTGCCTTGACTTTAATCCAATGGCATCTCAAGTAAATCGGCACTTTCATGGCGCCCGTGAGAGAAGAAAAAAGTTTCATCACCTGCACCCGAACAACACATCTTCCATTGGGTGTTGTTTTCTCAACATAATCTAAGGTCTTACTAAGAATTTTCAAATTCTCAGCATGATGGATAATTCTCCTCAATGGTCTCTTTGTAGGACACAAGCGGTGGAGATACTTCAAGCTTACTTTAGCAAACCTCTCCTTCAAATCCTTTATGCATCTCTCAAGATGAACTTCACCCACCGCAGCAAGAACATGCTCTCCTCTAGCAGAAACTGTGACCTCAACAAACGGATCGGCTCGATTCAAAAGCCTCAAGCCTTTAAGCAATGCACCCATTTCTGCAGGGTCAGATGGCTCAATTGCAACCCTCAAAGTCGAAGCAACTTGAAACGCCATACTCGAAAAGGGCCAACAGTTCCTAGTAGAAGAAAGGGTAGCACTTTTCAATATTTGCTGACCAAGGCCTCTAATAGCAACAACATCTCCAGCTTTGGCAGATGTCACTACTTTCAACCCTTGCCCCATCATCAAATACATGGATTTTAATTCAGCCTCTTGAATATGCTTTTGCATTGATTCCCCTTTCAAGGGATCATACAAAGCAGAAAGCACAAAAACTCTCTGCCCAACAGACAAAACCCCACTAAATATCCTAGCAAATGCCAAAAAACACTCATCAGATTCACCCTCACCATCCTCACTAGAACTTCCCACAAAACCCCCAACTTGAGGAGGAAGCATTTTAACCGGAAGAGCAAACATCTTTGCCACAAAGGCAACACAAGGAACCTCAGGACTCCAATCACACTGATTTCCTCGCAACCTCTGCCTCTTCCACCACCTTCCGATCAACCTCATCGCCAACAACCTCGTGCTGAGGAATCAGCCGCGAAATTCGAGAGGACTGCGCCTCAATAGGATCCGGCATACACTTCACCACCATTGACAAAATAGCATTTGAAAGAGGAAGCCAACGGCTCATAACTGCCTGAAGCACCACCTTAGGATCCTTATTCTGCAACTCTCTCGCCGGAACCTGCAAATTAAACGACTTTATAACCTTCTCAAGGAACCCTTTATCCCCTTCAAGTGCCCCTTGATACACTTGCCACAAAGGCTCCAACACAAATTGAACAAACATAGGTTTAGCCTTACCACCACCACCAATCCCTTTCTTCCCAACAATCATCTTAGTCTTTGGGTTTAAAATACTGTGGACCCCACAATGCCTTCTGCAATGCACTCACACTAGCACCAAGTTTTGAAGCATAAATTTCTGCAAATTCATGAATCCCAAAACCCCAACCATCCAAAGCACATGCAAAAACCACATTCCCTTTCTGTGGCTGAAACACATCCTCAACATCATCATAATCCTCCATAACCTCACGGAGTAGCAGTCCCACCGACGAGAAGTGAATCAACATCAGAAAGATATTTCTGCGACTTGTAGCACTTACTATAACATTAACCTCGTGAAGGATTCTCAAGAGACGCGTGTAAGCTTCAAATGGAGTGAGTTTCAACTCAGTGATTAACCTATCAAGCTTATTGAGAACAAGGCAAGGAGAAAGTTGTTCGATCCAACACTGACGGAGAACGGCGTGAGTTTGTATATGGACACCTTCAACGGCGTCAACAAGGAGGAGTGCGCCGTCAGAGAGGCGAGCGGCGGTGGAGACTTCACCGAAGAAGTCGATGTGACCGGGGAATCGATGAGATTGACGGTGTGATCATGATAGTTGAGGATATGGAGGAACTCTTCATCGTGATTGCTCGACGTTGTTCTTCGTCGAGGAAATCCATGAAACGAACATGACCTGCTACTTTTGGCACTACAAGAAAAAGCCTCATTTGCTGCCAAAATTAGCACGGGGCGCATCGATCATTAATTTGCGCGGATTTGCGGCGGCGTGTGCAAAATATGTGGTGTGAAATTTCCGTGGTGTTTTGCGGGTTTCTGCATGACGTGTGAAAGACGAACATTTCTGACCAGAACAAGCCGTGCGAAGTCAGTGGCAAAGTATTGATAAATTAAAACATCCCCGATCCACTAAATTAGGCGTCTCACTCATTTACAAATTCTTTCATCGTTCTCTCTTCTCGTCGCTCTCTCCTCTCAGTTTGCGCGCCTCACCTCAAACTCCTCCTCAGGCCACCACCCTCCACCCTCGTCAGGCCTCCTCAGCCTCCTCCATCGCTAATCGAGCTCTCCTCCTCACTGGGCTGTTTCTCCTCGCCTCCTTTGGAAGTGGTTCTCCATCGTTCTCCTCGTTCTCTCTTCTCGTCGCTCTCTCCTCTCAGTTCTTGCGCCTCACCTCAAACTCCTCACTTTGGGCTGTTTCTCCTCGCCTCCTTTGGAAGTGGTTCTCCATCGTTCTCTCTCTCAGAACTCCACCATCTCGCGTAGTTTCATTAGCGGGTAATTTCTAGATCAAATGATTTATGGATCCACTTTTCATTTTGTTTTTGGTCTTCATAGCTTTTGTTTTGGTTTGGACCATGAAACATCTCCAAAACTTGAACAAACCCTAAACCCCTCTTCTATTATCATTTAGGTTTAGCTTTTGAATTTTTATTTGATTTGGGTGATGATTAGGACATAATCAATATTTACATCTTTGTTGGATTTCATGATAATATGTAATGTGTTTAGGGGTTTGATTTGATGCCAAATTTTTGATTTTTCTTTGATATCTAGCAAGTCAACAATAAAAGCGAAACCATGGCCATCTCTTTTTCTTTGCCTTTATGGGAAAGAGTATTTGAATCGATCCTATTTCCAATATTTGATTATGTTCGCCATGCTATTGATCCTTGAGTAACTCTCAGTCGGTGAAGTAGAGGCCAGATGGTGAGCTTGATCAAGATGCATGGCTTTATGAGACATGCACATTAGCCCTCAGGTTGGTTGTAGATCTTTTTGTCAACTTCTATATACTTTGTTAATCCACTTTTGAAAAAGGTCTTGATGCTCCTTGTAACCTTGATTGGATTCTTGTTTCCAGTCTGTGATCCAAATATATATATATATATATATATATATATATATATATATATATATATATATATATATATATATATATATACATATATACAATCAATTAATCTTCCTTTGATGTGAATTGCGGGGTGAATTCATGCGAGTTGGTGAAATAAAATACTGTACATATGGCGAGTGTTCAGTCATTTTTGATGTAACATTGCATGTTAGAAGGTTTTTCTAGTTCATGACCACATAAGGAAGCTTATGTAGGATCGAAGTTTAAATTGATAACATCATGGAGAGTTTATGGATTGTATTTTTGAATTAGGACTTGATAATATTATGTATTTGTTGGCGACATCAATGCCTTTGAAGGATAATATCTGAGCGAGGTTCTCTCATTAGATAATGCCTTCTCATCATAAATTCCCATGATAACTTTTGATGCCCCAAATTAAATTCTTCTTGGTCTTTGACTATATCTTTGAAATTCTATTAAATTTGTTTAGGTGTACATTGTTGGGGAGTAAAAAATGTTGGTAGCACTTAGTTTATGATCTTAAAACAAGTAATGTTTCTTATCTTGTATGTGGTTAGTAACTTGCTTTAATGCTTTCTTGGTTGAAACGAAGATGATGATGGTGAAGATATACGAAGAAGAGGTGTGTGTAGAATGCATGCTGGTTGAATTATGTGAAGGAGGCGAGACCTTCAAGTTGGAATCATTTGCAAAGGTGAACTTGCTACGGCTCACCAAGAATGTGCTATTAAATGGTTTAGTATTAAGGGTAACAAGACCTACGATGTGTGCAAGGAGGAGGTTCGATACCTTCTGTCACTACATTACAGTTCAAAGTGTTGAAGTCGGATTCTTTGGAGCAAATAGATCTCGGTGGAAGATGTAAGCAGTACAAGCTTGTCTACTTTTGTTTGATAAAGATCTCTTTTGATTTCTATGGTAGGGTTATTTCTACAGGACCACACTTATAATTTGTTTGCTCAATTTTATAGGGTTTGGCGGGAAGTTCGAGTGCTTGTCATTGTCGACATCTTTGGCCTATTTTTGTTTTCTTGGCAATTTGTTGGTAAGAATAACAATCCTCTATGAAGCGCCAAAGTTGCAATTTTGTAGAGGCTCGATTATTCACACTACGCGAATTGTAAAAAGAGATCGCCACCTTTAGTAGCGTTTATAAAAAGCGCTACCCATTTTAATAACACGCTACACCATTAGTAGCGTTTTAAAATAAAAGCGCTACCAATTAGGTAACACGCTAGATAGATCCACAGCGCTTTTACTTAAAACGCTAGCAAATTAGAAAACACGCTAAACGGATCCACTACGCTTTTATTCAAAATGCTAGCCAATTAGAAAACACGCTAGATAGATCCTAGCGTTTTTATAAAGCGCTAGGTATTTAGTAAACACTCAGACGGATCCCTAGCGCTTTTATTCAAAAGCGCTAGGTATTTAGAAAACACGCTAGATAGATCCTAGCGTTTTTATAAAGCGCTAGGTATTTAGTAAACACTCTAGACGGATCCTAGCGCTTTTATTCAAAGCGCTAGGTATTTAGAAAACACGCTAGATAGATCCTAGCGTTTTTAGAAAGCGCTAGGTATGGTTAAATAATATTTTTTTGTTTCCTATTGAGCTACTTCCTTTCTCATTCTAACACTCTCACCCAGAAATGCAAAATCACTCACCTGAAGCATGAAACCCTAACACCTAACTCAAATTAACATCATCTCTCTCAAGGAAAATCATCTCTCTCTCAGTGAACATCATCTCTCTCTCACTCGGACAACATTGGTGAGTTTTTGTTCCTTGCTCTGTTTCTTGTTAGATATTAATTGTGGGTTCTAGTTTAGAAATATATTAGTTTTGTCACTTGTGCACACTAGACTCTTTTTTTTTTTTTTACCACTAGCCTCTTCTTGTTAAACATAAATTAATTATTTGGAAGACTAGACTATATGGTTCCTTTGTCTTGACCAAAGGACCGAGAATAGAAATAGAATATGATATAGATATAGCTTGGGAAAATAAGGAGTGGATTTGAAAAAATTTTAAAGAGGAATTTTTGTTTGTTTTTTTATATGAATTGATTCTTCATTATATTGAATTGCTTGATGGGTCATATGTTAAAGTTCTCTTCTCGAGGATTTTATTATAAATATAATTTGGAAATTATGGATAGAAATTGGATGTCCTTGATCGTGCATGTCCAAGGAGTATGCATTTGGAGTGGATTATTTTGTGAAATTTGTCTTTGTTGAGCGTTTAGGGACTTCTAGTGGTATGAAATGTCCTTGTTTAAGGTCTTTGTTATGTAAAATCGATTCTGCGAGAGGAGTTGTACGACATTTAAAGGCGAATGGAATTGATCAAAGTTACACTTGTTGGATAATGCGGTGAGAAAAAGGTGAATCTTCAAATATGAATGATATTAGTAAGAGATATGCGCGTGCGTGGTTGACACGGAACACATTCATTTGATGCGAACGAATTTGAAGAGATGGCAAAGGTGGTTGAAGAGGATCTTAATGATTGTCTGAAATGTTTGAGAAGTTGATAAGCGATGCTGAGACACCATTGTATGCGGGTTGTAATGAATTCACAAAATTATTGTTTGTGATCAAGTTGTATAACTTGAAAACTTCGCCACGGATGGACGGATAAGAGCTTTACAGATTTACTCTCACTACGAAAGAAATGTTGCGAATGATAATGTGCTTCCTTCTCGGACGTATGATGCAAAGCAAATGTTGGGGTCTATTGGCTTGAACTATGAGAAGATACACGCTTGTCAGAATGATTGCATTTTATTTGGAATGAACATGCGTTGTTAAAGTCGTGTCCTAAATGTAATGCCATGATATAAGAAGAAAAGTACGCTCCACAAAAGGTGTTGTGGTATTTTCCTATAATTCCTCGATTTAGGCGCATGTATCGTAGTTCGGAAGATGCAAAACACTTGACATGGCATGAGGATGAAAGGATTAAAGATGGTATGCTCGACACGGCGTGATTCTCGCATGATGGAAAAAATCAATATTGAGTATCCTAATTTGGGGATGACGAGAAACCTCGCCTTGCATTGTCTGATGGATTTAACCGCCGCGGTATCGAGTAGCTCCCGCGATACATGGCGTGATTTTGGCGATTTATAACTTCTACGCCGTGGCTTTGCATGAAAGCGCAAATATATGATCTTTGTCTTTGTTAATTTAAGGGCCCAAACAACGAGGAAATGATATTGATGTATACTTGGCTCCTTTAATTGAAGACTTGAAGCAAATGTGGGGAGGCGGGGTAGAGGTGTATGATGGGTTGAGAGAAGAAAGTTTCACCACGAGAGGGCTATGATCTTTGGCACGATTGCGACTTTCTGCATACGGCAATCTATGCAGATGCGAGTAACAAAAGGCGGTGTGCATGCCCTATATGTGAAGATAACACAGATTGGATGTGGTTGGAACATGGTAAGAAGAATATCTATCTTGGTCATCGTAGATTTTGCCATCAACTCATCACTTATCGATTGTGGAGAAAGGCATTTGATGGGAATACTGAAACACGTAGAGCTCCCGCCTTTGTGGGCGACAGTATTTGAAAAGGTGGAAGATTTGAACATTAAATTTGGGAAGCCTTTTGCGGGAGAGATTGCCAAGCGGGGTGGAAGAAAAAGTCGATTTTCTTTGAGTTGCCATCTTTGGAAGTCATTATATGTAAGGCATTTCATTGATGTGATGCATGTTGAAAAGAATGTCTTGAAAGTGTCATTGGTACCTTACTCGATATATGCAGGGTAAGACTAAAGATACCATCAACTCAAGGTTGGATTTGGTTAGTATGGGTTTGAGACCTGAATTGGGTCAGGTAAAGAAGAAGGGTACACGTACATATCTACCTCCGTGACTCATACTCTATCTAGAAAGGAGAAAATGTCTTTTGTGAGTTTCTTCATGGAGTTAAAGTTCAGAGGATACTCTTCAAATGTGGCGACTCTTGTATCGATTAAAGACCTCAAGTTAAAGTCTCTAAAGTCCCACGATTGTCATGTTCTCATGGAGAATTTGCTACCCATTGGTATACGATCCATTTTGCCTAAGAAAGTCGTCGGACCTTAACCAAACTTTGTTTATTCTTTAAGCGATTTGTAGTAGAGTGATTGACCACTGGAAAGTTGCCAACATTGCAAAGAGAAATTCTTGTCACTTTGTGTGAGCTTGAGATGTATTTCCCACCTTCCTTTTTGACATAATGATTCATCTAATAGTTCATGCGTTAGAGAGACACAATTGTGTGGCCCGTGTTACATGAGATGGATGTATCCGTTTGAGCGTTACATGAAGATATTAAAAGGATATGTGAAAAACCGATCACGACCGAGGGGTTGTATTGTTGAGCGCTACATAGTTGAAGAAAGCTGTTGAGTTACGCCTTTGCTATCTATCTAGTCTTGAATATTACGTGGTGGGTGCGAGGAGGTCTCGTCATGCGGGAAGGATTAGTAAAGGGATGACGGGGAAATAAATTAGTGATGGTATCAAGGAAAGAACTAGAGCAAGCACACTTATGCGTTCTTCACAATGATAGTGAGGTTGATTCATATGTTGCCAAGCACAAGGAGATTCTTAAGAGTCAATTCAGGGAAAGAAGCAAGTTTGGTTAGCAAAAGAACACAATAGGAGTTTCATAGTGTGGCTAAAACATCACATTGATGGTGAGTGTGTTTGAATCCTACTTGATTTCAAAAAGATTGAGATGGTTAGCAAAAGGTCCAAATATACATGTATTCTCTTACAATGACTATCTAATGAGCGAGTGCACTTTCTATACAAAAGAACAAGATGATCGAGTAAAATGCAAAATAGTGGGGTGACTCTTGTAGCTCATTCTATGCATGCATCCGAGTGCAAAGATAGAAATCCCATATATGCGAATATGTCTTACTTTGGCTTCATTGAACACATATGGGAGTTGGATTACAATATGTTTGAGAGCACTGTGTTCAAATGTGAATGGGTTGACAATAATCTTGGTTTCTGATTGATGAATTAGGGTTCATGCGGGTGAATTTCAACAAGTTAGGATATAAAGATGAACCTTTTATTTTAGCATCGCAAGCTCAACAAGTGTTTTATGTCAGCGATCCGATTAATATCAATTGGTCTATTGTTCTATTGATGACAAAAAATTTGTGTATAACAACGATGATGATGAAGCACCCGATGATGTTGGTGTTGAGGGCGACCCGTTCTTGAACATCGGAACCAATAATAGGGGAAAATACTTCTATAGAGGATGTTGTATATTTTAGAAAAGATCATAATGATGGAATTTTTATTAAGTCGGAAAAAAATACCAAGGCGCGAATTGCAAACAAAATTTTATCTAGGAAAAGGAAAAGGTAATATAGACTTAATGATTTCTCGTTATTTTTATTAATAGATAATTATTATATTGTTTTTGTAAATTTAACAATAACATGGATTATGTTATATTGCAGTCGGATGGCATCACTTAGTGATCATGAGATCTAGTGGTCAAGGCAGTAGTCATTTATGTTATATATGGTATAGCTTTAATTTGTAGCTACTTTTGAGTTTCATAATGTAAGTTACTTATTATGTTGTATGATTTGTAAACAAAAATATCTATTAATAGGTTGAATTTTGTGTGTATCTATATATTGGATTGTAATGATATTGCATTTGAATTTTGTTGGAATGATATTTGATGAATTTTCTTTGGAAGGAATGAATTAATAGGTTGTAATTAAAAGGAGAATAAACAAAAATAAAAAAATAATTAAAAAAAAATCGAGTCAATAGGTAGCGTTTTAGAGTGAAAACGCTAGAAATGAAGTTAAAAATTCATTCAATACCTAGCGTTTTAAAGTTAAAGCGCTAGGAATTGTAAAGAGGAGCTAGAGGATCCCTAGCGTTTTTTCTGACAACGCTAGGAATGCTAATAAAAGGTGCTATAGCATCCCTGGCGTTTTACATAAAGCGCTAGGAATGCTAGTAAAAGGTGCTATAGCATCCTAGCGTTTTTAAAAGAAAAGCGCTAGGAATGCTATAGCACACCTTTACTAGCATTCCTAGCGTTTTCTTCGAAAAACGCTAGGAATGGTAAACACGCGCTAGTTGATCCCTAGCGTTTTACATAAAAGCGCTAGGAATGCTAGTAAAAGGTGCTATAGTATCCTGGCGTTTTACATAAAGCGCTAGGAATGCTAGTAAAGGTGCTATAGCATCCCTGGCGTTTTTCTGTAAGCGCTAGGAATGCTATAGCACCTTTTACTAGCATTCCTAGCGTTTTCTTGGCACGCTAGGAATGGTAAACTGCAGCTAGTTGATCCTAGCGTTTTATGTAAAAGCGCTAGGAATGCTATTAAAATTTTTACAAGCGCGCCTCTCATCTCCTCACACACTCACGTACAACCCAGAACTCATCTACCTAACTTTTCTCCACGAACAACCCAGAACTCATCTTCGTTCATCTTCGTTCATCGTACCTCTTCGTTCATCTTCGTTCATCACCGTTGCACATTTCGTTCATCTCCACGCACAACTTTGGTTACCCATTTCTTTCATCTCCACGCCTGGCCAAGGGTTACCCATTTCGTTCATCTCCACGCACATTTCTCAGGTATGGATTTTCTTTTTTCTCCTGATTGTATTGTACATAGATTGCCACTGCTTGCATGTTAGTTATAACAATGTTCTGTTATTGAACAAAAGATTTGATACTAGTCTGTACATGGCTTCTAGGTTACTCTTACTCTAGGTTTACTCTAGGTTACTTAGTGCATGTTAGTTATAACAATGTTACATTATTGGCATTTTGAACAAAAGATGAACTCTTGATACTAGATGCTGTACATGGCTTCTAGGTTACTCTTACTCTAGGTTTACTCTAGGTTACTTAGTGCATGTTAGTTATAACAATGTTACATTATTGGCATTTTGAACAAAAGATGAACTCTTGATACTAGTGCTGTACATGGCTTCTAGGTTACTCTTACTCTAGGTTTACTCTAGGTTACTTAGTGCATGTTAGTTATAACAATGTTCTGTTATTGGCATTTTGAACAAAAGATGAACTCTTGATACTAGTGCATGTACATGGCTTCTAGGTTACTCTAGGTTTACTCTATGTATGTTTACTCTAGGTTACTTAGTGCATGGCTTTGTTGTTACTTTGTGCATGGCTTCTTCTATATTTTGTTAAGTGTTTGTTGGTTCTAAACAATTAGAAAGCTAAAACTCACTTGAGTCTTATTCATTTGGGTGATTGCAAGTCGGATGGCATCACATAGTGATCACGATAGTAGTCGGGGTGGTGATGGGGGTGATAGAAACACAAAGAAGTTCACTCCCAGAGGAATTACATCGAAAAAGAATATCGTCAATCGGATAAGTAAAGGACACGAGAAATATAAGGTAAGTTAATTACTAATTATTAATGTTGTTCTCTACCTTTCCAAGTTATCTAATTATTTAATGATTTAATTATTTAAGGTCAGATGGAGTGTTAAAGGTTTGCCAATTGGAGACAACGGCACAAATTTAATTAGCTTTATTGGTACTAAGGTGAAGCAAATCTTTCCAATTTCAATTAAAAGTTGGAATGAGAAAGATAATCGAGTTTTGCCTAAACTGAAAGATGATTTTGGGACTTAATACGGGTATATAATTTTAGACCTCTTTAATAATCTTATTTAGTGATTTTTAGTTATATTTATTTAATCCATTTTTATGTATAACTAGAAACACTTTGATGTCGATGAGTCCGAAGAGATTGAATCTTGAAGGAAGCGGGAAGGTTGCATAGGGCTTACAGGCGATGTGGGGAAAAAGTATCAAACGCGTCGATGGGACCATCAGGACAGAGCCTCAAACCTTTGTATGCGGGAATTATAACTAAGGAGGAATGGACCAAATTTGTAGATATACGCACTCTGAGATCCGGATTTCTGGTTAGTATATTAATTATTTAAGTTATATATATATTTCACAAGTAGATATCATTCATTAATGTAGTAGTATCTTTTTAAATAGAAAAAGAGCAAAGCGAATAAAGAAAGAGCTTCTAATCCAGTACCCTTATAGAGGAGGTTCTAGTGGATATCAAATTCTCGAAGAAAGATTGGTAAGAAATTAGTTTAATTTATTATGATTTAATGAATCTTTTAATTTACAGTTGATTAACAATTATTAAACTTAAATAGTTCTTTGGAAGAGGGGAAAGATCCAACTCAAGAATCCTTGATGAAATGCGATTATGCAGTTAGAGGCCCGACAAAACAAGGATGGGGAGATTGTGGATCCGAAAACTAAGGAGGTCAAGGACAAAATTGTAAGTATTTTTTTAATCCAGTTACTCGATTTTTTTTTGACACGTGAACATATTTTTATTGTCGATTAAATTTCGTTGACACTTGTTTATTATTTCTATCCGTTACTCGATTTTTTTGACACGTGGACATATTTTTTATTCTCGATTAAATTTCTTTGACACTTGTTTATTATTTTTATCCGTTACTCGATTTTTTTGACATTTGGACATATTTTTATTGTCGATTAAATTTCACTTGACACTTGTTTATTAATTTTATCCGTTATTTATGTTTGTGCATCGACAAAGCATATCAATCTGTATCACAAGGAGATTTAACAGATTGTGATGGTCACCAAGATGTCCTTGCTCGTGCCTTGGGAAAGGAAGAGAGACAGGTCGGATTAGAGGTTATGGATATGGGATTCCTCCGACAAGCTGTGTTTGGGCCAAAGAAGAGCCAAAGCAAGGGTGCGGGGATTGTAAAGTCATGGCGGAAAAGTATGACGAGCTATCCAAGAATGTTCTTTGTGCTAATGGAAGAGAGAGAGATGTTTAAGCAGCTCTTGGCACAAAGGATTGGTGCACCATCCTGCTTTGCACCACCCCTCTTTGAACCTATTGAACTCTTTGCACCCCATAGCGCCCGAGATATTTGCACCATCCCTTCAACACGGTATTTAACAAAACTCGACTGTTTTTGTACAATTGTATTTGATAAAATTATCATGTATATTTATTTTTCTTTATAATTGATTTAGGATAATCGTGAGTGTGAGCTATATATTGCAAACCCACATCGAAAGGTTGCAGTGGGTTTGATATGTAACCAATTGAGTGCCACCTTCGCACAATCAGGCCATGCACGAAAACCATTTGAGAGTTAGGGTAGACTATTCAATAGAAGGGTCTGCACCATTGCTGCTCCAATTGCTAATGCGGATATATTTTTGTGGATCAAGCGCTTAGTACTTTTGTGGCATGGCACGAACAACTTAATGTCGTTGTAAGTGACAATATTTTTGTTAATAATTAAATGACTATAATGTGTGTTAACTAACTAGCTAATTAATCATTTTTTAATATATACTAGGTACCCCATGTGTCCCGACCTTCCCTTCCATGAAAGTCTCCCAACCTTCCCTTCCACTACCAAACTCTCCGACCATCTTCTATCTGACCAGTCCAACATGTTGGTCAATTTCCCAATGATGAATTCGAACTACATCGATTCTCTAAAGGTCCACATTAAAAAAATGAACCGGGGCGACCAAATTTTTTACCGCCCGATAACATTGTGGGCTGGAGCAGTTGGTAATGATCAACATCGAGGATATGAAAGCTATAGTTGAGATGGATTGGGCCACGCCATCGATATCGAGTATACGGAGGTATGTATTAAATTATTTGTACACAATAGTTGTTTATATTAGAGTATATATTAGAGTATATATATGAGGATCTGAAAGTTGTATATATATTATTTATAGGTTTTTGTACAATCGTCTTACGGTCCCTTCTCAACGGACACAAAAGTATTTCTTCTTGTGTCAAAAGTATAGTTGTGTTTCATAAAGGTAACCTGGAGGAGCGCATTAAGACTATAAAGAGTGAAGTACAAAGTTATATCCATTCACGTTTCATGGAAGCCAAGCATTTGAAGGCGACTCTTTATTTTTGGCACCACTCAATAATGGGTGAGAAATTTAGTCTTCAATCACTTGTTTAATTATTTTGAGGATTGTATTATAGTGTAAATTAATGTGTACTCATTCGTTCTTCATTTACTTGCGAGCAACATTGGGTACTCTTTGCAATAAACCCTAAGCACAATGTTGTCTATTATCCTGGATTCACTTCAAGGCCATTACAACGTCTCTGAAGACTTCCGTAGAATCGGTTGAGAGGTGTGTATGTGTAACCCTCTCATTTTAATTTGTATAATTTAATATATGTATTTTGTTCAACTTAACGTTATATATATATATGTATGGCGTTACGAGTGCTTTGAAAGAATACTTGGGATTATCTACAACTAAAACAAGATGGCTACCCATAAGCGTAAGCTTTTAAGAATCATTCTTATAATTTTAATTGATTTTTGGTCATAAAAATGTGACAATTAAGTTATAATCTTTTGCTTTGTAGTGTCCTAAACAACCAAATAGCAATGATTGTGGGTACTATGTTATGAGGTTTATGAAGGAGATTATCACTCATGACAAAGTAACAATCCCAACCAAGGTAACTACTTAGATTTCTTTTTATATTGATATTATAATACTTACTCAAATTTAATAAACATTTTAATTCTAATTTTATTTCATTTTATTTTGAGTATTTTCCCGACTTCAAAAAAATCCGAATTACTCTGTTTGAAGAACTTACAGCATAATGGGGAGTGGTGCCATTATGTTTCTAGCTTTTTGTAGCAAGTTTTGAGATTCATAATAGTTTAGTTATTATTTATGTTGTATATATTGGATTTATATTATGTTGTAAGTACTTCTTAGAATGATATATATTGGATTGGAAATATTATTTGATGAATTTTGTTGGTGAATTTTGTTTGAATGATATATTGGATTGGAATGTATTTTCTGAATTTGTTGAAAATGGAATGAATTTATAGGTTGTAATTAAAATGGAGAACAAACCAAAATAAAAAAATATTTAAAAAAATTCAGTCAATAGGTAGCGTTTTAGAGTGAAAACGCTAGAAATGAAGTTAAAAATTCATTCAATACCTAGCGTTTTAAAGATAAAACGCTAGGAATTTGTAAAGAGGAGCTAGAGGATCCCTAGCGTTTTTCTGAAAAACGCTAGGAATGCTAATAAAAGGTGCTATAGCATCCTAGCGTTTTATATAAAACGCTAGGAATGCTAATAAAGGTGCTATAGCATCCCTAGCGTTTTATATAAAGCGCTAGGAATGCTATATAGCATCCCTAGCGTTTCATATAAAGCGCTAGGAATGCTAGTAAAAAGGTGCTACTGGCATCCCTAGCGTTTTTATATAAAGCGCTAGGTATGGTAGTAAAAGGGCTATAGTATCCCTAGCGTTTTAATTTAAAGCGCTAGGAATGGTAGTAAAAAGGAGCTATGGGATCCTAGCGTTTTTATTTAAAGCGCTAGGAATGGTAGTAAAATGAGCTATGGGATCCCTAGCGTTTCTAAAAACGCTAGGAATTGTAAAAGGCGCTGGGTCAATGGCTAGCGTTTTATATAAACGCCACGTATGTCTAAAACACGCTGGGTAAATGGCTAGCGTTTCTTAAAACGCTACTAATGGGGTGTACGCATTAGTAGCGCCACTTCTCTAGCGTTTTAAAGCGCTACCAATGCCCAAAAAAATGACAAAGCATGCGTTGGCGTAGTGTCATCTCTTTGCGAGGTTACAAAAATGGGAGGCTGGTGCAATATATTGCCATATCTCTTCCATTTTCATGTGTGTTGGGTGCGCTCTCCTCCATGACATCATCAACCATGGGTAGGTTTGCAAAACAATGACAGATATTGTCAATATATGCTTTTGAAGAGAACTCATCATCCTTTCTATATTTATAATGGTGAATTAGTCAAAGTCGATTGGTCATGAGTGTAACACACTTACACCTTTGCAAGTTGAAGCTGTGTATATAATCAAGAAACATAGTTTATAGAGGTTGAGTTAATATAAAATGATGTAGCAAGTTGAAGTTATATATTTTTTTCTGTTTTGTTTCACATGATTGTCGGTGATGTCGAGGCAATAACTTGACCGGTACTATACCAGAGAGCATTGGTAAGCTGTACAAGTTTTGAAATCTTGTATGTCAAGTTTTTAGTATGATCAATATTTACTTTCAAATATTTTGATCTAGATACTTAGGTTATCTTCTTATTGAGCTTTTCAGGACATATCATATAATCAGTTCATTGGAGAGATTCCTTATAACATTGGTTTTCTTCAAGTGGCTACTCTGTAAGTACTTTGGCTACTTGTTGTATTTATAAAGTTCAATGTTGTTTCTTTTCTAGTTGTGTGTCATATTATGTATGTGTCCTAGTGTATTTACAAAGTTCATTGTACTTTCATACTAGGTCGCTTCAAGGAAATAGATTAAGCGGAAAGATTCCGAAGTGATTGGTTTAATGCAAGCCCTTGCAATTTTGTAAGTGTACTCACGATCGTTTCAATAGTGTAAATTTTATACTTGCACATTTAATGCCCGAGATTACATTTCATCATCTGATCACGGAGATTAACTTACGTATTGTGTATTTTGTATATGGCATTATTGCGAGTGGATTTGAGTGAGAATGAGTTAGTGGGACCAATTCCTCCCATATTCGGCAATCTGTCATTCAGCGGCAAACCTGTAATGATCACTACACTTTGAGTTGGTCTTTATTTGAGTCATCATAATCTTACATTTTTTGCGTATGTGTTTACTAAGCTTCATTCTTCCGAGCAATTAAATGATAACCAACTTGTGGGTTGATAAGCTTCATTCTTCCAAGCAATTAAATGATAACCAACTTGTGGGTAAAATCTCTAATGAGATTGGGAAGCTTGAACATCTGTTTGAATTGTGAGTTTTAACCTTTCATTTATAGTCAAATAACAAATCTCGGTTGAGAGAGTACGGTACTAAATTGCTTCGCTTCCACTTTTCAGGAATCTTGCCAATAATCGTCTTGATGGATCTATTTCACATAACATTAGTTTTCGTGACCGCCTTAAATCGGTTGTAAGATATCGAGAGAACTTGTTAGAAGCTCTGGAGCTATTTAGAATAGTGTTTTGTTTTTAATACATTGGCATGAAATATTGTTCATTCATTTGGTTATCTTATGCGATAATGTGCATGGCAATCGATTAAGCGGTTCTATTCCATTGAGCTTTCGCAACCTTGAGAGTTTGACTTACTTATGCGTTCAAGCAAAGAATGATTTATATTTGTTATCATAGTAGATTTCTTACTTGTTTAATAACATTTGATTATATGTTTGATCTCCGAAACCTTTCTCGCGCAAACTACTTCAAAGGAATATACCAGTTGAATTAGGCCATATCATTAATCTTGATCTATTTGTAAGTTCATGAAAAAATATATGTAGCTTTGATCAATTCACTGTGTATCTTTGAACATTAAAATTTGACCTCTATGTCATGTTTTGAGGACTGTCTAGCAATAACTTTCCAACTTGGTTGGTTATCTGGAGCATCTTTTGACCTGTAAGATATAAATCATAACAAATCATGTAATCTATTTTTCACCATGTTTGGTTCTATTCTTGATATTTTTTTAAATATTTACACCGTTGTATATCTGAAACTTAAGTCATAACCAGTCTTGATGGTCATTTACTCTTGATTTTGGGAATCTCGAAGCATACAAGTAATGTAAGTTTTGTATGCCTTTTACGATCTGGAGGACTCAAGTTCATCATCATGTGAAGTTGGCTATCCTAGTGGATTAATTGGTTCTTAATGATTTACTCTTTTCTAGTGACATGTCTTTCAACATATTGTCGGGTAGCATTCGATCAACTCGCTAATTGTTTGATCTTTCCTCTCTCGTGAGTATGCCTTCATGGCGGCCAATTGCTCCTCTTTGTTACATTTCTTCTAGGCCTCTCTTGAAATCGTACAATGCTTATGTTTTTTTAACTTATGTTTGAAACTTCTCTTATAATAATTTCTCTGGAGTAATTCTAGAGATGAAGAATTTCTCACGGTTTTTACCGGTGTGAGTAGTGCAAATAAACCTTGTAATTTCATGATCAATTTACCTTTATGCATCAATGACATTTAATGTAACAATAACATTTTGCACTTCATCGGAAATCCTTTGTTATGTGGAAATTGGGTAGGATCGATATGTCGTCAGTATGTTCCAAAGTCAAAAGGTTTGAGAAACACAGTTGATTTTTTTATGGTGAGTTGTTTAAATACAATGAACCACGTTTTGTGATTTTTATTTACTGAGATATTTTCGAGAGATTCTTTGTTGTATGTCTTACTCTCGGTATCATCATATTCTTTGGCGATGGTAAGTGTTGCTATCTATAGATCTAGCCAATCAAGCAATTGATGAAAGGAACTAGCAGGATCTGGGCAAGGTATGATGAATGGGAGAAGCGCCCTTACTCCTTATGGGAATCTCCTTGCATGGTTATGCCCTTACTCCTTATGGGAATCTCCTTTTCCAATTAATGACATTAGACATAGAAACCTTGTCACCTTGCATGGTTATGCCCTTACTCCTTATGGGAATCTCCTTTTCTACGACTATATGCCGAATGGCTCTCTCTGGGATCTTCTTCATGTTAATTTTGCTCAACTTTAAGAAATATATGTAAATATGTAATAAGTTTGTAACAAGTTTTCATTTGAATGTGGACTCTTATTCATTTTAAGGCTGTGCAGAATAATAGATTGCCCGTTTGTATTTTTTTAAGGCTGTGCAGAATAATAGATTGCTCGTATGTAATAAGTATGATTTAGGCATTAATGTGAATTCTAACAAATTTCTGGATTTATTTATTTTTTTTAATATTTTTTTAAAAAATTGCGACGGATTTGCGACGGAAAGTGTCAGAGTTTGCCACGACTTTGCGACGAAAATTTGCGATGGGTTTGCCACGGGTTTGCGACGGAAAAATTTGCCACGGAAAAGTCCGTGGCAAACGATTTGCGACGAGCGTTTTTGCCACCATTTTTGGTCCGTGGCAAATCCGTGGCAAATGTTGTTTTGCCACGGAAATTTGTACATTTGCCACGGAAATGTCCGTGGCAAATCAACGATTTTCTTGTAGTGTGGGTGGACCATGCCGCCACCTGCCGTGGCGATAAGCTGGTCTGCTAGTGTTGTCTTGTCGTGGTCTACGTGTGCCATGATACATATGTTGCGGATTTTGTGTCTATCGTTTTCGCAAGTTCCTTCCGTGAACTGCTACGAACGAAGATGCCTCCTGTAATTCACTGAAAAACCCTAATTCCTCTTGAATTGAGGAAGAAGAAGGTCGGTTTTAAACGTTGTCGTTAGCTTATAAATATTGAATCTGATTATTAGGTTTAATTGTAGGCTTAAATATATGTTACCCCTCTAAATATACTCATTATCCATTTACCCCCTGTAAAAATAAAATTTTAAAAAAGACCTTGTAAATATAAATTATTTCTAGTTACACTCCTGCTGTTAGATTTTGTTAACAGCGTTAAGTGTAAATATATGTTACCCCCTACAAATATGTTCTTTATACATTTACCCCCCGACGTAAATATATGTTACCCCCTGCAAATATCCTCATTATCCATTTACCCCCTGCAAATACGCTCATTATCCATTTACCACCCTACAAATAATAAGTGTTTCAACATACACTTAACACTGTTAACAAAATCTAACAGCAGGGGGTAAATAGAAATAATTTATATTTGCAGGGTCTTTTTTAAAAGTTTTATTTTTACAGGGGAGTAAATGGATAATGAATATATTTGCAGGGAGTAACATATATTTAAGCCTTAATTGTATTGTATTTTTGCCTCAACTTAAAAACCCTAATGCCTTTATTTTATTTTTGATACTTTTTATTCCAATGTTTTTTAGTTGAATTTTGGGTCCTAGAAAATTGTGGAACGTTGGTATTAATTAATAGTCATTTACTTTTTTAAAATTCAATATTTTTTATTCAAAAGTGTAAAAGAATGAAGGTTCAATCAAAACATTGTACTTAAAAGTATGGGAGACTAAAAGTCCCAATGGTTTGATTGATTCGCAAACAGGTAAGTACTGGACAACATATTGTTCGGTACATTGTTTGGTGAACATTGGACGGCATAAGCAAAATAATATAAAATTTTATATAATTTTTTATGTGATTTATAATAATTTTAGTTTTAATGTAATTAAAAAAATTATAGTAGAATTTTTTAGGTTGGAGACCTTGTGGAGTCTCCGGTGGGCCCTATCACCATTTTTGAGGTACTTTTTCAAATACTCAAAGTTCATTCTTCAATATTGAATTTTTTTTTAACCGTTTGAATACACAAAGTTTGTTCCTCAGTGATCGATTTGGTGAAAAAATAATAATTTCAAAAGAAAATATGTAAAGTACGATGTTAAGTAATGTGTTTTTTATGCTTTATTGTTTCCAAAAAACTCTACTATTCAAATATGCAAAGTTTGTGCCTCAATAACCAATTTGGTGAAAAAATATGTAGTTTGGTGATAAAATACGTAAAGTGTAATGCTAAGCAACGTGTTTTTAGGTAGTTTAGTGTGTAAAAAAAAATTACCATTCAAATACTCAGAGTTCATTTCACAATAACTGATTTGGTGAGAAATAATAATTTCGTGACAAATATGTACGCACTCTATTTTATTTTTTAAGTCCGCAATTGCCTTTTTTCAATAAATATTTTTTTAAATTCATACTTACCTTCAATTTAAACAAATTTTCTCAAGTTGCAATTTGAAAAACAAATTTTACCCAACAACAATTATTTATTAGCTAGAGTTTTTATCTCGTGGAGCGCACAAGTCAACGCGGTAGTAATAGCAGAGAGAGATAGAGGATAGGAGAGAGAGAGAGGGAGGGAGAGGGAGAGGAAATAGAAGAGAGATGGGAGGTAGAGGAGGAGAGAGAAATGGGAGATAAGAGAGAATTTGGAGAGGAGAATGAGATAATGAGAAAGTTGTTCATTCAATGAATGATAAACATAGAATTTAATTAATTAAAGCATATAAAGGTAAAAACGAGATAAAAAATGAAATGCTTTAACCTCGAAGGCTCAAGTAGCGATTGAAGAACAAGAGCTCAAGACTAGATGAATTCAATTTTTCTTTTATTAAGTCATTTTGGGACATCTTGCAACCATAGGGGAGCACGTTTTATGACGAATTCTATCAAAATGCTAAGCTGCTAAGGTCTTTCACCTCTTACGTCGCCGCCCTTTTGGTACAATCCTCTTTCTCTCTTTGGGAGTACTGGCCTATATCCATATTGGGGTACCTTTATAAGTTACTGGCGAAGGTGTTGGCATCCAGATTTAGCAGTGCATTGATACCATCATTTCTTCGGCCCAGTTTGCATTTATCACAGATAGAAATCTTGTCGATGGGGTTATTGTTGTGAACGAGGTCGTTGATTATTCGGAAAAAAATAGAAAAAGTGTTTGATCTTCAAGGTGGACTATAAAAAAGCGCGCGACAGAGAAGATTTGTATTTCGAAGGGTTTGAAGCAAGAGGATCTACTCGCTCACTCTACTCATTGGAGAGGCGACTGTGGAAAATATTTGGCCTTTTTAAAGTTAGTTCCCATATGTTTCGAGCTTGCCACTTGTCTCTGTGTTAATTTCATGAAAAACAGTCTAATAGGAGTACATAAGCCCGAGGATTTTATGGGTTTAGAGGCTCAGTTTCTTAGTTGTAAGACATATGTATCACCTTTGGAGTACGTTGGTCTTCCGAACGGAGAAAACCTCAACATGCATCTACTTGGTAACACATGTTGGACGTCATTATGGACAAGGTTTTTAGGCTGGAAATTTATCGGGTTTGGTCATAAGGATGCCCTACAAAAGAATATCTGAATTTTGAAGGTTCTGAAGCAAGGGGATCTGCTTGCTTACTTTACTCATTGGAGAGGCAACTGTGGAAAATATCGGGGATTTAAATGCAGTTCTTAGATGTTTCGAGCTTGCCACATGTCTTGAGGTTAATTTCGCAAAAAGCAATTTGATTAGCCCTGGGATTTTATGGGTTTAGGTTCTTGGTTTCTTAGTTGTAAGACATATATAATACCTTTGAAGAGTACATGGAAGCTCCTAGTAGACTAGGGGATAAGCCTTATATCGGAAGGTCTTGGTTGGTAGGTGTGGTCCAACTATTTTCATGTCGTCTTACTGATGACACTACCCTCATCGACCTTAGTTTGGTGAAAATATATTTATAATTTTGGGTATTGGGGGCATGCGTGGGGTGAATGGTTTTTAGATTCTATTAGGTTGTCTATCGGCAATGGGAGAAAAGCTTTGTTTTGGTTTGACATCTAGCAGGGTGATACTTCATTACATATTAGGTATTTGAGGCTTTTTTTAGTAGCTAAGGATCTATGCCCCTTGGTTCAGTCCCATGGTAGTTTTTGGGAGATTTGTAGATTTGAGCAATTCCCAGGAGAAAGTGCCTTTTTTCTTGGGGGGGGGGGGGTCAACTGGTTTTGGAGTTGTTGTCGAGTATGGGATCCGTTCGATTGTCAATTGAGCTAGATTATTGGGTTTGGACTCGCCATGTTTCTTATTTGTACTTTTTTTAGATAAGCAATTGATTCATTGAAACTGAGCACAAGTCGTGCCCAACCATTACAATGGGAAGGGGGAGGGCCTCCTCAAAACCTCCCAGAGCCAAAACCCTTTGGGAAAAAGACTCTAGGAGGAGTTTGACCCCTTCTAGTCTGATTGTTTTTTCTTGGAAGCTACTCTTGTTGCTTCTCCCCCGCCTACTCTTGGAAGCTACTCTTGTTTTTTCTTGTGCTTACTCTCTATTGGGTGACTCATCTTCATGGCCATTGTGCCTTTGAAATGGCATCATGGATATTCTAGGTAAGGTTTGGAAGAGTTTGACCCCTTCTAGTCTGATTGTTTTTTCTTGGAAGCTACTCTTGGATCGGATTCCTACTAAAAACAAAATTCTTGATTTTGTAGGAACAAAAAACATACTTAACCCCAAAAATGATTAGTCAAAACTAAAGCACATAAAGTGTTAGATGTTTGAAGACAATACAAACCTTGCATCCGAAGGCTCAACCAAAAAAAGAGATACAAAACAGAGAGTACGACAACGTCAGTAAAACACAATCCAAATCTATAAAGAAAGAGACCCACACTGTAGCAACCTTAAGGAACCCACAACAAAAGCCACAACATCAGCATTAGGAAAAAATTAATGTGTCCAACTACAACATCAACACCAAAGTGACCAAAAATAAATTGTGCACCATATAGTATGATAGTAAGAAACTAAGACCTATAATGAATAGAAGCACCATATAGCAGCCTATTATTGAGAGCATAGATGCAAAACAAAGAAACACAATCCAAGTTGACCCCGAAGAATTGGCAATAGGAGCTATCTTCTGCCTAGGAAAAACAATTAGATTTATGAATCATTGATAGGATAAATATAAACTTGATTTTTTTTGGTATAAAAATATAAACTTGATTTATACACATCATAATTGTGTTTTGTGATTTTTCATATTCCGAATCATTAAATAATTTTCTGATTGTCAATACTTTCAAAAGTATTTTTATAAAGAGTAAGGATCCAAATTGGTTCGTACCAATTTCCTCGCGGGACAAATTCGTCCAGACAAATTTTCAGGACACATTAGTCCCTGACATTTTTAAAACAGAACATGTTAGTCCTTCTGTCTTTTCACCTGTTGACAGCTCACTTAACGCCTCCTACATGGCACATTAAGTGCCACCGTGTCAGAGAAACGTTTTCTAAGACTCGTTATATATATATATATATTATCGGTTAAAATTTACCTAGGTCTTATATGCTTTAGTTGGAACTCATTTTCAAAATAGTGAGACCTAGCTATTTGAATTTAAATTAATAAATAAAAAACTAAATTATACTTTTGGTCATCTTTGTTTTAGCTTTCAATTTAGTCTATCTTTTATGTTTTGTTCTTAAATATTCCCCTGTATTGTAAAGTTAAACTAACACTAGGATAGGTTAAAACTGACTTTTAACACTAGTTATGCTACAAGTTAAACTAACACTAGTGCAAGTTAAAACTGACTTTTAACACCGGTTTTGCTACAAGTTTAGTTGCTATCATCCGCGAAACATCTATTTCAGAACATTAAAATACATCCCGTCTTTCATGTGTTGGTGTATTGGTGTGTTAGTGGGTGGTTATGTCTATTAGAAAATTTTACTTACACAAAAGATATTTTGGTCAGAAAAATCTGACACCAAAAGTGGCAATTTTTTTTGGAATCCCCTCTATATATAGGTATAGATGTAAAAAATAATTGAAACGTAGGATGTTAAAATGTACAATTCTGCTTTAAATGTTGCAATATACGTAGTGATACGTTTAGATGTTGAATTTCTAACTCTTGTCACTACAAGTTTAAAAGGAGGGTATCGAGGTATCACACTAAGGAAAAAATTAGAAAGAGAGAGGAACTATATGACAAGGAAAAAGAGCAGAAGAAAATTATGAGATGTTGAATGAAGTCAAAAGTTAAAGTGTTACTTTTTTGAATTGAAGTAGTTGAAGCAAAAGTTGGTAGATTATAAGAACTATATATGAGGTATTGCAAAGACATCCATTTTTTATGTCAATGCAATTCTTCATATTGCCTATAATCTGTCGATTTTTGCTTCAACTCAAAAAGTTAACACTTTAATTAACTTGACTTCCTTCAACAATATTTCATAATTCTCTTTTGCTCTTTTTCCCCTTTCTCACACAATTTCTCTCTTTCTATATTCTTCCTCGATGTCATACCTTAACATACTATCATTCTTAACTTGCAGTGACAAGTTGGAAATTCAACATCCAAAAGTATCATTAGGTGAACAAAAAAATATGACGACTTTAATGGGTGAACAAAAGAAGAAGATGGAGGACTTGATGGTTAAACAAAAAAAGAATGGAGAATTCAACTCCAAGCTTATGGCAATTTTATTAGAATTTCCACTATTGTAGCCAACAAGTAGTATAATAATATGTAAAGATCGTTCCCACGAAGATTGGAGTTCAATATATGCTTAATATAGCTAACAAATTAGTGAGTAAAAATAAGGTAAATACACAAGTTTTTGAGGCCTTCATAAACAATTTAAAGTAAAGGAACGTAGAAAGCAGAGTAGAGAGTAAGTTGGGATGCTTTTGCTATATAAATCCATCAAAATGCTTCAATGTTGTATTCAATGCTACAACATTAGGTGTGCAACAATAGTTTGTACTTTCAAGTTACTTTTCACTAGGGCTTCGTTTAAGAGATTATGTCCAAGCCCTAAATAAGTCCACCTTAGGTTACTACGCATATACAGTATTCACCTTATGGGGGTGCCCTCTTATGTCTAGGTTTTAAGCAATGATTAATTAAGTTTCCTCAACTAACCACCACTCATATTATCTTTCGAGATCTATTCACAAACCTTTTAAGAATTCATAAATGCTACTTAAAATTAGTTGGTCATTCCTAATTTAAGATGAAAATATTTTCGCACAAAAGATAAAATGCCCAACATCAAATACATTTCATTAAATATACAAAGACTTCATTACATAGGTTATAGCATCCCAACTAAGAGTAATTAACTCATAATGAGCGAACAACAAAAGAAATACAACTTAAACATAAATGCTAAAGTCATAACTAACAAATACAAGATAGAAATTTTACTAAGATGAAGAAACCGATGGTAGACTCTGTTGCACCCCGAAAAATCCGGTTTGGGTTTCTTGATGTACAACTGGAAGGATTTTGAAGCCGCCACCAATATTTTAATTTTAAGACCAAAACATTGAAAAAAGGTCTTTTGAACAAGGCTGATGGTCTTTCGAAAACTAGAGATATGGGTTCGGGGGTCGATTACGTGCGGGGAAGGTGTTAGCACCCCACGCGTCCTCTCTAATGAGAGAGAACCTTTAATTAAGTGTGTGGTTTTAACGTTTGATTTGAAAATACCTAGATTTGCCTATTTATTTCTTATTTGAAGATAAATGGGAAAACTTAATGAAAATTTTTATTTTTGGCGCTTGACGAGAGTTGGCCTCTCGCTCCTACGTATCTCCGGGTGCGATGGAGAATTCAAAGCTACGTAGTTCTTGTTTGTCTAGAAAATGCTTTTGTTTTTTTATCTTGTTTAATTGTGAAAATCGAGCTTTCATGATGATCAATTGAGCAAAGACTCCAAGTGACCAACATTAGCACTCCGTTGTTAATAATCATGCAAGCAAAGGCTTCACAAGACTACTAACAAAGTTTTTAATTTTAGTGAAAATCTTTAGGAAAATTAGGCATTCACGATGATCAATTGAGCAAAGGCCCCAAGTGATCACCACTAGTACCTCATTGTTAATAATCGTGCAAGCAAAGGCTTCGCAAGGCTACTAACAAAGTTTTTTGATTTAGTGAAAATCTTTAGGAAAATTAGGCATTCACGGTGATCGATTGAGCAAAGACTCCAAGTGATCACCGCTAGTACCTCATTGTTAATAATCATGCAAGCAAAGGCTTCACAAGACTACTAGCAACGTTTGATTTTGGAATAGGTAGTCTAGGATTCTTGAACTATCTGACCCATTCGTCTTAGAACACTGATTGAACTAGTTGTACAACCGGTTTAATCCCCTATTTATATTTTAGAAGAAAATATTAATTTATAAGTTTTTGTTTAAGAGCAATTGTTTTTTTTTGGAGAATTAAGTAAAAACGAGAAAATGGGTGAAATAGTAAAAAGGGGTGTAACTAATTACAAGAGGTTGTATTATTAACGGAGGGGGTGTGAGTAGTAAAACAGATGTTAACAAAAAAAACATAAAAAAGGAAGCCCATAAGAAATCGGGAAACATAAACCAATCGGATCAACAAAACCACAAAAAACCTAAACTATAATTCTCCTCCCCTGCTTGCATATGAAACTTGAACAACAAAAGAAACCACGGGAACCATGCGCTGTTCCATTTTAGTTTACATAGGGAGGAAACTTGAGAGAGAAAGAGAGGCGGATCGAGAGAGAGAGAGAGAGAGGATACCGCGACGGGAAAGAGAGGCGTTTGGGAGAACGGCGCTGCGACAGGGACCTCTACGGCGACGGTGGTGATCTGTTTGGCGGAGGTAGTGGCGCGCGGGGGGAGAGAGAAGCGGCGGTGAGAGAGAGAGAGAACAAGCAGAGATGATACATCGGAGATGGTGGTGACGGCGTTATTGTGATGAAGGCCGTGAAATGTTTGTAGCTTGTTTTACTGGTTCCGTTTAGATCGTTGTTGACGAGTTGTATTCTTTGACGATTCTGTTTCGCTTTCTCGTCAGTCTTTGCTAGTGAAGAGAACTCGGGAGGATCTGCATAAAGCAGAGGTTTTGTTCTTCTTACGATTGTGATTGTGAAAATGATGATGAGAAAGTTGAAGTGAAGGGATGTTGAAGTTGTTGAGGTTTTGGAGGAAGACGTTTGAGAGAGGCGAGGTGAGCTTTCATGTGTCCACCCAGTGCTCTGCCATTGTTGAATGTTCTTGAACAAATTTTGCATTTGTGTTTGTCCATTTTCTTTCTTTGTTTCAAGAGTAAGTTTGAGTTTGAGTGTTTGTGTGACTGTGTGTGTTTTCTGTATATCAATTCTGCTTATTTTCTACATTGTATCCTCTCTTTGCTGTGTCTGTGTGTGTATATGTTTCTGTGTGTGTTTGTGTTTTGTGTTACTGTGTTTTTGGTTGCTGGTCTCCCCCCCTCGTTCCCCCTCTTTTGATTTTCGTTGGCTTCTCATATAGAGGCCTCTTGCTTGTCTTTTGCCAAGGCCAGCTAATGGCTCTTCTAATGTCCTTATCCTATTCCCTATTTCATGAATCGCTTCTATCCGAACTTGTTCTTGACCTCTGCACATCTTCCTTTCTTATGTTTGCAGTCAAGCAAGTGTGAAGTCAAGAGCTAAGAATGGGTCTTAGCCAAAAAACAAGTAGAAAGAAGCCTTCCTCTTTCTTTGCAACCAGCACTCAGTAGCTTTTCTCTCTTTCTTTTTATTTTGTTTTACACATTTGTGTTATTTTGCTTTTAATTTATCCATATGTGTAACAAAAGTTGACTTATGTACCAAATTATATAAAAACTATTTACAATAATAAAATCATTTTTTTGAATCTTATTTTTGTATAATGATATGATAGATTAATAAACATATAAGTAACGAAACAAATACGCGTACACGACAGGACGCAAGCGCGCGCAACAAGAATCAAAACACGCACACAAATAGAAACAATACGCGCAATAACGAGAATAAGTATGAGCACACGATTCGAAATGATACGCGCGTACGATGAGGATAAGAAATGCTAGATTGATAATGAACGCAACTTGAACACATTTGTGCAGTTGAGACCTACACAACGAGACATATACTTTGAGGTTTTCTAAAAACGAGAAAAATATTTATTAACATTGGGTATTTACAAAAATACAATTTTATTCGATTTTCAACTAGTCGGACAAAATTGGGGTATGACAGCTGCCCCTCTTTATTTGGATTTTATCAAGAAATATGAATTGGCCGAGGCATATTTCGAAGATAAAATAGAAATAAAGAATTCAGAAATTATACCAATTTTGTCCACTTAGGAAAATCCGAATTTTCTTTTTTCTTTTTCTCTCTTTTTTGTTTTTTTTTTCGGAAAGATAGACACTTTCGTGTCGATGCGAAAACAGTAAATGAACACTGACGTGTGGACAGAAAAGGTAAAATGGACACTTACGTGCAAACAGAGAAAGTAAAATGGGCACTTACGTGCAGAAAGCGGTAAAATGCCCAGGCTGCCTAAAACCTGTAATCCTTAAACGAACTCTTGACGAATCCGAGTTTGCACGTGGCTTTGAGGAGCACGCTTCTGTTGGCCTTTTCGAGCGGCCGGGGATCGTTATCGACTCGAATCGCGTCTGAGATCAATGCACGGCGCCCATCTTTGTATCTTAGGCGATACAACTATTCGTTGAACCTCACATGGGGTTGCGGTCCATCGCGTTGCTCGTACCACGATGTGAGTCTGGGCGAAGGAGCGATGATCTCTCGGGCTCCAATCCGCAATGCGCGCTGGCGCTCTCTTTTCTCTTTTGTTTCTCTCTTTTCTTTTTTGAGCTCCCAACTTGGGAAGCATTTTTCAAAACGGCGAGTGCGAGGATTAACACGAAGTATTTATCCGTCATTGTTCCTGCAAATGAGACGAACAAATGCATGCGATGCAAATGCCATGATTGCTTTTGATGGGATGAATGTGATGTGATGCTGGGAATTTCTTTTTGTTTGCATGAATTTTTGTCTATGTTTGATGAATGCAATGCATGAATTTCTTTTTCATTTTGTTCTTTTCTCTTTCTTCTAGCTTCTCTTCTTTCTCTTCTTTTGCTAGTTGTTGTTCTTTTGCTCTTTTGGCTTTTCTCCTCTTCTTTTCCTTTTGCCCTTTTTATGAAGTGCAGGTATGCGAATGCAAAATTTTGACGTTTGATGATATGTAATGCTATTGTGTTTTGATGAAATGGCAGATGACATGCAATGGAAAACTTTTCTTCTTTGCTTTTTTTTTGTCTATGAAATGTGAATATTGCTATGATGAATAACATGAAATGATGAATGACATGGGGTGCTTTAGCTTTCTTTTCTTCTATGAGATGCAAGTATTGATGTGATGCAGCTGTATTGCTTTGATGTTTGGTGGGATGATGAATTTTGGTTTGCTTTTTGCTTTGTGGAATGCAAACATTACTATGATGTGAAGCGATAATTGAATGTTTTTGTTTGACTTTTTGTTTATTTTGAAAATTGATTTGATGTCGGATGCAATGATGATGGATGTTTGGTTTGCTAGAAAGAAAAGCGATAAATGAACACTTGGCGTCTTGATAAGAAAATCGTAAATGAACACTTTGGCGTCTTTGATTGGAAAAGCGGTAAATGAACACTTGGCGTCGCGATGCGAAAATAGTAAATGAACACTTGGCGTCTTGATGGGAAAGCGATAAATGAACGCTTGGCGTCTTGAGAAAGCGATAAATGAACACTTGGCGTCTTTGAGAAAGCGGTAAATGAACACTTGGCGTGCTGAGAAAACGGTAAATGAACACTTGGCGTCTTTGAGAAAATTGTAAATGAACACTTGGCGTGCTGAGAAAATTGTAAATGAACACTTGGCGTGCTGAGAAAACGGTAAATGAACACTTGGCGTGCTGAGAAAACGGTAAATGAACACTTGGCGTGCTGAGAAAATTGTAAATGAACACTTGGCGTGCTGAGAAAATTGTAAATGAACACTTGGCGTGCTGAGAAAATAGTAAATGAGCACTTGGCGTGCTGAGAAAATGGTAAATGAACACTTGGCGTGCTGAGAAAACGGTAAATGAACACTTGGCGTGCTGATTCTTTGAACTAGGCATGAGGATTAACATCTTGTGTTCGTCCGCATTTTGCTTAGCAATGCAATGAATGACACATGTAATGCAAATATATGCCATGATTGATGTCTTGAATATTATGGAATGCCTTTGTTCTTTTGTATAATGCTTTGATGTTTGAATGCAAGTGTATGCGGTGATTGATGCTTTGATGAATGGAATGCTCCGTTCTAACTCCCGCTTGTTTCTTTTTTTGCTTCTTCTACGAAATGCAAGACATTAATATGATGCAATGCTCGATGTTTGATGCAATGATTTTTGTTCTTTTTCTTTTATGGAAATGCTAACATTAATATGATGTCAATACAATGAAAAGATTTCTGCTTTTTCTTCTTTACTATTTTCCTCTATGAAATGCAAGTATTAATATGGTGCAACTGACGTGGACCGTTTTTCTCTTTTTGCTATGTGATGAATGCACAAAATGTGAAGATGCAAATGTAATGCTTTGATGCAGATGCCATAATGAATAGATTGAAATGCCTAGATGCATGAGGTAAACATTTATGTGATGATGAGATGCGAGACTTTGGATGCAAGGAATTGAGATGATTATTGACCATTCTGTTGAAAAATTGAATTTGATTCAAACTCCTGTGGTCTCAAAGTTTTTATTTACAAACAACCTCACTTGTTTTCTCTTTCTTTCCATGATGACTGAATTTTAGATATCACGTAAACAACTTGTGTTCTCTCTTTTTGAAGCATTGTCTAGTAAGCATGCATAGGAGTGCAAATGTGAATGAATGAGTCAGTTAACTTGGAATTCAGTTAACTTGGAATTGGTTTAGGGCATGGACATTTATGGCAAGTGAAGGAATGACAGGCATGGTTATTGCCGAAGCTCATGAGGGATCGAGAGATACAAGATTGCCCCAATTCAGGTCTTTGATGAATAGCTCGCCCCTGTCTAGTGGTGACAACAACTAGGGGTGTAGAAGATGATGAATTGGGAATGCTTCGGCTTTTGAAATGAAGGGTGGAGCAAAAGAGATGTTGTCTCAACCCATAAAATTTGACGTTGCCCCAGTCATAATGTAACACCCCAAAATTAATTAGGTGAGTATTTAACTAATTTATTTAGGTGATTATTTAATTTACTTAATTAAGTGATTATGACTAATTTAATTAAGTAATATGTTAGTTGGCCATATTTAAATAATAATAAGGTAATCAATTTATTTAAAGAGTGAGGTGTAGTAATTAAATGAGGGGTCTAATTTATTTAAGGTGGGGTGTAGTAAATAAATGAGAAGTATTTTAATTAGATTGGGAGGATGTGAGAAAGTACCTAGAGGGTGTAAATAAGGGGCCCAAGCCCACTAAATGGGCCCAAATACATGACTTAAGTTAGGGATAGGGTTTCCATCTCCTTAGAAAGAAAGAAAACAGAAAAATAGAAGAGAGAGGGAGGTATAGAGAAGCCACGCAAAGCAACCATGGGAAGGAGGAGAGAGAAGGAAATGTCACTTCTTGCTTGGGTAAGTGGTATGTGGTACCAATCTTCCCCATTTTTCTTTCTCTACCTCTTAGTGTAAATTTCCTACACTAATTCCTTTCCATTTCTCTTTTCCATGGATGGGTTTTTGAAGCTCAAGGTAGGAGAGCTTCCTTTTGGTGGGTTCTTGTGTTTTTGGAAGGAGAAGCTTCTTGGGTTTTCAATTTGAGGTTAGGGGCTCTACTTTACATACATAATAAGTTGTATGATATGCATTGTGTGTGGAATAGCTCTAGGATGATTTGGTTGGTTGAGTTTTGTGTTAAATCTATGTTTGTTGTTGTAATTGTATTTAATTTGGTGATACCATGATGATTGATGTTGGAAATAAATGTGTTGTTGAATATGCATGCCATATGTTTGATTAAATGCTTCAATGTAAAGATATATGAGAATGTGTTGATTTAATGATGTTGATTAAATGGTGTCTAAGTGTTGTGGAAATTAAATTGATGCTCATGTATTGTTGGATTAAATGTTGTTTAAGTGTTGTTGATTTTATTGGGGGTTGATGATGAGTTTTACTTGTTTACGGTTTTTGTGTGTTTTCTGGACACTGTTTTCGGTTTTCTCAAACTGGTACTGTTTGGTTGGTCAAAAAATTAGGTGGCTAATTATTTTTGAAAATAGACTTAAGGCCGGTCGTTTTGGCACTGGTTTCGTTAAATTCGGAGTTGTGTAGCTCCAGTTATGAGTCTCCAAAGTCGGGTCAATTTTCTGGAGTCAAACTGGGAGTAGGTTCAGTTTTTGTAGGTTTTGTGTGCTCAATTGAACTCCGTTTTGAACGATTCTTATTTCATTGAAAAATAGACTTAATTCTCTACGAAATAGGCACTGATTTCACTGAATTTCATTAAGAAATGAGAAAGAAAATTTGGTTGCAAGTTGGGTAAAACGTTCTGTCCGATTTGGGCACCTCAGCGTAGTGTTTTGAAAAACTGTACCAACTGGACACTGATTTTGAGAAACTAAAATCATAGGTAGAAACTACACTCAGAGGGCTTTCCAATGAGTGGTCTTTTGTAATTTTTCGATGTCGTTTGCTATTTTAAATAAATCGCGAAGTAGGAGTACTACCGTAGGAATCCAGCACTTATTGCCACTTTGTTGCCCAAATTGTCAAAAATATTGTTTTGGTCCCCTCTGAACTTTTTAGTCCTTAAAAATACTATTTTGGTCCCTATGCACTATTGGTCCTTCAAAAATGTTGTTTTGGTCCCTATGTGATTTGTTTAGTACCTTAGGTATTTGTATTTAGTCCTTGTGGGTGTCGGTTTGATAATTGATGTGGGCTTCGCCAAAGAGGTGGGTTAATACTTGATGTGATGAATTAATAATTGATAAAGTGGTGGTCAATAATTGATAAAGTGGTGAGTTAATAAATGATGTGGGCTTCGGCCAAAGCGAAGAGTTAAAAAGCGAAGAGAGACTCGGCCAAAAAGTGACGAGTTGTGTTGTGGTGATGTTTTGGGTGATGTGACAATGAATGTGGTGGTAATTGATTGTGTATGTTGCATTGTCATAGTGTCGCATAAAGCATATGCATAAGCGAAGTGGGCTTCGGCCAAAAAGCGAAGTGGGCTTCGGCCAAAAAGCGAAGTGGGCTTCGGCCAAAGCGAAGAGTTAAAAATAAAGCGAAGAGTAATGGATCCACATGCATATTGCATACATGCATAAACTCATACATTCTTAGAATGCTTGTTGATGGTTAATTAATTCATTATTGTGGTTTTGTTGATAAGTTAAGCGAAATGGTAAATGTCTTGAATTCTGTGAATTGTTGTTGCTAGATGTTTTCCTAATATAATGCTTATCTTACTTGTTATTATTTACGTAAAGAGACTCACCCTAGCATTTTTATGTTGCCCTGCTCTCGTGGCGACAAACAGGTGACTCGAGTGAAGGTGCCATGCCTTCTTGGGATATTTGTGTCGGCTCTGATTTAGTAACACCGGGGATGGGATTTTAGTACTGCTATTTTATGTTATGTATTAGACTGTTTTTGACTATGTATTGAGTATGTTGAACTCAGTTTTATTTCCGCTGCGTTGCAAAATATTTTCTGGATTATTGTAAACACTAAACAGGTATTTGAGGGTTTTAACCCACGTGACTATGATATGTATTTTGCGCACTTGATGCGTTTGAATTTTGAGATATGTTTTGACGAAGTTTTTATTAAATGTAGCACTCTCTTTTGAGGTGCGTGGACAGATTTTGAAAAACTCTGATTTTTGTTGATTAAATAATATTAATAGAAGGGGGTGTTACATTAGTGGTATCAGAGCAGTTCGGTCCGTCCGGCCAAGTTGTCGAGTCTGTTAACCCTCGAGTCTTGGTACTCGTACTAAATCATAATTATGTTCTTTGTTTATTCTTTGTTAATTTTGTTGGTTTGTTCATTCATTGGCGTGCCTTGTGACCGAAGCTGTGTAGTTGGTGGTGGTAGCATTGATTTTGTCATTACTCGCGATCGTTGTTTGTATTATTAAGATATGTGTGATTAAAAGAGTTCTAACGACGTCAAAGGAGTGAAAGTCGTGTGACGACGCCTTTCGCACTGGATCATGCGTTAAAAGTCTTTTAATGTAGTAGTTATAAATTGAAAAGGAGTAGTTTTGTGACCTTAATTAGTTGGTTGCATGAGTGGGAGGGATTGATCACCCCAATCACTCATTCCCAATGAAAGAGGCGACAATAACTCGTGGTTTCTATAAGTTACGAATATGTACTAATTACAACTTGATTGATTGAGTGGTGTGTGCAAGTTTGGTTGACTATTAATTCTTAGATAAATAGGTGCCTTATGGATGTTTGAGTTTGATTTGGGGTTTGATAGTAGGGAGATGTCAAAATAGGGATTGACACTTTGGATTTGAAGTTCATGCAAAGAAAATAGAGCATGCCTTTTGGAAAAAGTTTAGAAAATGCAGTTCTGGAAAGCCTAAGGTAGAAAAATTGTTCTTAAAAGTATGGTAGTTGGGGAGTACCTATATAGGAGCTAGATGATAGTGTGTAAGCTTCAGTGAAAGTCTTAATGAGTGTTGGACTAGTTGTGAAGGGAAAGTGTTTAGTAGTTGGCTTAAGTATGATCATAGTATGAAGATCAAAGGAAAGAAGGAAGAGGAATGTTAGGTACATAGGACTACATATGAACTGAGGTGTAGATGTTTAACCATAGGTGTGTTGAAGTGTAATATGCATGCGACGTAATATGTGGGAGTCAAAGTATGTAGTCACCGAGGTTTAGTACGTTTGAATAGTAAGTGTAGTGAAGCTTAGCGTGACGTAGTGTAGAGAACCGAGGTGCCAAAAGAGTGTACCGAGGCGTTGTGTAGTGTAATGGCCGAGGTTAGGGAGTGCTTAGGTGTAGTGTGCCTAAGTGTATTAGTCAAGGGTGAAGTGACTAAGGGTAGATGATGAAGTGAGTTAGGAATAAGCCTAAGTGTAGTGGATAGACAATATTTGAAGGATTTGCTTTTTGAATATCGTTACCCTTGATTGACGTTTTACTATAGGTTGATTGTTTCTATAATGCACATGAGTTTAATTTTGATTTGTGCTATATTGTTTTGAAGTTATGTCTTTGAAATGAAATGCGGTGCTTGGTTATAACAATTAAGGTTAGGATTAGCGTATAGTCTCCTTTTTGTCAAAGATGAAATGAGTGACTTTTCTTACTTACGAATTTATGTCGGAGGTTAAAACTTTGAACTAATAAGTAGTTGTATATGTGGTTGCATGCTTGAGTAAGGTTGAAGTTCGCATATAGTTTTCTTTTGAACAAACTTTGAGTTCTAGGGTTTTGAAAAACGGTGCTCGGAAATCCTTGTGCTATTGGGGATAGATGGGATGTCAAACTAGTATTGAATTTGGTTTCCAAGTTGTTCTAAGATTTTTATTTCAAAATGAGACATGATTTGGTTTTTGCACCAATTAGGTTGTGGATTAGTGTTGTTTGAAAATTATGGGGGTCACACTAAATGTATGGTTAGGGAGTGAAAATTTTTATGTTACGAGAATGTGAGTCCAATAGTAGTTGGCAAGGTTTTAGAAACAAAAGTAAACCATTTTGAGTACCTTCTAAGCTGTGAAATACAATTGGGAAGATTTTGTTCAATTTGTGACTTAAGCGTAGCCTTGTTGTTGCCATTACTATTGTTACTTGTCACTTTTTGAAGATTGTTTTACGAGGATTATAAATTTAATGATGAAAAGCGTACAGCGGGTATTTTGTGTATTCCTATGTCTTGATTTGTTTTCCTTGCCAAATGTCGACAAGAGTATTTAATTTCATTTGGTTAGGTTAATATCAATTCTTGAATCAAAACAATTGTTTTATGATGCATGTGTTAGTTATATTCTTTGTGATAGGAAATCATCTCAATTTGGTAGAAGAATATGCCCATGATATTTTCTAGGGAGGTTGTAAAAATTGCATGCTAACCAATCCCTAGGAATAAAGAAAAATCGAAGAATATGCCTATATGTTTAATCTTTTCGAAATTGTGTGTTTAAATTAGTTGCATGATTGGTTATGCTTGTTTGGCGTTTGATGAAATGCAAAAGTATGTGATGATTATAAATGGTTTTGGTAATTGATCATGATGAGTTTTACTTGCTTAATGGTTTTGTGCTTAGAATGAAAGCATGATTGTTATACAACCTAGGAGTAGTAATGGTGTCAGAATCAATGTCTTAGGTTGGGAGTCATGGGGACCGGTAAAGCTATGCATACTTTTGCGAACTTTCTGAAAATGCTATTTTTATAAAGCTCGGTGTAGGATTATTAGTAATGGTGGCTGAATTATGATGTTTGATTGTGTTGTTGAGTTCACTGTTTTGAGATGTTCTGACATGAGTCCAGTAGTTCAGTGACTGAGAACGTTTTACTAATTGAAAAATTATGTGGTTTGTCATTTTGAAAACTTGATTAAATGCTTGTTAATTTGCCACTGATTTGGTTGCATTTGGAGTTGTAGAACTTGAGTTATAGGTGAAACAAGTTAGGTTAAAATTCGGAAACAATCGGACATAGGGTCGGTGTTTTGGTTATCTGCGTTTTCAAAAGAGCTCATTTTGAACGAATCCAATTTCTTGAAAACTTGACAGAATTTGCCTCAATTTATGCACAAGTTTCATGCAATTTGATCGAGTTTTGGTCATTATAGAACCGCTTGAATTTGAAGGGATGAAGCGCATCTTTTGAAACTAGTATGCGTATTTTTGAAAACTGTACCTATTGAACACTCTCCTTCAAAAACTGAACTTAGGGGTAAGAAGTAGACCCATAGGGCTTTCCAACAAGTATTTATTTGTCGAAATCCGAGGTCGTTTACTATTTTAATTAATTCGCCAAAGTAGGCGCAAAGTTACTGAAATTTTCTGCACCCGAGTTTAGGTGGACTAATTTGAGCGTTGAATAAAATGATTAATTGTGGAATACGTTGAACTTGAATTTTGATGTTATTATCGTGCTAATTGTTGATGTGAGCGATGTTGGATATATGATAAATTGTTGAGATTGGTATTGTTGTGTAATTACGGTTGTTAGGGTTGTTGGGCCTCCGCCATAATTATTCTTTGCCTCGTGTGTTGGGTAGTTGGGGGTGATTTTGACAACCTACGAGGTTAGAATACCTAATTGGGAAGTAAGAGTGTAGGGAAGAGTGTTTGATCACGTTTGTGTGTACGATGGGACTTGGATGATAACGGTTAGAGGGGATAAGAATAGTGGATGTTTATTTCATGGGATTAGCGTAGGTTTTCGAGGAGGATAGCAATCGTTCATACAAGATAGTGAAGGAGAAGAGGAGTTCTCGGTGTAGTGGGAAGCCTATGAAGTTCCGGTGGTAAGAGCAAAGGAGAGGAGAGTTCGGGCAAAGAGCCAAGTGGGGGAGACGCTGCTCATGGAATTGCGTGTCATTCTTGAACTGTAGTGGCGATTTATGCTTAGAATGGAAGTACACAGATTATGTAACCTAAGCGGTGGAGTCAATATATTAGGTTGAGATCCATGAGGAGAAGTAGCGCGATACGTTAGTGTTTCACAGGACAAAGAATAGAACTTTGAAAGGGTTGTAGGTGGATGTACAAGGGGTTAACACTAGGATTTAAATCGTGTAAGTTTTTGAAGAGATTAAGTGCGAACTAGATTCATCTTGTTGTTGAGATTAGCGTGATTTTAGAGGACGAAAATATTCTAAGTGGGGAGAGTTGTAACACCCCAAAATTAATTAGGTGAGTATTTAACTAATTTATTTAGGTGATTATTTAATTTACTTAATTAAGTGATTATGACTAATTTAATTAAGTAATATGTTAGTTGGCCATATTTAAATAATAATAAGGTAATCAATTTATTTAAAGAGTGAGGTGTAGTAATTAAATGAGGGTCTAATTTATTTAAGGTGGGGTGTAGTAAATAAATGAGAAGTATTTTAATTAGATTGGGAGGATGTGAAAAGTACCTAGAGGGTGTAAATAAGTACTGCCCAAGCCCACTAAATGGGCCCAAATACATGACTTAAGTTAGGGATAGGGTTTCCATCTCCTTAGAAAGAAAGAAAACAGAAAAATAGAAGAGAGAGGAGGTATAGAGAAGCCACGCAGCAGCCATGGGAAGGAGGAGAGAGAAGGGAAATGTCACTTCTTGCTTGGGTAAGTGGTATGTGGTACCAATCTTCCCCATTTTTCTTTCTCTACCTCTTAGTGTAAATTTCCTACACTAATTCCTTTCCATTTCCTCTTTTCCATGGATGGGTTTTGAAGCTCAAGGTAGGAGAGCTTCCTTTTGAGTGGAGTTCTTGTGTTTTTGGAAGGAGAAGCTTCTTGGGTTTTCAATTTGAGGTTAGGGGGCTCTACTTTACATACATAATAAGTTGTATGATATGCATTGTGTGTGGAATAGCTCTAGGATGATTTGGTTGGTTGAGTTTTGTGTTAAATCTATGTTTGTTGTTGTAATTGTATTTAATTTGGTGATACCATGATGATTGATGTTGGAAATAAATGTGTTGTTGAATATGCATGCCATATGTTTGATTAAATGCTTCAATGTAAAGATATATGAGAATGTGTTGATTTAATGATGTTGATTAAATGGTGTCTAAGTGTTGTGGAAATTAAATTGATGCTCATGTATTGTTGGATTAAATGTTGTTTAAGTGTTGTTGATTTTATTGGGGGTTGATGATGAGTTTTACTTGTTTACGGTTTTGTGTGTTTTCTGGACACTGTTTTCGGTTTTCTCAAACTGGTACTGTTTGGTTGGTCAAAAAATTAGGTGGCTAATTATTTTTGAAAATAGACTTAAGGCCGGTCGTTTTGGCACTGGTTTCGTTAAATTCGGAGTTGTGTAGCTCCGGTTATGAGTCTCCAAAGTCGGGTCAATTTTCTGGAGTCAAACTGGGAGTAGGTTCAGTTTTTGCAGGTTTTGTGTGCTCAATTGAACTCCGTTTTGAACGATTCTTATTTCATTGAAAAATAGACTTAATTCTCTACGAAATAGACACTGATTTCACTGAATTTCATTAAGAAATGAGAAAGAAAATTTGGTTGCAAGTTGGGTAAAACGTTCTGTCCGATTTGGGCACCTCAGCGTAGTGTTTTGAAAAACTGTACCAACTGGACACTGATTTTGAGAAACTAAAATCATAGGTAGAAACTACACTCAGAGGGCTTTCCAATGAGTGGTCTTTTGTAATTTTTCGATGTCGTTTGCTATTTTAAATAAATCGCTTGAAGTAGGAGTACTACCGTAGGAATCCAGCACTTATTGCCTTTGTTGCCCAAATTGTCAAAAATACTGTTTTGGTCCCCTCTGAACTTTTTAGTCCTTAAAAATACTATTTTGGTCCCTATGCACTATTGGTCCTTCAAAAATGTTGTTTTGGTCCCTATGTGACTGTTTAGTACCTTAGGTGACTTTAGTCCTTGTGGGTGTCGGTTTGATAATTGATGTGGGCTTGGCCAAAGAGGTGGGTTAATACTTGATGTGATGAATTAATAAATGATAAAGTGGTGGTCAATAATTGATAAAGTGGTGAGTTAATAAATGATGTGGGCTTCGGCCAAAGCGAAGAGTTAAAAAGCGAAGAGGGCCTCGGCCAAAAAGTGACGAGTTGTGTTGTGGTGATGTTTTGGGTGATGTGACAATGAATGTGATGGTAATTGATTGTGTATGTTGCATTGTCATAGTGTCGCATAAAGCATATGCATAAGCGAAGTGGGCTTCGCCAAAAAGCGAAGTGGGCTTCGCAAAAAAGCGAAGTGGGCTTCGCCAAAGCGAAGAGTTAAAAATAAAGCGAAGAGTAATGGATCCACATGCATATTGCATACATGCATAAACTCATACATTCTTAGAATGCTTGTTGATGGTTAATTAATTCATTATTGTGGTTTTGTTGATAAGTTAAGCGAAATGGTAAATGTCTTGAATTCTGTGAATTGTTGTTGCTAGATGTTTTCCTAATATAATGCTTATCTTACTTGTTATTATTTACGTAAAGAGACTCACCCTAGCATTTTTATGTTGCCTGCTCTCGTGGCGACAAACAGGTGACTCGAGTGAAGGTGCCATGCCTTCTTGGGATATTTGTGTCGGCTCGATTTAGTAACACCGGGATGGGATTTTAGTCTTGCTATTTTATGTTATGTATTAGACTGCTTTTTTGACTATGTATTGAGTATGTTGAACTTCGGTTTTATTTCCATTGCGTTGCAAAATATTTTACGGATTATTGTAAACACTAAGCAGTATTTGAGGTTTTAACCCACGTGACTATGATATGTATTTTGCGCACTTGATGCGTTTGAATTTTGAGATATGTTTTGTGAAGTTTTTATTAAATGTAGCACTCTCTTTTGAGGTGCGTGGACAGATTTTGAAAAACTCTGATTTTTGTTGATTAAATAATATTAATAGAAGGGGGTGTTACACATAACAAGGACAAAGCTGCCCCAATTAGAATGACAAGGCCTTGTTTAGGATAGTGAGCTGAGAGATTGCCCTGGTGAGGTTTTACAGGAATGAATGAGGTGAAGGAATGGGAACGCATTTGCCCCACTTTCGAATGACATTTCAAATGGTTTCTTTGAGTGAGGTTGTGAAAGGCGACAAAGTTATGGTGATGGTTATGAACTGAGGGTGATATATGAATGGGGTGGGCAATGAACAAACCTCCCCAAAGTTGAGTGGAGTGAGAGGTGAAGGGAATGCCCCCTAGTACACACTTTTGGTTCTTTTTAAGAACAACTCAAATGCAATGAAAGTTTTGACTTTTTAGTATGAGAGAGAGGCTCCACTTGGTGACCACTAGACCTTGTTTTAATGCGACATGATGCATCTTGGAGTGCAAGTCCTTCTCCTTTTTACCAACTTTTTTTGATTGTTTGTTTTTTCTTTTTGAGCGACTTTCTTTTTCTCGCTTGTTTGTTTTTCTTTTGAGCAAACATGTCGTAAATAGATAAACTTATTTGTCCTAAGATTAAAACTTGAGAAAACGAAAGCAATTAGTCATTGATCGGAATGGACTTTTTAGGGTTGTGATGTGGAGAAGGGGATGATTGAGCTTAATGAAGTGTTTGGGGTTGATGGGGAGGATGGGTCTTATTCGGTGTTGGCCGATGATCAATGGTTTATGAAGGAAATGGTTATTAGGTTTGATGAGGTGTTTGAAGGTTTTATGAAAGAAAATATGGTTAAACCCAATGAATTGAGGGCTTTTTTTTTAAAGGGGAAATGATTGAACCCATTGAATTTGAGGGTCTTTTTGGAAGAAGAAATGATTGAACCCATTGAATTTGAGGGCCTTTTTGAAGGAGAGCTCTTTATGCTTCATGGCAAAATGTATTGACTCTTAATTCATACTCCCTTTGTCTTCCTTTCTTTGTTTTGGGATTCTCCTTTTTGAAACTTTGTTATTCCTCTCCTTTTGTGAATTTCCTTTCCTTTTGACTTGGGTGAAAATGATATACCATCTTTGATGTGGAATTAACCCTCGTCTAGGGTGATGGAGATATCTTGGGCTTTTTCTCGGCTTAAGATGGGTAACAAAGGGTATTTTTGTGATTTTGAACCTTTGGCTTAAGAGGGGTAGGAAATGGACTTTCTCGGATTTTAGGTTTTTGAGGGTATGGAAAGATGACCAAATTTCATTTCAAATCCCGATTGCTTATTTCTGTAAGACTTAACTTTAGGACAATAATTTATCTATCTTCATGTGTTTGCTCTTTTCTTTTCCCCATTTTTTTTTGCCCTAGTTTTTGCCTGGACCGCTCTTTGCGAGTTTTCAATCCACCAGGCGTTTTTTTTTGCCTAGGCCGCCCTTTGCGGGTTTTCAACCTAGCGAGCTTATTTTATCTTTTTATTTATTATATTTTTTTAGAAAGACTTGCACTTAAAGGAATATGATACTGACAAGGAAAATTAGTGATCACAGAATTGCCCCAGCATGGAGGACTTAAAGTGTTAGCGAGAATGAACCAAAAAGTCAAGTATGCACTGATGGGAGAGAATATGCACTTTATGGGTGGACAGGGCGGGATTAGACTTGGATGGGGAATGATGATAATTAATGAAGGAAATTGACTGACTCAGACAAGAGAAACTGCGCGTGGCATGCATACTTACTAGAAAAACGCTTCACAGAGAGTTAACATTGGTTAAAACATGATATAAAACTTTTGATGAAGCTGCTTTTGAGTCTTTTATCATGGAACGGATGAGATGCAATGCTTTTTTTGAAGGAAATACAAATGAGCCATTGATGTGAAAAAAACGAGGGCCTTGGAATATCTTGAGTTTGCAAATGAGTGAGGGTAAACTTTTCCAAAAAAGAAAGATTACTTTGCAAGAACATCTCGTCTCTCATCACAACATTTTTGTTGTATGCAATGCATGGATGAAAACATTATAATGTATACATGATGAAAATGAAATGCATGAAAGCATGTTCACTTGAAAAGTGTGATTATTCTAAAAGTTTTTTTTCTTTTTGATGTTTTCTTTTTATGCAAGACGAAATATGAAATGCCAATGCATTTTTGGATGATGAATGATGCAAGAATGATGCTTCTTTTCAAAATGATTTTTATAGAGGCAAGACAAGATATGAAATGTCGATGCCCCCTTTACCTTTGAGTGATGAAAGATGCACGAATGATGCTTTTTTCCTAAATGATGATTTTTTTTTAGAGGCAAGGCAAAGTATGAAATGCCAATGCCCCTTCCCTTTTTTTGAAAGATGCATGTATGGAGGAATGATGTATTTGAACTAAAGTGACGAGGTTAATAAAATGATGCATGAATGCTACGTTTTGAATAAATTTGATGATGATTTTTGTTCATGATTATGAATGAGATGCTTTCTTGTTTTCATTTTTTTTTTGTGCAATGAAATGCATGATGCTCATAATGATTTTTTTTAGAGAAAAAAAATGCATGGAAAGACCTGATTTTTTAGTGAAAGGAATTGCACGCAAAATGAGAGGTTAATGTATTATTTTCATGATGTGTGGAAAAGGAATATAATAATGCATGAGACGCGCCCCTAATAAGACACGATTTTTTGGATCTTTCGAGAAAATTAGGGGACAAAGCCTTAGTGAATGGAAACGCACACGTGCGGAGAATGCACTCTTGACAAACCTTAATGAGATAGAGAAAAATGCATGTATGAATTTTATCAAGTTTTTGTTTTACGCAATGCAAATGATGTCTTTATATGAAAATGACGGCGATAATGCGACTTGACATGCATGTGAAAAATAAGATGAAAACATTCTTTCGAGTTTGGTGACTGAAATTTTGGGAAAATCACCTCATATAGCCCGGTAAAAGAAAAGACTATGATTTTTTTTTTTTGAAAGTTTTGCTTTTTGCCCTCTTTTTTTTTGAAAATTTGTTTTATGTAATGCAAGGATGTATGCAAATGATGATGATGCTCTATGTGCATGCAGGATAAATGAAAGAGTTTTTATTGGCAATGATTCAAGTTTCTTTTTTGGAAAATGCGGGCCGTACGTTATTTCATATGGACCGGTAAGAGAAAGGCTACAGCGGTAACTCTTTCTCCTCCCTTTTTCGAAAATAAAGTGGGTCATATGTCACTTCGTACAGACCGGCAAAAGAAAGGCCACAACGGCAACTCTTTCTTCTTTTTCTTTTTTGAAAATCTTCTTCTTTTTTCTTTTGAGAAAGACATGTCTAGATTACAATGCAACACACAATTTGTATGTCCTTGTGTCCTACAAAAGGTGGGGGAACCTAGGCTCTAAGACAACTCAAATGTTCCTCCCATGTGGGTTCTAGTCACTTCCTCACAATGGCTACCAGAGCTAAATCTCTCTCATGATAACACCCACAACAATGGAATGCCATCTGGTGTGAGGTACCATAAAAGAGCATACTCTGGCCGAAAATTTCGTGAAAGTCAGAAGGACAACGGTCCAATAGCCAGTCACTACTCGTTTCCACTCTCCTAAGTGTTGTCAGACCTTGGGTTTTAGGCCCCTCTCAAAGCACATAATCGTAAGGGTGTGAGTGTGTGTGGCAAGGACATACCGCCTAAAATTACCCACATATACCCTCACCTGCGAAGGAAAACCCAGAACAGTCCAGACAATAGCAAGCAATAACATGTCGTCTACCCTAGGGTTCAATATCAAATAAGCCAGCCTAGGGTTTCAACAACAATCAAGTGCATTGCTTACCTCAAGAAAAGGGAGCCAAGAAGAGGGGAACATAATAGAATTGGGGAAAGGCATGAGGGTACTAAGCACATAAGCAAAAAGGAGGAAGAAAAAACAAACCTGGAAGAAGAGAAGACAAATGCACCTGCATACAACATGACAAGAAAGAAAAGGGAACCGAAAGAGATAGAGGCAAACAAGGTATCCAAATCAAATCACAAACCACACATTTAATTAGTTAGGCTTGACCCTCGTCTTTTAAAAAACATCCCCAGTGAAGTCGCCAGCTGTTGCACCCCGAAAAATCCGGTTTGGGTTTCTCGATGTACAACTGGAAGGATTTTGAAGCCGCCACCAATATTTTAATTTTAAGACCAAAACATTGAAAAAAGGTCTTTTGAACAAGGCGGATGGTCTTTCGAAAACTAGAGATATGGGTTGGGGTCGATTACGTGCGGGAAGGTGTTAGCACACCAGCGCCCTCTCTAATGAGAGGGAACCTTTAATTAAGTGTGTGGTTTTAACGTTTGATTTGAAAATACCTAGATTTGCCTATTTATTTCTTATTTGAAGATAAATGGGAAAACTTAATGAAAATTTTTATTTTTGGCGCTTGACGAGAGTTGGCCTCTCGCTCCTACGTATCTCCGGGTGCGATGGAGAATTCAAAGCCACGTAGTTCTTGTTTGTCTAGAAAATGCTTTTGTTTTTTTATCTTGTTTAATTGTGAAAATTGAGCTTTCATGATGATCAATTGAGCAAAGGCTCCAAGTGACCAACATTAGCACTCCGTTGTTAATAATCATGCAAGCAAAGGCTTCGCAAGACTACTAACAAAGTTTTTAATTTTAGTGAAAATCTTTAGGAAAATTAGGCATTCACGATGATCAATTGAGCAAAGGCCCCAAGTGATCACCACTAGTACCTCATTGTTAATAATCGTGCAAGCAAAGGCTTCGCAAGGCTACTAACAAAGTTTTTTGATTTAGTGAAAATCTTTAGGAAAATTAGGCATTCACGGTGATCAATTGAGCAAAGACTCCAAGTGATCACCGCTAGTACCTCATTGTTAATAATCATGCAAGCAAAGGCTTCACAAGACTACTAGCAACGTTTGATTTTGGAATAGGTAGTCTAGGATTCTTGAACTATACAGCCCATTCGTCTTAGAACACTGATTGAACTAGTTGTACAACCGGTTTAATCCCCTATTTATATTTTAGAAGAAAATATTAATTTATAAGTTTTTGTTTAAGAGCAATTGTTTTTTTTTGAGAATTAAGTAAAAACGAGAAAATGGGTGAAATAGTAAAAACGGGTGTAACTAATTACAAGAGGTTATATTATTAACGGAGGGGGTGTGAGTAGTAAAACAGATGTTAACAAAAAAAACATAAAAAAGGAAGCCCATACGGGCTGGGTTGTAAACCAATCAGATCAACAAAAACCACAAAAAAACCTAAACTATAATTCTCCTCCCCTGCGCCGCACAGAAACTTGAACAACAAAAGAAACCACAGGAACCATGCGCCGTTCCATTTTAGTTTACATAGGGAGGAAACTTGAGAGAGAAAGAGAGGCGGATCGAGAGAGAGAGAGAGAGAGAGAGAGGATACCGCGACGAAAAGAGGCGTTTGGGAGAACGATCTGCGGCGAGGGGACCTACGGCGGCGGTGGTGATCTGTTTGGCGGAGGTAGGGCGGCGGCGACGGGGAGAGAAAGCGGCGGTGAAAAGAGAGAGAGAACAAACAGCGATGATACATCGGAGATGGTGGTGACGGCGTTATTGATGAGCTGGCGTGAAATGTTTGTAGCTTGTTTTACGGTTCCGTTTAGATCGTTGTTGACGAGTTGTATTCTTTGACGATTCTGTTTCGCTTTCTGCGTCAGTCTTTGCTAGTGAAGAGAACTCGGGAGGATCTGCATAAAGCAGAGGTTTTGTTCTTCTTCTGATTGTGATTGTGAAAATGATGATGAGAAAGTTGAAGTGAAGGGATGTTGAAGTTGTTGAGGTTTTGGAGGAAGGCGTTTGAGAGAGGCGAGGTGAGCTTTCATGTGTCCACCCAGTGCTCTCGCCATTGTTGAATGTTCTTGAACAAATTTTGCATTTGTGTTTGTCCATTTTCTTTCTTTGTTTCAAGAGTAAGTTTGAGTTTGAGTGTTTGTGTGATGTGTGTGTGTTTTACGTATATCAATTTCGCTTATTTTCTACATTGTATCCTCTCTTTCTTTGTATACTGTGTGTGTATATGTTTACGTGTGTGTTTGTGTTTTGTGTTCTTTGTGTTTTTGGTTCTTTGGTCTCCCCCTCGTTCCCCCTCTTTTGATTTTCTTTGGCTTCTCATATAGAGGCCTCTTGCTTGTCTTTTGCCAAGGCCAGCTAATGGCTCTTCTAATGTTTGCAGGCTGAAGCAGTGTGAAGTCAAGAGCTAAGAATGGGTCTTAGCCAAAAAACAAGTAGAAAGAAGCCTTCCTCTTTTTTTGCAACCAGCAGACTCAGTAGCTTTTCTCTCTTTCTTTTTATTTTGTTTTACACATTTGTGTTATTTTGCTTTTAATTTATCCATATGTGTAACAAAGTTGACTTATGTACCAAATTATATAAAAACTATTTACAATAATAAAATCATTTTTTTTGAATCTTATTTTTGTATAATGATATGATAGATTAATAAACATATAAGTAACGAAACAAATACGTGTACACGACAGGACGCAAGCGCGCGTAACAAGAATCAAAACACGCACACAAATAGAAACAATACTCGCAATAACGAGAATAAGTATGAGCACACGATTCGAAATGATACGCGCGCACGATGAGGATAAGAAATGCTAGATTGATAACGAGCGCAACTTGAACACATTTGTGCAGTTGAGACCTACACAACGAGACATATACTTTGAGGTTTTCTAAAAACGAGAAAAATATTTATTAACATTGGGTATTTACAAAAATACAATTTTATTCGATTTTCAACTAGTCGGACAAAATTGGGGTATGACAGACTCCAAGAACAGAAACTTGGAGGTGCAAAAAAGTTCCCAAAACTATAAAATCTGCAAGTATGTTAGCTCCTGTAATTGTTGCAGCAATACTCTCAGCAATGGTGTTTCTAGTTTTGGTAAATTAAGGTAACTAGGTACAAAAATGGAAGAAAGTTATTTCTAGATCTTCTCCTTCTGACCTAGCATACCAAATGAAGAGAAGAGGCTACCCTTTTATAGTCCTAGGGTACATGATCCAAGAAAACCCTAATTTGAAAGAGCTCATTGTCCAATAGTGTGCCCAAAAGTACATTGTGCCTAGCAAAAAGGTGGAATATTCTTTTCTTCGTGCGCTGGCCTCCATAGTACGATACTCCTCCTTATCTGATAGCTAGCATGCATAAATCAGCGACTCCAACATTCTCTTTCATCTGTCGTAGGAATGTATTCCTGCGACACCTATTGTTGTAGCATTTAAACACACATGTCAAAGCACAAGAGGGGCACCAAGGTGCCAAATACTACTAAAGCAGGAAAACAACCTTGACTCTCTAAAACATAGTATTTACAACATAAGACACATAATTCATTGAGAGCACACAATGATTTACATTTAAGAATGCATAAATAACTCTTATAACTAAGAGCTATCAAGTCTACAAACACACACACACATGCATACATACATACATACATACATACATACATACATACATACATACATACATACATACATACATATATATATATATATATATATATATATATATATATATATAGAGAGAGAGAGAGAGAGTGAGTAGGGATCAACTTACTCCAAGAGTAACTCTACAAGAGTTACTCCACTTAATATCTATTTGTATACATTAAATTTTACTAATCTAACCGTTGAATAATTTCATATTATCTTGACGATCATGCATACCAAAAACTATTGAAATTGAATATCCGTAACTATAGCATCTTATAGTCGCTATATTACTTGTATTTTTAAAAGCATAATATACGTTGAATTGATCTTATTTGTTCAATATCAAACATCTTTAAAATTTTACAAAAATTTGTATATTTGATCTACTCATTTAGAACTATTAGTTTGTGGTTGGATCGGTGAAATTTAAAGTGTGTGAAGCTATATTAAGCGGAGTAACTCTAACAAGAGTTACTCTTGGAGTAAGTTGATCCTCACTCATCATTATATATATATATATATATATATATATATATATATATATATATATATATATATATATATATATATATATATATATATATATATATACAAACACACCACATGGTCTCCATTGGCCATTACGACTAGCCTACAGCTAAACACCGTTGGATCGGCGACTAATACCAACGTACAATAATGCGCATGCACCCTAAAGTTTCTAGACACAATTCATAACATCCACTAGCACATATAGTAGGTGAATTTTCTATGCTCCTATTTCCACAACGTTTCTCCACGTTTTCTTCAATCTCTCTAGTGTCTTAACCTGTCCACGTGCATTGTATACTTTCCCCCCACACAGATCCCTTGCCTCTGCCAAAGTATCCTCAACTATGCACTCCACTATGCCCTCGGCCATTAGGTCCTCGATTGTCTTTTCTTCTAGTCGAGCTATCTGTCCTCAACAAGTAGAATTAATCTCTTGACGTTTCAGCCTATGAGTTGTCCTTAAGCAGTTTTTTCTAGGCTTTTTACCAAGTCTTCTTATCACTAGTTGTTTCTTGCCTCCTTCGGCCAACATTTCTCCCTTAAATATCTTAGCTAGGTTCACTGATAACTCTATTTTATATAAAGTATTTCATATGTTTAAACTTAGTAAATTTCTCTCTTTCAAGTAAAGATAAGGAGTTTATATAGTATTTTATGTGATATATGATAACTTGAGTGATTGACATGGTTATAGTTGTTATTAGGCCATTTTGGATATATTGTGGTATGTTTGATGTTTGTGCTCAGTGCAGTCTACAGATGCTCCTGCATTTATCCTGCACTAAATCTGCACTACTTGGTGAGTGAGCAGCTAGCTACTTGCGCATCCACTTGCATTGCTGACCTCATGCTTGGTCCTCTAAAGCAAGACCACTTTATATAGTAGGCGCCTACCATTCACACATAGCCATAGGGATAGCTTTGAAGAGTCATCAACATAGGGACACATGCTCATACATCATTGGACCTCTCCCTATACACTTGATCAAAGATCTCACCTTGTGGATCAACTTCTGAAAAGCAACTACAGCTCAATCCTCTCAAGATTACATCAACATGAAGGAAGGAAGTACCTCTCTTGAAGACTATAAAAGGACCTCACATCTTCATTTGGAAATATATCACAATCCATAAGTTAGATCAAAATTTCAATATACATAGTTAGTTTCTATTTTATAAGAGGGAAAGGAAGGAATTAACAAATCCTCCTTACTTCAATTTCATAGTGTTTGTATAGTGCTAAGGAGTAATGCTAGTGCATTGCAAGGAGAACTCATGCAAAGGGATACAACTTGTGTAATCTCTATCTTGTTGTTTCTGTTTTGTGATTTTAATTATATAAACATGTTCTATTCATTTTATATTTATCTTGCAATGTCTATTGTTAGCTAAATCTCTCTTAGTTGGGATGTTCTAATGATTTAATGAGCTTTTAAGTAAGTATGATGCATGTATGTAATGTTTGTACTTTAGTTCTTGCTCTATAATATTTTCAACACTTATTTTGAGATTGATCACTTAGAATAAGTAGATTTGTAAGAGCAGACATGACTTACAATTAAGAACTCAAGAACTAATATGGGTAAGTGTTTTACATAAAGGAAACTTTGTGAAACTCATGCTAAGACCTAGACATAGGGTAGTATAGTCCATAGGGTGATACTGTGGGTACTTAAGATGCAAGAGTGAACTTATTTAAGCATGCCTAGACATAGGAAGCTTGTAATGAAACTCTGAAGAAAGCGTCTGAAAGGCACATAGCTAATGCAACAGCATTCAGTGCAGTTGCATCACATACTGCATCAAACACTTAAAAGTAAATTACTTGGTGAAGACATTCCAACTAGCTTTTCTCATTTGCATTATAAACACTTATACTTTTCTTTCTTATCTAACTTAATTGTGATAACATCAACTCCACTATAAATTGTTATTTGGTTACCTTACACTTTATTACTTTGTATTGGATTTTAAAAGAGAGTTTTTCAATCTCTGTGGGTTCGATCTTTTATACTACTTGTTTTGGACTGTGTATACTTGCACATGCTTTTTTTCAACACCATTCACCATGGATTATTCTCCTCTATTCTGATGATTTTTAAGAGGATTCACTTGTTTTAGTTTCTATTTGCACACCTCAACCTATGTGCACTTGACTGGAACTTTGCCTCAACTAAGCCCTTCCTCAACAAACCACGTAGCATATTTTGGATATTAACAAGAAGCAATTAGAATGACCCTTTACACTTAAACTTTGTATTTAAAAAAATAGTACTAAATATTTCTGATAAAAATCTAAATCAGTAGTTGCAAAATAAGCACAGGGTCGGTGTAAACTCCTCAGGGTCGGTCCATAATGTTTAATGTTCAAAACTTGGAATTTCTGAGGGACACTGGTAGCCAAGATCCAAGAAGAAAAAGGATGTAAAGTAGAGCCTGGCGTAGGTAATTGGCTCTTGCTGTTCCTCCTTTCTATGTGCCTCTAATGTCTGCATCCTCTTCCGCAGGGGGCTGCGAAAATGATCAACCGATGAGTAGCTTCTCGAGTAACTGACGCTCGATCTGATGCTGGAGCTACTCTTAGAGGAGCAACTCAGACTTGGTGACCGAGCCCTACTCCTTTTGTCCCTTCGGTGTATGCTCCTAGCTTTTCTTGGTGGTGGAAGAGGAGGTGTCTGTTAAGCGCCGGAGTGCAAAATTTTCTTTTGTTGAATCATGGAACCGATGCAATGCTTTAAGGTGTTGTTCTCTGCCTTTAGGATATCAACAGTGTTGGTCTGATGAATTTTTCCCTCACATGTTCTGCAGGCTTGTGAGAGGGTCCTGCTATCGCCACGCTCGCCTGAATCTCCACGCTTTGAATAGGTGGGTCTTTGCGAGGGTTTTAAGGAGGACTCTGAGGATGGTTTTGTGGAGGATTTTGAAGTGGATCACCATTTGCTGGGTTTGGAAGAGGAATGTTCCTTCCCGAAAGAGGGTTCCTTTCAGGAGGAGAGGGCCTTTTCTACTATTTCTGGTAGTCACCATGGTGATGGTGATTAGCAAAGAGTTTGGTGACCTGGGAATGTTTTAGGGGGCGTTTGTTTGGGAGACACAAAGAGGGTTCCAAGGAATCTAGGTTGGGAATGGAAGATTCCCATGTTTGGTAAGAGAAAAAAGAAAAGTGTATTCCAAGGAATTATGTTTAGTCTGGAAACTATTTTCCCACTTATGTTGGAATCTGATGTCTCCCATAATTGGTGGTAATCTTCCATTCCAGCATAGAGTGGTTTCAATTTTAGCACGAAATTACATTATTAACCCTCACCCACCCACTACATTATATATATATATATATATATATATATATATATATATATATATATATTTTTTAACAAAAAACTTTATTACAAAAGATTATTGTAAGAAAATTATAAGTTAATAATCACTTTAATTTTATACTTTTATTTCATCTTTAATAACTTAGAAAGTTAAAATAACATGTCATATAAACAAGGGCATTGTAACAAAAAACAAATATAAGCAAGGGTATTTTGAGAATTATAATGTTTATTCCCAGGAATGTATGGTACCAACCAAACAAGTTTATAAATTGTTCCCAAGAATTGGATTCCTAAACTTGTAACAAACCAAACATGTTTAAGAAAATACTCAGCAATCACATTCTCAGGCAATGGATTCCTGAGCATGTAATTCCTTGGAATGTAATTTCTAACCGGGAAACAAACGCCCCCTTAGTGAAGCCCAACGATGGGCGCCAAATGTTAAAGCTGGATTTTTCTTTTGCACACAGTGTTTATGGCTTCAAGTCTCCACACTGAGAGGCGTCCCTGCGAAGACTCTCTGAAGCCTAAGTCAGTTTTGGGCTTAAGAAAAAAATATGAGGAGAGAAATGAGATTTTAGGCCAGACACTACAAGAATAATTGAAATTACAAGGCATAACTTTCTGGCGGATTTTAATCCCCCAGAAACTTTCCGGCGGATTTTTATACTTTTTTTTGGCGGAATTTGTGGCATTTTTGGCGGATTTATAGGATTTGTGGCGGATCATAAAAGAGGAAGAAAATTTTCAGACAAAAAAAATGGATTCCGCCGAAACTGCTTGCAATCCGCCAAAAACGCAACGTGGAAAAATGGGCGGGATTTTTAAATTTCGAAATCCGCCGCAAATGACTTGATTTCCGCCGAAAACATCACCTCGGTCAACGCGAGTCAAATCCGCCGCAAGTGTAATGAAGTCCGCCGGAAATGACACCTCGGTTCACACGTGAAATCCGCCAGAAGTGCGATAAATTCCACCGCAATTGTCCAACGGCTCTTTTTACCATTTCCCTTACTTATTCCGAATTTTACTCATTCTACACCATTCTCAACTCAACTCTTGTCTCAAATTTCATCACTTATTCTCAACTCTCTCTTAAGTTCCCTCAAAACTTCTTACAAATTCAGTTTTTTTCTTCTCCTCTCCCATACTTTTGAAGGTATGTTTTAGTTTATACTTTGTTTTGGCTTAAACTTTGTTATAAACTATTAGTTACTAATTGTGGTGTTGTTTGTTTAGGAGTTGTTTGAGTTTGGTGACCTCTGTTCGTTTATTCGAAGGACTCTGGATTAGCATCAAGTCAGAGTCTTCTCAGCACCACTGGTTAGTTATTGAAGTTATTACATGCATGTTAATAAAATTATATGTTAATTTTTTTTAAAAAAAAAATACATAAAAACGAAATAAAATAAATAAATTATTTATTAAATTTTAATTTATGTTTATATTTTTTAGAAAATACAAAATATAATGATAGAGTAGTTAAAAAATAAATTTAATGTATTTATTAATTTTTAATATAAGCTGATAATACTTTTTAGCTAAATGCGAAATACAATAATATATTAATTTTTCGAAAATTCATTGTATAATCCTTATTTTGATTAATTTGTTAAAGTTTATTATATTTTTGAAAATCATTATATTATCATTTTTTTGATTAAATTGTTAAATTTTATTATATTTTCGACAATCATTATATTATCAGTTAATATATGAAAGACTTATTATATGTAATTTATTTTCATTTAAATAGTTATGATATATAATTTATTATTATATTTTTAATTACTTTAAATAGTTATGATATATAATTTATTGTTAATAAAAAATTTAATAAAAAATTGATAGACTTGTTAGTTAAAATGTTATTTATATTGTTAGTACTTAAAATGACTAATATTAATAGAGTGTATGTGTTAAATGTTGTTATTTATGTGTTAAAATGTTATTTATGTTGTTATTTAATAGAGTGTTAGTTAAAATGACTAATATTTACGTTTACGATAACATATTATATAAAATGTGTTAAATTTTTTAAATTCTATTTATATTATAATTAATTAATGTAATGTTTACATTGTTAGTGTATGTAAATATGTGTATATGTGTATGTGTATGTATGTATATGAGTGTGTAAGTAAGTAAAAATATAAAGTTTGATTTATTATTTATGAAATGAAAAGTAATACTTATTGTTTATGATAATTTTTATTGTAGCACGTAGTACTAGGATTTTGAAAACATGGATCGTAGTTGGATGTATGATCGATTATTTCCTGGAAGAAGCGGTTTAAAGAGACGTTTTGCAGAAGGAGTAGAAGAGTTTATTTTTTGTGCTAAGCGTGATGAAGGATTTGCGCGAGAAGGGGGAATTAGATGTCCTTGTGCGAAATGTTCATTTCGATTTATAAAAAATGAAGATGAAGTCAAAATTCATTTGTACAATAATGGGTTTAGGCCAGATTATTGGATATGGAGTCGTCACGGCGAAGTAGCTCCTGGGGTACCTGCGGTAGCTATTGCAGTTAATGATCCGGTTGAACTAGATCCTTCAAGTACTAATGTTCCGGTTGAAGAAGTAGCTTCCACATCTGGATCTGGCTAAATCATCCAACCCGCGTTAGATGTTTATCCGGGAATGATATCTCATGCCGTTGGAGTAAATTTGGATTTTGAAGAACCAGAATATGATGCTGAAGAAGTTCCAAATGAGGAAGCTCAATTGTTTTACACGTATTTGAGCGAGACAAATAAACCATTATTTGAAGGATCTAAAGACTCAAAATTATCAATGTGTGTTCGGTTGTTGGGTCTTAAGTCTCAATTTAATGTTGCCGAGTTGTGCATGGAATATATGACCAAAATGATGTTGGATGCAATCCCTATTAAAAGACTTTTGCCGTAGAGTTATTATGATGCTAAAAGACTGGTATCGAAGCTTGGCTTAAAATCTAAAAGAATTGATTGTTGTGTGTCTGGTTGCATGCTCTTTTATAACAATGAGTTTGGCATAAATGATGGAGAATTGAAGGAATGCAAGTTGTGTGGAGAGCCATGTAACACCCCAAAATTAATTAGGTGAGTATTTAACTAATTTATTTAGGTGATTATTTAATTTACTTAATTAAGTGATGACTAATTTAATTAAGTAATATGTTAGTTGGCCATATTTAAATAATAATAAGGTAATCAATTAAATTAAAGAGTGAGGTGGTAGTAAAAAGGAGGTGTAGGTAATAGGGCCCAAATTGAGTGGGCCTAGGGTTAAATGAGGATTAAAAGGAATAGAATTGAGAGAAGAAGGGAGCTTACGGCAGGGAGAAGAAAAGAAATAGAGAGAGAGAGAGAGAGAAGGGTAGTGCAGCGTGAGGGAGGAAGAGGGAAGAAGGAAGCTTGCTTAGGTGTGGTTTGGTAAGTAGGTTTCTAGTCCCAATCTTCCTCATTTCTTCTCTTTGTTCCATTTCCCTTAAGTTCTAGTGTCTTATTCCTCCATTTTTGTTGATTATTGCGTTTTACCCCAAGGAGTAGGAGGGTCACGTTTTTCCAGCAACTAGGAAAGGTAGAGATACTCCATTCTTGTGGTTCTTGGTGTTGGTTTGAAGGTTCAAGCTTAAGCAAGGTTAGGGGACTCTCCATTACATCTATGATAACTTGTAGGATGTGTTTTATAGTTGGAATAGCTCTAGGAATAATGTGTGCTGTGATTTTGTGTTGATTATATGTTGATTGATGTTTGGATGTTTGATTTGGTCATAACATGTTGTGTGTGGTTGTAAAAGCATGAGTTGTGAAATTATGCATGTTATGTATTTGATGAAATGCTTCCATGAGAATGAGTGTGTGAATATGATGAATTAATAATGTTAATTTAATGTTTAATTGAGTGGTTGTTATGTGAGAAATGAATTGTTGAATAGAGAGTAGGTTTGAAGTGTTTGAGTGTGAATGTTGGAAGGGGGGGGGCGCCAAATGCCTAGGCAATTGGTGCCTGGTTGCTGGTCTAAGTGCGTGCGTCTTTGTGCTAGTTGTGAGAGAGGCGCCAATTCTTTGGGTAATCTGGCGCCAGGTTATTGGTTGTGACTGAAACAGAGTGCAGGGCGCCAATTCACTAGGAATTTGGCGCCTGGTGTGGTGTCTAGGTGCTGGAGTGGTGTTGTGCAGGGTAGGGGCGCCATTTGCTAGGCAAAGTGGCGCCCAGTGTTCTGTTTGTGGGTCTTGTGTCTCGGTTGGGTGGTTTTGGCAGGTGGGGGCGCCAATTCCCTAGGAATCTGGCGCCCAGTGACTAGTGGTTGCGCGCCTGTGTTGCTGCGCTAGTGACAGGGCGGTGTGGGGCGCCAAATGCCAGACATTTAGGCGCCCGGTGCGTGAGTGTGTGTTGTGTGGGTGAAAGTGGTGGGACGGTGCAGGGGGGCGCCAGTTTGCTAGGAACTTGGCGCCCTGTGCTGGGTATGAGTGTATCACTAGTGTGCATGTGTGGTGGGTGGTGTGTCAAGGTATGGGGCGCCATTTTGGCTGCCCCTTAGCGCCTAGGTACCCAAAATGCGTCCAAGAGATGGTTTAGTCCCTTAGAATTAATTTAATCCTTGGCGTGGCTAATTAGTCCCTAAGAATTAAATTAATCCTTTGCGTGACAAAATAATCCCTTAGAGCCTAATTAGTTCCAAGACGTCAAATAAAGTCCCTAAGTACCAAAATTAATCAAAAGTGTTAAATTAACCCCTATGTCAAAAATGGTCCTTAGGTGTGTGAAAGGCCCTTATGAGGTGTTTTGGCTCTTAGGTGGAATTTAAATTAATAAATGGTGAGTAAATAATGGTGAGGGCTTCGGCCAAGGTGGTGGATTATTAATTGATGTGGGCTTCGGCCAAAGAGGTGAGTTATTGATGGATGTGGGTTTCGGCCAAAGCGGTGAGTTGAATAATTGTTGATGAATTGTGATGTTGTGAATGCATTGTCATGGTGTCACATATTTCATGTGCATATAAAAGTGGTGAGTTAATAAATAATGTGGCCGGCCAAAAGAGGTGGTGGCCGGCCAAAAGTGGTGGTGGCTTCGGCCAAAAGTGGTGATGTTCGACGGGGCTATTGAGGTGAGCTATGGATCCACATGCATTTTGCACACATGCATATATCCATACATTCATAGGATTGTGTTGATGATTAATTAAATTATTATTGTGACTTGTTGTTTGCTAGATGCTTCCTATTATAATGCTTATCTTACTTGTTATGATTTATGTAAAGAGACTCACCCTAGCATTTTTATGTTGCCTGCTCTCGTGGCGACAAACGGTGATTCTCGAGTGAAGGTGCCATGCCTTCATGGGATATTGTGTCGGCTCCGATCTAGTAACACCGGGGATGGGGTCTTAGTATTATTTTATTATGGTTATGTATTAAAGCGATTTTTGAACTATGTATTGAGTATGTGAACTCAGTTTCATTTCCGCTGTGCTGTAAACTATTGATGGATTATTGTAAACACTAAACAGGTTGTTTTGAGGGTCTTAACCCACGTGACTATGATATGCATTTTATGCGCTTGATGCGTTTGGATTTTTAAAGATGTTTTGATGATATTTTATTAAATGTACCACCCTCTTTGAGGTGCGTGGACAAGTTTTTGAAAAACTCTGATTTTATTAGTTTAATTAGCTTATGATATAAGGGGGTGTTACAAGCCACGCTATCGTGTCAGCAGGAAAGGGATGAGCAGAGGCAAACCAGTTCCACGAAAAACAATGTTCTATCTGCCGCTTATACCAAGGCTACAGAGGATGTTTGCATCAATGGAGACCGCGGGTAAAATGGCGTGGCACCATGAAAATAGAAACAATTCTGGTGAATTACGTCACCCATCTAATGGTGAAGCTTGGAAGCATTTTGATCGTGTTCATCCAGATTTTGCCAGTGATCCATGCAATGTTTGGCTTGGTTTATGCTCTGATGGTTTCACACCCTATATTCAAGCATCAGCATCACCGTATTCTTGTTGGCCAGTTATTGTTACCCCATACAACCTTCCACCAGAATTGTGTATGTCTAAACCATACATGTTTTTAAATGCTATTATTTTGGGGCCAAGCAATCCAACAGCTGGTATTGACATATATTTGCAACCTTTGATTGATGACCTTAAAAGGTTGTGGCATGGTGTTTTAACTTATGATGCAAAGACGCAAACAAAATTTTAGAATGAGGCGGCTTTGATGTGGACAATTAATGACTTCCTGCCTATGGAATGTTATGCGGATGGGGAACACATGGTAACATGGCGTGTCCGATTTGCATGGTTGACACAAGGGCTTTTACTCTTAAATACGGAGGGAAAACTTTGTGGTTTGACTCGCATCGTAGGTTCTTACCTATGGATCACCCATTTAGAAAGCGAAATATGCATTCATCGAGGACATGTTGAAACAAGTGGAGCTCCTCGTAGTTTGACACCGGAGGAAGTTTGGGATGATGTTAAAGACATCCCTCCAGTGGAAGTCGTAGCGGGTGTTGTTTCTCGTCCAGAAGGCTATGGGCAATGGCACAACTGGACAAGTATATTTTGGGAACTTCCCTATTGGAAAGATAATCTACTGAGACACAATCTGGATGTAATGCATATAGAGAATAATTTTTTTGATAACATATTTAACACTGTCATGGATGTGAAAGGTAAAACGAAAGACAATGATAAATCTAGGAAGGACATAGATCATTATTGTAGGCGAAAGGATTTGTTGTTGGTTGAGCAAGGTACTAGGACATTGAAACCCAAAGCCAATTATACTTTATCTACGAAAGAAGCGAAAGCAGTTTATTGGTGGATAAAAGAGTTGAAAATGCCAGACGGTTATTCTTCCAATTTATCTAGATGTGGATAATGGGAGGTTGCATGATATGAAGAGCCATGATTGTCATGTATTCATGGAGTGCTTACTTCCCAAAGCTTTTAGTTCGTTGCCAACACACGTTTTGAACCCGCTAATTGAAATAAGTACATACTTTAAGAATTTGTGTTCAGCAACGCTAAAAGTTGATGATCTTACAAAAATGGAACAACACATCCCACTAATCTTATGCAAGTTGGAGAGAGTATTTCCGCCTGGTTTCTTTGATTCTATGGAGCATCTACCGGTGCATCTCGCAACTGAAGCTAAACTTGGCGGACCTGTCCAATACAGATGGATGTATCCATTTGAAAGGTCAATTATTTATTATAATACAAGCAAGAAGTTTAAAAATTATCATTATTATGTAATTAACATATCGTTTTATATAGGTTCATGGGTGATTCAGAAAGATCAGTGAAAAACAAAGCTAGAGTTGAAGGATCGATATGTTCTCCATACTTACACCGTGAAACAACCAACTTTTGTTCTTATTATTTCAAGAATGAATTTGCTCCAAGAAGCAGTCGAAATGATATGGATATTGAATGTCCTAGACATGAATTAGCTTTGTCTGTCTTTTGTCTACCCGGTCGTCCATCTGGGAATGAGTCAATTCACTGGCTGACAGAAGAAGAGTTCAATGCAGTACATGTTCATGTGTTGATAAACTATGTTGAGGTGCAACCATTCATTGAGTATGTATTCCTCAACATTAATTATATATATCGATGTTAAAAAGTTAATAAAAGTAGACACATGTGTAACAATTAATTATTTCTTTTTAGGGAATTCTTGTCATCTGAGGGAGTAAGTGAAGAACAATCTTCGGCTCATATTAATGCACATTTTCCAATGTGGTTTAGGAAACGTGTTTATGCCCTCCCACCAACTTATCTGACCACTCATCCAGATCCGCATCTGATCTTGACGACACACACGATGTTCCTCCACCTGTTGCGGATACTGTAGCTGGAAGGAAGAAGGTTATTACTCGCCTATCGCGTAGTCGTAAGGCACGTCGTCGTGTTGTTCCTCTCGGCAGATATTTGCCGAAGCCAAACACAAACGGTGCTAGTAGTAGTAGTAATAGTAGTAGTAGTAGTAGTAGTAGTAGTAGTAGTAGTAGTAGTAGTAGTAGTAGTAGTAGTAGTAGTAGTAGTAGTAGTAGTAGTAGTGCACCTCTTCCGGTGACTGCTGGCAACGATAACTTACGCCCGACACATGTTGAAGATGGTTGTGTCATCGTGGTGCCTCAAGGAGATTCGTAAGTATATTATTTATTAATTTATTGTTGTTGTCTTTTATATAACTTTCGTGGTCCAAAATTCATCTTTTTTAATTTACAGGTTTATTCCTTCAAAGCCTGCAGCTACCGCAATCATACATTCAATTCAGCAGAATTTCACAAAAGGATGGAAGAGTTGGATTGCGGTTAAAAAATATCAAGATGGAAAGGCAGTTAAGGCCATGCTCGACTCTTTCTTGGTAAGTTCTACGAAAAATTAATTTTTAATTAATTTATTGGATTGATTAATTAGTTTATAGTAACAAAATTCTTCTAATATTTTTAAATAGGAACAATGTACATGGTTACCAGAGTAGCAAAAAGATGTTGAGCATGTGTTCCACAAGAGATGTAGTGATCGATATTCTAAATTAATGCGGAATGCACGGGCCTTGAACGCAAAACCACCTTATATGGGACCAGAGGCTTATAAAGAACTGCAAGACTACTGGAATACACCAGAATTTAAAAATAAACAAGAGAAAGCTAAGAAGAATCGTGCTTCATAAAATGGCTACTGCATTCACGCAGGTGGATGTGTTAGTGCTGGAACCCATCACTAGCGCTTGGTAATTTTATTACTTTATTACTTCATCAATTAATTAAATTTATTAACTATGTGTTAAGTATTTATATAAGTAATTAATAAAATTATGTATTATTTGATAACTGTTATGAAAATAACCAAAACTTGAGTAAGAACAAATACTAGACATCATATAAGAGAATAGAGATGAATAAGGGAGAAGAAGAGAATGAGATAGTCTTTGCATTATGCTCTTCAAAGTGTAAGTCTCTACATATGAGGGTGATCCCTATTTATAGGATAGGGATTGGCAAATGAGTAGTCACTCATAAAATACCACTTACACAAGATAATGGTGGGAGGTGAAAGGCAATGGACATCCAATAATAATATTTCATAACACTCCCCCTTGGATGTCTATTGAGGATATGCCTCATTAAAACCTTACTAGAAAAAACCCAGTGGGATAAAAATCTAGTGAAGGAAAAGAGTACAATATCCTGTCAGTGGGAACTGCCTCGTTAAAAACCTTTCCTGGAAAACCCAGTGGGAAAAAACCATGGCAAAGGAAAAAAGAGTGCAGTTTTTCTCCCCCTGATTGAATCATCACTAAAGAATAATGAATTTCAATATTTTGAGTTTCTCCTTGAGTGCATATGGAACAATCTACTCCATTGTCACTTGTGATTGTATCCTCTTTTAATGGAACTTTGCAATCAGTATTATCTTCAAAACATCTTCCTTGAACTGTTGGCATTTGGACATGAAATGAAGAAGCAAGAACCATAGATTGTTTTTATAGATCATAAAGATATTTCAGTGTCACCACATGTAGATAATAGCTGACTTGTAATCTGACTTGATCTAGATCAGAAAAATACATTGCATCTGCATGGTTAATTGTGTAACATACATAATATGATTTATTCATTAGGATAGTCAAAAATGAAATATGCATCCCACTTTGTTCTAAGACATTTTGGTTTGTAATGAACTATATTACTACTAACTATCACATAATATTGTCATATCAAGGGATATAACATTTTGTAATATCCATGCATGCTTTCATAGTCTTCGGGACTAAGATATCTTATATATTCTTACAACTCATGTACTCAATATAAATAATTCCTGCAGATCAATATGAGACTTTATTTTTCAAAAGAATTTATTTAAAGATATTTCCTATTATCTTAAATCCTGCTGGGATTTTCCATGTTGAGGTCACCTCTGAGTTCAACCTCAAAATCCATCATATATAATTTGATGTCATTCACACAGAGCTCTTTCTTTGAGTAATCATCTCGCGAATCCAAAAAGTTTGCATTGCAATATTAAATCCTTCAGGGATTTTTAATTATGACTATCAAATGAGTCATACAAATAAGTTGAAGCAATATTCACCTGGTAAAATTTGAGTTCTTCATGCACTACAAGGCTAATTAAGTCTTGAAAAGTACTCGCATCCACCCTTGAGTAACATGTCGAGCTTTGTGTCTCACAATTTCACCATTCTCATTCTGCTTCAATTTCATCTTTCAATTTTGGCCAATTCACATTGTCTACAATCTTTAGTAGACTTTGATTCATGATCCTCACTAATATTTATCACATTCGGTAGCTATATTATATGCAAAAAAATATCGTCAACGTTGACTTTGTTTCGGTTCCATTGTATTTCATTCGTGACATAATTCATTGAGTTCTCTTTAATTTCATAACTTTTCAGGTACCTGATCAGTTCTTCTGGAACTGTAATGTCAATTATGTCTGATACTCTTTTAGAGTTTCTATATCCTCACTTGGACCATTTTTTTTTTAGCTCCTTTTGTTGTTCGATGATTTTTATCTTTGGAACCGATTGGTCTACCACGCTTCAGGCGCGGTTGAGACTCATTTGCAATATTAGATTGTCCAACGGGGACATCCATTCTATTGGAGCATCAGCAACTGATATATATGATTTGGTCACACTTTTTGGATCAGTGAATGCATTTGGTAGATAATTTGCTAAGTTTTGCAAATGAATTATCTTTTGAACTTCTAGTTCACATTGTTTTATTTGAGGATCAATATATATGAGATAATGATAATTCATTCCAACTGATCTCCTTTTTTTTTACAGCTGCTTATTCTCTCCCCCTAATGTTGGGAAATCAATTCTTCAAATGATAATCATCAAACTGGATTATAAACAATTCTCCAATTGTTGGCTCAAAATGCTATATTATACATGGAGATTTATATCCAATATATATTTCAAAAATTCTTTTAGGACCCATCATAGTGCATTGCACATCCAAAATTTCTAAGATGAGAAATTTTAAGTTTATGACCAAAAACCAAATGTAAAGGGGAAGAGTTGTGATAACTCGTTGGCTTGATGCGAATCAATATTACAGCATGTAAAATTGCATGTTCCCAAGTAGAAATTGGAACTTCTTATCTCATAAGTATTGGTCATGTAATTAACTTTAGACGTCTAAAGAATGGTTCTTCAGGACCATTTTATGAATGAACGTAGGACATGTGATATCCAATATCAATTCTAATAGACATACAATACTTATCATATGCTTTCAAGGTAATTCACAAAATGACCTTTTACTCAAATTAGTTGAGCAAACAATCTCACAAACTTCCGGTTGTGAGACGAGGACAAATATATATAATATATATGTGGTCATCTAGTTGATGCATCATTTAAAACCACAAATATCTTAATGGTCTACGTATACAAATATCACATATTCTCAAACTGCCAATTTCCTTTGGGAATTAGTGAACACAAAAATTAGTAGTTTGAAGAAACTACAGGCTCTTCAATACAAGTTCACATATAAATTTTAACCATTATTCGCATCATAATATACTCGGGATGGCCCAACCAATCTTGCCAACAACTAAATTATTATGATATGTAAACTTCTGGTTTACAATAACATGTGCTTCAATTGCACATATATAAGTGTAGTACAAATCAGAGGAAAAAGTAGACAATTTTTCCACTACACTTATTTTATCAAAGTATGTCTCGTTATATATACAAATATTCAATATCTCCTTCATCTCTCGTTTCAATATGATATCCATTTATATGCATATACTTGAAACTTCATAAATTTTTACGAGACTTAGGGGAATATAATGTATTCTCAATCTGTAATTTTGTTCCCCCAGATAACAGTATATTAGTTCCTCTGGAGCCTTCAATTATATTTTTTCACGCAACATTTTAATTTGGAATTCCAAGCAAAAGAAAGAAGAAAAATTACATTTTCCATAAGATACTAAACCACTATCAAAAATAACAAAGGTCACAATCACAAATGATACAAATGACACTTAAATAAAATAATGATAACATATACAACATCAATGGTCATCACCACAACTTTTCTTGTACCAAAATTATAATGTGATTCATTCACTTCTAGGAATGAACTTCAATTCATTGAGTGGTTTGTGAGTATTTTTTACAATCACCATATCACAAAATCTTGATTCATTATGTGATTCATTCACTTCTGGGAATGAACTTCAATTCATTGAGTAGTTTGTGAGTATTCTTTACAATCACCATATAAGATAATCTTGATTCATAATATCTTTCTAAAAATAGTTTCTCATTTTGCTAATTCATGAAAATATTTGAGAGATAAATTACACGTCTTTTCCTTTACTTCAAAATATACTAAGATCAAGTAGATCTTATAGATTTTAATCATAGTCCAAATGTATAGTTCTTCAGAAACTTGACCACAAATCTCCATAATAGATGGCAAAAAAAAAATGTATTTTATGCAATCCACCAAGAATGCTTAAATTACCAATTCATTAGTTCTTCAAGAACTATACCACAAAATTTCTTCAATGATAATCAAGAAAACCATACTATGAGCCATCCTTCAAGAATGCTTGAATATTTTCTTTTGTTGAGTTCTTCAAGAACTATCACAAATCTTCACAAACAATGATAAAGAAAATTATTCTTTGTGCAATCCTACAAAGATACTTGATTTCCAAATCATTAGTTCTTCAGTACCATAATCCTTCAGGGATGTTTGGATATTAAATTTTTTTTAAGTTCTTCAAGATCTATATCATAAACAATAATACATAGCTCTTCAGGAATTATACTACAATCCTTCTTTGTGCAATCCTTGAGGATGCATGGATAATGAATTTATCGTTCATCGAAGTTATATAACAAATATTCATCAACAATGATAAATAAATTGAAAAGGAGATAAAACATAGAATGAGATAAAACATAAAACAAGATCACAAATAAATAATAGTGAGAAGAAGAAGAAGATGAAAAATTATTCTTGTATAGAACCTGAAGATGATTATACCATCAATCATACGGTGAGAGCTTACGTCTTTGATAACTTTGTTATGAAAATAACCAAAACTTGAGTAAGAACAAATACTAGACATCATATAAGAGAATAGAGATGAATAAGGAGAAGAAGAGAATGAGATAGTCTTTGCATTATGCTCTTCAAAGTGTAAGTCTCTACATATGAGGGTGATCCCTATTTATAGGATAGGGATTGGCAAATGAGTAGTCACTCATAAAATACCACTTACACAAGATAATGGTGGGAGGTGAAAGGCAATGGACATCCAATAATAATATTTCATAACAATAACACTATATATGTATATAGGAGGACACACTTGGGCGGGAAGTCAGTTTGGTTGAGTTGCATAGGAACATGTCCCTGCGAGAGGAGGATGATAAGGCGAGGAGGATTCAGGTAAAACTACATTATGTATTAATTATTTATCTTTATATATATATATATATATATATATATATATATATATATATATATTGTTTTTATTAATAGTTATTTATTTATTTATTTGTTGTTTTGTTTTTTTAGGAGGCCTTTCATGTTGGGATGACCGAGTGGCGTGAGTCACAGCAGCAGAGCGGTGGGAGCACATCAGTCGATCCTGTGGAGGAGGCTAGAGTGGCTCGCTCTATTTGGGATATTGCAGTTGGTCCACAAAAGAGTGATTGTTTGACAGGATCGGGTAGCTTGGGACCCAAATTCTTCAAGGAAAGCATTCTGCCGAGTCTATCGCAATCTGGATTAGAGAGCACTAGTCGCTCTTATGTTGCTCCCAGCTCCTCCTCAATGGTAGATTTGACCCAACAATTTAACCAAAAATTGATCGAGCAAGCAGAGAAACATGCACGGGAAATGCAAGAGGTTAGGAAGCGGTGAGGAGCAAAGCAGAGGATAGGCGAGGAGGCCTTATTGAAAGCGCACTAGGAGGCGAGGAGCGCATTCAGCAGTTGATGACTCAGATGAACCAGCCTTCGAGGCCATCATTATCATCATCATCATCATCATCATCATCATCATCATCATCACATATGGTGCCATCCTACCCGGCCGCGCAACAAAGATATATTGGCGGTGCATTTTCACCTTGGCCTCGATCGTACCTCAACAAAGTATCCATAGGCTCATTATTCTCAGCATTATCCTCCTCAAAGCAGAATATCCCCACAGCGGTATTCTCATTACGGCTATACGGCCCCAAAGGCGATCACCCCAAAGAAGAACAACGAGATCCACCCCAAAGATTATCCACGCCAGCAACAATATCCTCCCCAGCAGCGGTCACCCCACCAGCGGTCACCCCATCAGCTCTCACCCCATCAGCTCTTCAACATAAATAATATCGATCTTAATACGATTGATTCTTTCATGACAGATGACAACCCACCGCGTGGTGCCTATTATCCGGGAGATGACTTAGATCGGCACGCACCTTAGTAGCTTTATATTTGATTATGGATGTTTATTTATTATGGATGTTTAAGTGTTTTGTTGGATTTTCTTATGAATATTTGTGTATTTTGGATTATTGATATTTGTCTATTTTGGATTTGGTTATTTATATTTGAGTAATTTATATTTTGCTTTGGATATTTGAATTTTTTTTATTAATTTCTAATTTAATTTATTTCATTTTTAAAAATATTTTATAAAAAATTTATTTTTTAAAAAAATATTATGGTATTTAAGGCGGATATAGTGACATTTGCGGCGGAAATATTTTACTAAAAAAAATAAAAATTATTATTTGCGGCGGAAATTACGTCGTTTGCGGCGGAATATTAAAAAATAAAAAAAATGATTTTTTTAGCGGTGAAAAATGTGTCATTTGCGGCAGATTTTCCTCCGGTACATTTGCGGAGAATTTTATTGCATTTTTGGCGGATTTTCCCCCAGAAATTACCGGCGGATTTTTTGGCGGAAAAAATCCGTCGGTAATTTCCGACTGAAAATCTGCCGGAAACACGTTGCGACGACACATTTACCGGCGAAAAAATCCGCCGGAAATACACGTAATTGCGGCGGATTCGGGTATTATCTGGTGGAAAAATCCGCCGGAAAAACCCATTTTTCTTGTAGTGAGAACCTTTATTTATTGTGAGGTAAACCCTAGACAAAGCGAATGGAACCCTAGGCAGGGTGATCTCCACTAATTTCGGTATAATTACCTGGTCTTGTGGAAACTATGATCGTGGCAAGATCTTTTGAATTAATGATACCATTGCAAATTAAGTATGTGCTAGTGGAATGGTTGGAATTAGAATTCACCGTCGACCTTTGTCTTAGACTTAGGAGCTCGGTTCCGAGGACACCTACTTAGATTGTGCTCAAAACCCAATTCCCACACTTAGCATTTATCATATAGTGTTTTATGTAGGTATAGATGGCGACCTCTCCAAGAGAGTTCAGATCCCTTATTGTCGAAACAGTGGTTGGTTCGGTCTACAACTAAGAGTCCTACGGGGAATCTGAGGCTGAGCTTGGCGACGCAAGCCATGGCCATAACAATATATAATATATAATTTTTGAGTAAATGGCTGCACAAATATAATATATTACTAATAACATAGGTCCTGGGGTCGAATCCAGTCTTGAGAATGCAACATCGTCAAAACTCTTAAGGGAGAGTTTTGCCACCCATTGTGATTATATCTGGCTCGAAGGATTGGTCTCTGCAGTTGCATGCTAGAGGATACTCGACTTACACCAAAAATTATATTACAAATAACAATAAGTGATTAAAGTGCATACTTCAAAGGAAGAAGGCAAGATAAGGAAAGAGAGAATCCCTCTTTATAAATAGAGAATCTACTTTATTAGCCACTTTTAGCGGCAATCCCCTTACATTACCACTTTAATCATACATGTATGGCATATGAGGTGCATGTTATGCTACATTACTCTATATTTTTGGACAGACATACCCTTGAAAAAAATTGAACCAATCGAATTTATGTTTGTAATAGGTAAATACGATTTATGTTTTTTCAAGTCGTATTTAGCTATATACGATTTCCCCGACAAAAAACAAATAAATTAAAAAAAATCCTATTTATCTCAGAATAAGGTAAATACACGATGCAATTTTTTAATGAAAATCGGATTTATGTTTGATGAAGGTAAATACGACTTACTATTTTTGAAGCTTCTGGGAGGAAATCGTATCTAGATAAATACGATGCAAAATTTACTGGAAATCGTATCTATCTCCTGGAAGGTAAATACGATGAGCTCTAAAATATTTCTGGTCAAATCGTATGTAAGTGAGAAATGGTAAATATTCAATAAATTTGTAATTTTTTAGGGGTATTTTAGTTTTTTCCCCGTATGCGTGGGGGTATGGAGTCAAATGGTGGGGTACAAAAAAAAACCCTTTATTTTTATGAGAATGATTGAGCCCATATAACATAATCGTTGGTTAGTTAATATCTATAAGAAAATTTCACAGCCATTTTTTTAACCAATAGTACACATCCATTTTTGTGTGAACTATCTTGCCCTCATTATTGTTAAAGAGTGTTTTTATCAAAGTTTTTATGAATTAGCCCGTTTCTTGAAGCTTATAAATAATCAATTATGAAGTCATGTTGTCTGTTTGTTACATATTCTTAAAAATGAAAAGGTGAAAATAATCTAAAAATTGCTTCGTATGAGAAGCTGTTTTTAGTAGCTTCTCATGAGAATCAATTTTTTAAGAATGATTTTTTTAAAATAAGTGATTTTCTGTATGTTACACAAACACAAAACAATTTTTCATTTTCTTAAAAATCTCTAAAAACTAATATCTAAATTATTTAACAACAAAATCACCTATTTTTTAATCTGTAACAAACGGGCCCTAAGTTTCTTACATTCTAAATCACCACCCCGCATTGGTACGTATCTTCGCAAATATATCATATATAAACACAACCCTGTTAACATAAAAATTCTATTATATGTTTGGTTGTAAATTATCAATTCGTGTCGACCACTAACTTTACAATACATAATTTTTTTAACATTTTTACACAACTCCTTATAACCACGTCCTGTGTATCGCACAAGTGTACGTCCTAGTGGGTGTAGAATTCTAAAGAGTTTCTATACCTAAGATAACTTGTTTAATTTCCTTGAAAGTGATGATCAACTGATCGGTGAAGTGTGAAATAATGGCATGAAATTTATAAAGAGTACTAGCTATTTTCTTAAGGGTAATGTAAATTCTAAAACTACCACAATGTCTTTTTGTCATTTGCATCAACAAGAAAAGAGAAAGAAAGGGTAGATATGCCATTTTAAGTTAATTGACAGTCAAACATAATATATTAATGATAGCAATCAGTAGCTCTCATTTCACAGTTTTTGTGATGGGTTCAATTGAGTAGCTCATTCTACTCATTTGAATCTGGTGATTGTTAGAATCACCCTTTTAAATCTATATTAATCTACTCTAACCTTTAGCCATTAAAAAGAAAACTACTTTCTGTTTATGAAAAAATCTAAGTAAGTTATAATAAGCAAACGATTGGTGTTGTTTTTGTCCTCTTAGACGAAATGATAAATAAACACTACAAACAAATTACAATACAGTCACACTTGGGTTTGAACTTAAGAGTTGATGTTCTCATATCACTGAAATTGCCAATACAATCGATAATATGAAAACCTACTTATCAAAAAAAAAGATAATATGAAAACCATTAGGGATCTACCTTTATTAATATTTTTACCATGCAGCCAAATTGGCTATTAACTCAAAGAATAATGCTGGCAAATACTATTAGATATAGTTAGTATTAGGAATTAAAAAATTAGTTAGTGTCTAACTAAACTAACTTAACTTCTAAACTAATCTAACAAAATTAGTTAGACACTAACTAATTTTTTAATTCCTAATACTAACTATATCTAATAACGAACAACTTGAATGCTGTCTGATTCAAGATCGAGAACAAAATCGAAACTCAATCCAAAATGTAATTAGAACTCCGCTTCAGATCACAATCATCGGGAATCAGAATGAAAGTAGGACAATGAAGCGAAATCGAAAAACTGATGTGCAAGAATCGCAAACGGAAATGATGGTTACCGATACAAGAATGACAAACAATTTGTGTCAAACGAATTAGAAACGGAACCAACGAAAGCAAGTTGCACAAACCGAAAACTCTCAAAGAAGCGAGAGAAAGGAGAAAAACGCGATTCTGATTGAAAAGCGAATGATAGAATCATAATCGATTCAAAGAATTTGCGAAATCGAAATTGGTGAAAACGCAAAAATAAATAAATAGTGGAAACAGATTCAAAAATGCGAAATTGAAACAAGAAATCAGAACCAGTGAGCAAATCAAAGAAAACAACGCACAATGGTTGAATATCAATGGGGAAGAAGTTGAAATTGACCGAATCATGAACCAAAAGATACGAGAAAACAAGAGGAAAAACTGGAAAAAGAAAAGAATGGAAAAGAAACTAATAAAATGAATATAAAATTAAGAAAATTTCTTATCATACCGCAATGAGTCCCATTGTTTATGAATTGCAAACCAGTAGAAGACATTCGCGTGAACACAATGGAGGAATCATCGAGGAGAAAGGAACGCGGAAGCTATATCGCTCTTGATACCATATTAAGAGTTAAACTCTATCTATGAATTGAATATAAATTTTATTCAAATGAATGGTGAAATAAAAACTTAGTAGTTAGTACAATATGAAGAGGTGATCACTACATATAGTGCACCTTCTAGTGAAACTAAATACAAAAATCCAACTAACTAAGAAAAGTAGTTACAATTGAAAACTAATCTAACTAACTTGTAAACTAACTTTCTAATACTCCCCCTCAAGTTGGAAGAGAGATGTCAAGATCTTCCAACTTGGAGATGAGATGCTAAAATAAAGCTTTCATGCATCTTGCACTATCGGCCAACCAAAAATTCAAATACACAAGCCACATGAATATGAAGTCTATTCAGCAACCATTGTAGACCCTTTAGGAAACTTAGGAAATTGAAATCTCATTCTACAAGGCCAAACATAAGTGCTACTATGTTGATGGCAATTGAAAACTTGCAAGAAATCACATGTCGACAAAAGAACATTGAGCAGTCTTCAAAAAACCCCATACAAAAATGTGGATCAAATAAATCAATCCAAGAATCCAACAAGAAAACAAGATGAAATACAACCAAACGGTGAATTCCTTATCAAACATGGCAAACCTTGAATTCTATGGAAAGGAGAAAGGCTAAGAATAGTAGGACCAAATCCTAAAATGTGCCAAACGTATTTGAAAGACCATTCCCATGGTGGCACCGATGATGGAAAAAACACAACCAAATGTTGAACAGTTTTTTAATTTGCAAAAATGAATAATAGTTCTGGCAAAAAATTGGATTGTTAGATATATGAGTTGAAAAAGATTTCATTTGCTGGTTCATTCGCTCTTCCATAGCTACACAGCTTGACTAGGAAGAAACAAGAGACAGAAACACAACAATGATGATGAAGCTAGCTCGAGGGATAATCGGCGAATAAACTTCAATGGAACTTCTTGAACACACGCAAGAAGGGACAGAATTTGTCCTTAGGGAGATGTTGAGATACCAACACAAGAGCGGAATTATCCGAAGGATGGAGGTATAATGCGTCATCTTGGCTCTGTGGAGGATTTTCCATGGCAGAGATGAGTTGAACAACAACCAAACAGGTCAAAGAACAAAGGAAGAATGATGAACGCGGAGAATTTCAAAGAACATATGGAAGAAAAAATCATGAAATTTAAATTTCTTTTGATATCACGGTGAACACTATTGTTCATGAATCGCAAAGCAAAAGAAGAAATTTGTGAGAAGAACAAAGAATGAATGTAAAATGAAACTTGAAACAAAAATGAAATTGATTAAAGAAAAATAAAGAACCTATAGCGAAGTGCAACGGAAGCAATCTTCATGGAGGATACCATGTTTGCTCTGATACCATATTGAAGAATATGGTATCCATAGAAGATAGGAGAGAAAAAATTAAAAGACTCTAATATTCATCAAAGTGAAATTGATACAAAAGGTTATTTGATTACAATGAGAGTTTGACCTTATATAAGATCCAATCTCACCTAACTAATATGTAACAAACTAGTAACTAGAAAACTAACTCTAACCGAATTACCTAACAAATTAGTAACTAGAAAACTAACTCTAACTGAATTACCTAACAAACTAACTATATTTAATACGGTAATGTTATATAGACATGAGATTTTAGACAAAAATCGACAAAAACCAACTTACAACACCAATTAACCAAGTTTTTTAGACTATTAGCTAAGTGATCAATTAACCAAGTTTTTAATCAACGCCTCAAAAACTGTGAAAAAGCATGTTGGCTAATTGTCTAAAAAACTTGGTTAATTGGTGTTGTAAGTTGGTTTTTGTCTATTTTTATCTAAAATCCAATGTCTAAATAACATTTTTGTATTTAATAAATACAGCCAAATATGCATATAAATAGGACATACATATCGCATATATTATTATTATGCAGTGAAAGCTATCTACACCAGTTGATCACTTTGAAATGTTGTTGATTGGTCTCTCTCTCTCTCTCTCCTCGGCAATGTGTACTAAACCACTACTTATTACAAAGCACATGCCAATCAATGTTGTTCACAGGGTGTCGTTTCTATAAAAGAGTCACGAGTTTCCCTTTATAGTAACTCTCATATTCTCACTACTTACCTATTTTTAGTAAACTTCAGATTTTCCTCAGACAAATCAAATAGTGTGTTTGATTTTTGTAACCGCTTCTATGTTCTGTTTCAACACATTTCACTATTTACCATGCTTTTTCAAAATAATTACTTCAAATGCCCTTCCCTTCACACTCCCTTTGCTTTTATTTCACAAGACCCCACATCCTGATTCTTATGCTCAAAATATGCATATTCTTCCTTCCTCGGACCTGCATGGCACTCAGAAACTAGAAAATGACATTTCTACCCTTTATAAATTTCAGAGCATTATCACACTTCACCTATCAGTTTCTCATCACTTTCAAGGAAATTTGAACAAGTTATCTTAGGTATTCTTTCTTCTCTTCCCTTCATTTCTTCTTATGAATATTTCTGCAGTTTATGTTTAATTACTTGTGTTGTTAATATCAATATTATTATATAAGTCACCTACCTTTTATTTTTGGTGGGTGTGTGTGTATTTATATGTAATAACTTTGTTAATTGAATTTCTTGATGTGGTAAAATAGAGAAGAAAGAAAGAAAGTTAGGGTTTTGAGAAATGGGACGTGGAAAAATTGAGATAAAGAGGATTGAGAACACAACAACAAGACAAGTAACCTTCTCCAAAAGAAGAAATGGGTTACTGAAGAAGACTCATGAGCTTTCTGTTCTCTGTGATGCTCAGATTGGACTCATCATCTTCTCCACCACTGGAAAGCTCTTCCAGTACTGCACTCAACCCTATAGGTTTTCCTCTCTCTCTACCCCTTCATTTCGTTTTTCTTCTCTTAGATCCTTTTATTCTATGCTTGTTCATTTTAATTTTAATTTTTTTATGTGATGTAAACTCAAGTGTTATTAAAATTTGGTTTGTGGTTAAACACAGGTGTTAATTTCTCCCCTTGGCATATTTTGGAGCTTATGAAATTAGCTGAAAACAATTTATTAACATGTCATAAGTTGTTTCCATAAGCTCTCGCAAACAGATTCACAAATACTTATGACAGTAGATAACCTCAAATAAGCACATCCAAACGGGTGTAATGCAATGACTTTCATTTTTGTTTTAATTATCCTCAGATTCAGCAATACTATAGACTAATTTAGTGAGTTTCATCCTTGCTTGGTTATTAATATTATATATGTTTTTCTATGTGTTTGTGTGTATGAGAGAGAAATTGATGTCCATATCTTTCATTCTCAAACTAACTTAAGGTGTTGACCAACAGTTTGATGTTCTGATGATGCAGATCTGATCATAATTTCATGTTATAATTCACTTTTCAGGTTCCATGTGGTGGGGATATAGATTTCACTTTCAGCAACATATATATGTTTTTCTCAGCTTATATATAATATAATATAATATAATAATACATTTAATATCTGAGCCATCAATCATATATAATGAATACTTTACTAGAGAGATTTCGCTGGCTACAAGTTATGATCTCAAATTCAAGGATATATGATCCTTCTTTCTGCATTCTTTGAGATTCATTAACTCACAAACTTAATTTACATTTATGTATCTTATATATTAGTAATTAGTAATAAACTTACCAAGTAGCACATTCAACATGAAAATTGAGAAATTCCAAAAGATTGGCCTAGTGGAGCATGACAGTATTTGTATTCGGGAGGTCCTACGTTCAAATCTCTACTAGTTCTCTTAGGGTGAGGTAAATGTAATTTCATTCATAAGTGCCAAAGAGCCCAAAAGTTTTATCTACCTTCAGATTGAGGCGTCATCCCCTCACCTTAAAAATCTTGTAAGAAAAAAGAAGATTAAGACTTTAAAGGGTAAACATCAACTTTCAACCCTAAAAAGCAGACATTAACTACATTGAGATTCCTAACCCGAAGACCACCATTACTTTTAAGCTTACAAATATCTGACCCTTTACCCACGAGATTTTCTTCACCCCAATGCACCTCAAGCCCACCACCACTCTTATGCTTGAATTATCCCTAATGGCATAACAAAGAAAGTGCAAGCATACAAATTGTTAAGTTAAGTAGTACATTACTTTCTATGCAAAGAATGTTGTTTTTGTGAATTTCCAACTAAACTTATGGATGAATCTTCAGCTTCAGCATTTACTAGTTAACAAAAAGATCATAAATTTGAAGCTATTCAAACAAGAAGATGCTGATACATGGATGACTAGTATAACTATGGAAATGTTACTTAGAACGTCGACATGTAATTATAATCAATTAGCTAGTAATTTTATCAATTTTACTTTTTACATCCCTACCTTATCATTTTTGTCATTGACTGTTTTAACTTTGCATTTGAATTTATGCTACTATTTTGGGAATTTCATCCACATGGTCGCACCCAAATTTTATATGGTTGATAATTTTATTTATTTATTTTTCTTATTCTGATGATCAGGATGGAGCAAATCATCGACATGTACCAGACGGTTACAGGTACTCGCATTAGGGTGGAACGTGAAGATCATCACCACATGGTATGAATGAATTCAACTCATATGCTCAACTTTCAATAATTTTATTTTCGGTCTGATGATCAGACTGACAAGTGTTACGACCTAACACATATATGAATCAAAATACTAAGGCTCGACACCTGGGGGATCGAACCCAGCAACCAAGTGCCCTTAAACGGCATTTTTGTCGTTGTGACCAAGTAGTCTACTATGAAAAATTAACCATTATTTATATATTATATTTTGCAAATCCTAATGTTTCCTTTGGTGAAATTAATTTGTAGGAGGAAATGCTTCGTGAGATAACAATGATGAGGCAGGAAACTCTTAGACTTGAATTGGGAATCCAACGGTATCTAGGAGAGGATTTGAGTTGTTGCAAGTATGAGGATTTGATTAGACTTGAAGAAGAATTGGAGAAATCTGTTGCAAAAGTTAGAAACCGTCAGGTTAATCAACATTTTTTCTTTCTCCTCATTTTCCAGCTTCTTGATTTTATCTATCTTTTATTAACCTTTTTGTTTTTGTTTCAACGTAACTATTTTTTCTAAAAAATGCTAAATCATATTTATTTTTTTCATGATTATTCAGATCAATACAAATAATTTGACATGACTTTCTATGCAGGATGAGCTATTGCAAGAGCAAATAGGGAATCTCAAAAAGAAGGTCACATTATATATTTATCATATCAGATTTAATTAACTTGGTCTTTGACACTTAAATTGAATGATCTCTGTTGTGATTTAGGAAATAATGTTGGAAGCACTAGTGCAGAAAAGGCTTTTTGTATCGGTTGTTTTGCACTTTTAGTATCGGTTATCTGTCGATACTAATTCGACCGATACTAAATGTCTGACATTTAGTATCGGTTAAATAACCGATACTAAATGTCACTTTTAGTATCGGATTTTCAAAAAACCGATACTAAATGTCTTTTCAACATTGTGTATGCTGTCTATAAAATGACATTTAGTATCGGTTATTTAAATTAACCGATACTAAATGTCACTTTTAGTATCGGTTATTTAAATAACCGATACTAAATGTCACTTCAACATTGTGTATGTTGTCTATAAAATGACATTTAGTATCGGTTATTTAAATAACCGATACTAAAAGTGACATTTAGTATCGGTTATTTAAATAACCGATACTAAATGTCACTTTTAGTATCGGTTAATTTAGGTTAATTTAAATAACCGATACTAAAAGTCTACTTTTTAAAAAAAAAATAAAAAAAAAAATTCTCAATTCACATCTTACAACACACATATAGATATATCAATTAATAGATATCAATTGACCAATTTATAAATTCCAAATTCACAAAATTATCTCCACAAAGCGACTCATAATGAATTCATAAAAATATTTCAACTTCTATTGAAATTTAATATCTTACAATACAAATATTATAAACCGAAATACTTAGTATATAAATTCTACAAATGGTGCATGTGATATGAAACATCATAACAAAGATGGTAATAACCTCTGATTCTCAATTAACTCTTCATAAATAACATTGAGACTAAAATACAAATCGAGACTATTGTATTTTGGGGGGGAGAAACTAATCAAAGTAAGACGAGTTGCCTTCTCAAGTGCTTACGGAAGATCTAATTCAACATGACCAAGTGGCCGCAAGAAAGAGTTCTCCTGAAATCATAAATTAAATCGATTTGCTCAGATTGACTATTGTATTTTTGGGGGGGGAAACTAATCAAAGTAAGTAGTGCATGATACCATGACAAAGATCACCAAGCTGTCACTCAATGTCATATCTGCCTGAGAGGTAATAAAATTTCTCCACCAAGCCAAGAAAATCCTAAGAGCCAAAATTACAAATTGTGAGCAAAACAAGAACTGCATGGGTGGTGCAAGAACTATTGAATCTAAAAATATACGATCTAACAAAACCATAGAATTCTTCCTAAACAAATTGTGCTAGTTGTTTGGCCAATGCAATTGAAACAAGATATGATAATAGTAATAGTAATATAGTAATTGTCTTAATTAAGTAATAACAATCTCGATCCTGGGAAATCAATAACCATGCCTTTAGAGCTCCAACCATCACAACCTTCAAGAACCTTATGCAGCTGCACTTGGCACCGGTACTGATTTTGAGTCTTCTGCTTTTTCATGTTCCTTATTGAGCATCTGAAATTACATACATCCCAACATTTGAAGTCATAAATCACAATAAATTAGCATCTCGTAAGTGCATAAAACCCATGCACCCATAAGCAGAGTCCAGAGGTTTATTGCATCAAATACCCAGCTTACTAAAATTGAATCTACTTGGCGGAGGACGAACTTTATTTTTTACCAACCAAGCCAAAATTGTTATTTTCATAATAATATAATAAAAAATGATAATTGATCCAAAGATAAATTCAAAATCAGCAGACTTCAATAATACTTGGAGCGAAATTCAGGGTAGTGAATCTCACCTTGTTGTTAATCAAGTTGTGGAGTGCAATTACACTTCTAATGAGAGACGATAGGTATATGACCAGCATCATATCATTGGTTTTCACTGCACATGTAAGACAGGGATCAACAATCTAGAAGAAACAATTCAGAAAAATATCATATTCACAGTCAGTAGTCAGCACTCATTTTACAAAAGCATTGCAGGGGAAGACAACACATACAAAAGAAATAGCATCAAGAAGGTAACAAAGAAAAAGGAATTAATAAATAACAATAGGTTAAGGAAAAAACCTCTGTTGCAAGGGTACTAATGGTTGTATCCTTCACATCTCTAAGCAAATGTTCCACTCCTGCACAAGGATAAGAAGAATTCAAAACAACAGAAGAAATTGTTCATGGACAAGATTCAAAAGCCTCAGTAAAAACAAACAAAATAAAATGAGCCATAGAAAAATTACAGCAGTTTTTTACATTAACTCAATGGCGTACCTATTTCCTCAACCTCGTGAGCAGCAATCTCTGATTGCACATGCACGAAGACCTTTTGGCTTTTCTGAGTAGCATTCTGCATTTGGATTAAACTAATTATTAGTTACTATGCTTATCACTTAAGTGTCAAGACTAATACTAAATCTCCTCCCACCAACATATAAAGCAAAATCATTTTTGCTATAACATCAATAAAAACAGAAGTTCAAAATTTTATCATAGATATAAAGGGGTTAAGTTCTACCTCTTTAATCAGAGACTGTAGTAGGTAAGCCCCTTTTAAGCCCATCAGTATTTACATTGCACATGCTACCATCCTGAAAAATAAAGGTTTGAAACTTAAATCTACAGCCTAGCAGTCCATATCCTGAACTCACTTTCAATGATGGCTATGATAATGGAAATCAGTCCATGCAGTTCATATACTAAAATAAGATGAACGCACATATAAAGGCATTAAAAATTTTGAGAAAAAATTAGTTGAGTCAAAGAAGATTATCAATAGAAGAATCAGAGGCATACATAAGCATCCTTTTCACTTTGTACTCCAATAGAGCATCTACCACTACGCCAGAATTGTAAAAAGAGATCGCCACCTTTAGTAGCGTTTATAAAAAAACGCTACCCATTTTAATAACACGCTACACCATTAGTAGCGTTTTTAAAGTAAAACGCTACCAATTAGGTAACACGCTGAAGATGATCCTAGCGCTTTTACTTAAAACGCTAGCAAATTAGAAAACACGCTAGACAGATCCCTAGCGCTTTTATTCAAAACGCTAGGCAATTAAAAAAAACCCTAAAATGATCCCTAAGCGTTTTTATAAAACGCTAGGTATTTAGTAAACACTCTAGAGACGGATCCTAGCGCTTTTATTCAAAACGCTAGGTATTTAGAAAACACGCTAGATAGATCCCAGCGTTTTTATAAAACGCTAGGTATTTAGTAAACACTCTAGACGGATCCTAGCGCTTTTATTCAAAACGCTAGGTATTTAGAAAACACGCTAGATAGATCCTAGCGTTTTTTAGAAAACGCTAGGTATGGTTAAATAATATTTTTTTTGTTTCCTATTGAGCTACTTCCTTTCTCAGCTAACACTCTCACCCAGAAATGCAAAATCACTCACCCAGAAACGCAAAACCCTAACACCCTAACTCAAATTAACATCATCTCTCTCAAGGAAAATCATCTCTCTCAGTGAACATCATCTCTCTCACTCAGACAACATTGGTGAGTTTTTTGTTCCTTGCTCTGTTTCTTGTTAGATATTAATTGTGGGTTCTAGTTTAGAAATATATTAGTTTTGTCACTTGTGCACACTAGACTCTTTTTTTTTTTTTTTTACCACTAGCCTCTTCTTGTTAAACATAAATTAATTATTTGGAAGACTAGACTATATGGTTCCTTTGTCTTGACCAAAGGACCGAGAATAGAAATAGAATATGATATAGATATAGCTTGGGAAAATAAGGAGTGGATTTGAAAAAATTTTAAAAGAGGAATTTTTGTTTGTTTTTATATGAATTGATTCTTCATTATATTCGAATTGCTTGATGGGTCATATGTTAAAGTTCTCTTCTCGAGATTTTATTATAAATATAATTTGGAAATTATGGATAGAAATTGGATGTCCGCCAATCGCCCTGTCCAAGGAGTATGCATTTGGAGTGGATTATTTTGTGTGAAATTTGTCTTTGTTGAACGTTTAGGGACTTCTAGTGGTATGAAATGTCCTTGTTTAAGTGTCTTTGTTATGTAAAATCGATTCTATGCAGAGGAGTTGGTACACGACATTTAAAGGCGAATGGAATTGATCAAAGTTACACTTGTTGGATAATGCACGGTGAGAAAAAGGTGAATCTTCAAATATGAATGATATTAGTAAGAGATATGCGCCACGGTTGACACCGGAACACATTCATTTGATGCGAACGAATTTGAAGAGATGGCAAAGGTGGTTGAAGAGGATCTTAATGATTGTCCTGAAATGTTTGAGAAGTTGATAAGCGATGCGAGAGACACCATTGTATGCGGGTTGTAATGAATTCACAAAATTATTGGTTTGTGATCAAGTTGTATAACTTGAAAACTCGCCACGGATGGACGGATAAGAGCTTTACCGATTTACTCTCACTTACGAAAGAAATGTTGCGAATGATAATGTGCTTCCTTCTCGGACGTATGATGCAAAGCAAATGTTGGGGTCTATTGGCTTGAACTATGAGAAGATACACGCTTGTCCGAATGATTGCATTTTATTTGGAATGAACATGCGTTGTTAAAGTCGTGTCCTAAATGTAATGCATCGAGTATAAGAAGAAAGAGTCCGCTCCACAAAAGGTGTTGTGGTATTTTCCTATAATTCCTCGATTTAGGCGCATGTATCGTAGTTCGGAAGATGCAAAACACTTGACATGGCATGAGGATGAAAGGATTAAAGATGGTATGCTACGACACCCGCAGATTCTCCGCAATGGAAAAAATCAATATTGAGTATCCTAATTTGGGGATGACCCGAGAAACCTACGCCTTGCATTGTCTGTGATGGATTTAACCCGCACGGTATCGAGTAGCTCCCACGATACATGGCCCGTGATTTTGGCGATTTATAACTTATCGCCGTGGCTTTGCATGAAACGCAAATATATGATGTTGTCTTTGTTAATTTCGGGCCCAAACAACCAGAAATGATATTGATGTATACTTGGCTCCTTTAATTGAAGACTTGAAGCAAATGTGGGAGATCGGGGTAGAGGTGTATGATGGGTTCAGAGAAGAAAGTTTCACCCGAGGGCTATGATCTTTGGCACAATTAACGACTTTCTGCATACGGCAATCTATCAGATGGTACAGAACAAAAGGCAGTGTGCATGCCCTATATGTGAAGATAACACAGATTGGATGTGGTTGGAACATGGTAAGAAGAATATCTATCTTGGTCATCGTAGATTTTTGCCATCAACTCATCACTATCGATTGTGGAGAAAGGCATTTGATGGGAATACAGAAACACGTAGAGCTCCCCGCCTTTGCAGGCGAGCAAGTATTTGAAAAGGTGGAAGATTTGAACATTAAATTTGGGAAGCCTTTTGCGGGAGAGATTGCCAAGCGGGGTGGAAGAAAAAGTCGATTTTCTTTGAGTTGCCATACCGAAGTCATTATATGTAAGGCATTTCATTGATGTGATGCATGTTGAAAAGAATGTCTTGAAAGTGTCATTGGTACCTTACTCAATATCTTGGGTAAGACTAAAGATACCATCAACTCAAGGTTGGATTTGGTTAGTATGGGTTTGAGACCTGAATTGGGTCCGGTAAAGAAGGGTACACGTACATATCTACCTCCGGCAGCTCATACTCTATCTAGAAAGGAGAAGACTGTCTTTTGTGAGTTTCTTCATGGAGTTAAAGTTCCGGAGGATACTCTTCAAATGTGGCGACTCTTGTATCGATTAAAGACCTCAAGTTAAAGTCTCTAAAGTCCCACGATTGTCATGTTCTCATGGAGAATTTGCTACCCATTGGTATACGATCCATTTTGCCTAAGAAAGTGCGTCGGACCTTAACCAAACTTTGTTTATTCTTTAAGGCGATTTGTAGTAGAGTGATTGACCCTGGAAAGTTGCCAACATTGCAAAGAGAAATTACTGTCACTTTGTGTGAGCTTGAGATGTATTTCCCACCTTCCTTTTTTGACATAATGATTCATCTAATAGTTCATCGGTTAGAGAGACACAATTGTGTGGCCCATGTTACATGAGATGGATGTATCCGTTTGAGCGTTACATGAAGATATTAAAAGGATATGTGAAAAACCGATCACGACCGAGGGTTGTATTGTTGAGCGCTACATAGTTGAAGAAGCTGTTGAGTTCTGCACTGTCTATCTATCTAGTCTTGAATATTCTGTGGGACTGCCAAGGTCTCGTCATGCAGGAAGGATTAGTAAAGGGATGACAGGAAATAAATTAGTGATGGTATCAAGGAAAGAACTAGAGCAAGCACACTTGCATACGTTCTTCACAATGATAGTGAGGTTGATTCATATGTTGCCAAGCACAAGGAGATTCTTAAGAGTCAATTCGGGAAAGAAGCAAGTTTGGTTAGCAAAAGAACACAACAATAGAGTTTCATAGTGTGGCTAAAACATCACATTGATGGTGAGTGTGTTTGAATCCTACTTGATTTCAAAAGATTGAGATGGTTAGCAAAAGGTCCAAATATACATGTCTTCTCTTACAATGACTATCTAATGAACGAGTGCACTTTCTATACAAAAGAACAAGATGATCGAGTAAAATGCAAAATAGTGGGGTGACTCTTGTAGCTCATTCTATGCATGCATCCAAAGTGCAAAGATAGAAATCCCATATATGCGAATATGTCTTACTTTGGCTTCATTGAACACATATGGGAGTTGGATTACAATATGTTTTCAGAGCCCGTGTTCAAATGTGAATGGGTTGACAATAACATCTTTGGTTTACTGATTGATGAATTAGGGTTCATGCGGGTGAATTTCAACAAGTTAGGATATAAAGATGAACCTTTTATTTTAGCATCGCAAGCTCAACAAGTGTTTTATGTCACCGATCCAGATTAATATCAATTGGTCTATTGTTCTATTGGTGACAAAAAATTTGTGTATAACAACGATGATGATGAAGCACCCGATGATGTTGGTGTTGAGGACGACCCGTTCTTCGAACATCGGAACCAATAATAGGGAAAATACTTCTATAGAGGATGTTGTATATTTTAGAAAAGATCATAATGATGGAATTTTTATTCGTCGGAAAAAAATACCAAGACGCGAATTGCAAACAAAATTTTATCTAGGAAAAGGAAAAGGTAATATAGACTTAATGATTTCTCGTTATTTTTATTAATAGATAATTATTATATTGTTTTTGTAAATTTAACAATAACATGGATTATGTTATATTGCAGTCGGATGGCATCACTTAGTGATCATGAGATCTAGTGGTCAAGGCAGTAGTCATTTATGTTATATATGGTATAGCTTTAATTTGTAGCTACTTTTGAGTTTCATAATGTAAGTTACTTATTATGTTGTATGATTTGTAAACAAAAATATCTATTAATAGGTTGAATTTTGTGTGTATCTATATATTGGATTGTAATGATATTGGCTGAATTTTGTTGGAATGATATTTGATGAATTTTCTTTGGAAGGGAATGAATTAATAGGTTGTAATTAAAAGGGAGAATAAACAAAAAAAAAAAAATAATTAAAAAAAAATCAGTCAATAGGTAGCGTTTTAGAGTGGAAAACGCTAGAAATGAAGTTAAAAATTCATTCAATACCTAGCGTTTTAAAGTTAAAGCGCTAGGAATTGTAAAAGAGAGCTAGAGGATCCCTAGCGTTTCTAAAACGCTAGGAATGCTAATAAAGGTGCTATAGCATCCCTAGCGTTTTTAAAGAAAACGCTAGGAATGCTATAGCACCTTTTACTAGCATTCCTAGCGTTTTTCAAAAACGCTAGGAATGGTAAACACGCTGGCGCTAGTTGATCCTCAGCGTTTTACATAAAACGCTAGGAATGCTAGTAAAAGGTGCTATAGTATCCCCTAGCGTTTTACATAAAACGCTAGGAATGCTAGTAAAAGGTGCTATAGCATCCCCAGCGTTTTACTAAAACGCTAGGAATGCTATAGCACCTTTTACTAGCATTCCTAGCGTTTTTTCAAAACGCTAGGAATGGTAAACACGCGCTAGTTGATCCCAGCGTTTTATGTAAAAACGCTAGGAATGCCTCTTAAAATTTTTACAAGCGCGCCCTCTCATCTCCTCACACACTCACGTACAACCCGAACTCATCTACCTAACTTTTCTCCACGAACAACCCGAACTCATCTTCGTTCATCTTCGTTCATCGTGCCTCTTCGTTCATCTTCGTTCATCACCGTTGCACATTTCGTTCATCTCCACGCACAACCTGGTTACCCATTTCTTTCATCTCCACGCACAACCGGGTTACCCATTTCGTTCATCTCCACGCACATTTCTCAGGTATGGATTTTCTTTTTTCTCCTGATTGTATTGTACATAGATTGCCACTTTGCTTGCATGTTAGTTATAACAATGTTCTGTTATTGAACAAAAGATTTGATACTAGTCTGTACATGGCTTCTAGGTTACTCTTACTCTAGGTTTACTCTAGGTTACTTAGTGCATGTTAGTTATAACAATGTTCGTTATTGGCATTTTGAACAAAAGATGAACTCTTGATACTAGTGCTGTACATGGCTTCTAGGTTACTCTTACTCTAGGTTTACTCTAGGTTACTTAGTGCATGTTAGTTATAACAATGTTCTGTTATTGGCATTTTGAACAAAAGATGAACTCTTGATACTAGTCTGTACATGGCTTCTAGGTTACTCTAGGTTTACTCTATGTATGTTTACTCTAGGTTACTTAGTGCATGGCTTTGATTGTTACTTTGTGCATGGCTTCTTCTATATTTTGTTAAGTGTTTGTTGGTTCTAAACAATTAGAAAGCTAAAACTCACTTTGAGTCTTATTCATTTGGGTGATTGCAAGTCGGATGGCATCACATAGTGATCACGATAGTAGTCGAGGTGGTGATGGGGGTGATAGAAACACAAAGAAGTTCACTCCCGAGGAATTACATCGAAAAAGAATATCGTCAATCGGATAAGTAAAGGACACGAGAAATATAAGGTAAGTTAATTACTAATTATTAATGTTGTTCTCTACCTTTCCAAGTTATCTAATTATTTAATGATTTAATTATTTAAGGTCCGATGGAGTGTTAAAGGTTTGCCAATTGGAGACAACGGCACAAATTTAATTAGCTTTATTGGTACTAAGGTGAAGCAAATCTTTCCAATTTCAATTAAAAGTTGGAATGAGAAAGATAATCGAGTTTTGCCTAAATCTGAAAGATGATTTTTGGGACTTAATACGGTATATAATTTTAGACCTCTTTAATAATCTTATTTAGTGATTTTTAGTTATATTTATTTAATCCATTTTTATGTATAACTAGAAACACTTTGATGTCGATGAGTCCAGAAGAGATTGAGATTGATATCAAGGAAGCGGGAAGGTTGCATAGGGCTTACTAAGGCGATGTGGGGAAAAGTATCAAACGCCCCGATGGGACCATCGACAGAGCCTCAAAGATTGTATATATGGAATTATAACTAAGGAGGAATGGACCAAATTTGTAGATATACGCACTACAGATCCGGATTTTTCTGGTTAGTATATTAATTATTTAAGTTATATATATATTTCACAAGTAGATATCATTCATTAATGTAGTAGTATCTTTTTAAATAGAAAAAGAGCAAAGCGAATAAAGAAAGAGCTTCTAATCCAGAAAGTACCCTTTATAGAGGAGGTTCTAGTGGATATCAAATTCTCGAAGAAAGATTGGTAAGAAATTAGTTTAATTTATTATGATTTAATGAATCTTTTAATTTACAGTTGATTAACAATTATTAAACTTAAATAGTTCTTTGGAAGAGGGAAAGATCCAACTCAAGAATCCACTTGATCGCATGCGATTGTGCAGTTAGAGGCCCGACAAAACAAGGATGGGGAGATTGTGGATCCGAAAACTAAGGAGGTCAAGGACAAAATTGTAAGTATTTTTTTAATCCGTTACTCGATTTTTTTGACACGTGAACATATTTTTATTGTCGATTAAATTTCGTTGACACTTGTTTATTATTTCTATCCGTTACTCGATTTTTTTGACACGTGGACATATTTTTATTCTCGATTAAATTTCTTTGACACTTGTTTATTATTTTTATCCGTTACTCGATTTTTTTGACATTTGGACATATTTTTATTGTCGATTAAATTTCACTTGACACTTGTTTATTAATTTTATCCGTTATTTATGTTTGTGCATCAAGAAAGCATATCACAATCTGTATCACAAGGAGATTTAACAGATTGTGATGGTCACCAAGATGTCCTTGCTCGTGCCTTGGGAAGGGAAGAGAGACAGTGGTCGGATTAGAGGTTATGGATATGGGATTCCTCCGACAACCGTGTTTGGGCCAAAGAAGAGCCAAAGCAAGGGTGTGGGGATTGTAAAGTCATGGCGGAAAAGTATGACGAGCTATCCAAGAATGTTCTTTGTGCTAATGGAAGAGAGAGAGATGTTTAAGCAGCTCTTGGCACAAAGGATTGGTGCACCATCCCTCGCTGCACCACCCCTGCTTTGAACCTATTGAGCTCTTTGCACCCCCCCATAGCGCCGAGATAGTTGCACCATCCCTTCAACACGTGTATTTAACAAAACTCGACTGCTTTTTTGTACAATTGTATTTGATAAAATTATCATGTATATTTATTTTTCTTTATAATTGATTTAGGATAAGCTGTGAGTGTGAGCTATATATTGCAAACCCACATCGAAAGGTTGCAAAGTGGGTTTGATATGTAACCAATTGAGTGCCACATCGCACAATCAAGGCCATGCACGAAAACCATTTGAGAGTTAGGGTAGACTATTCAATAGAGAAGTGCACCATTGCTCATTCCAATTGCTAATGCGGATATATTTCTTTCGTGGATCAAGCGCTTAGTACTTTTGTGGCATGCTTTGAACAACTTGTCGTTGTAAGTGACAATATTTTTGTTAATAATTAAATGACTATAATGTGTGTTAACTAACTAGCTAATTAATCATTTTTTTAATATATACTAGGTACCCCATGTGTCCCGACCTTCCCCTTCCATGAAAGTCTCCCAACCTTCCCCTTCCACTACCAAACTCTCCCGACCATCTTCTATACAGCCAGTCCAACATGTTGGTCAATTTCCCAATGATGAATTCCAGAACTACATCGATTCTCTAAAGGTCCACATTCAAAAAATGAACCAGGACGACTCGATTTTTTTACCGCCCGATAACATTGTGGGCTGGAGCGATTGGTAATGATCAACATCGAGGATATGAAAGCTATAGTTGAGATGGATTGGGCCACGCCATCGATATCGAGTATACGAGGTATGTATTAAATTATTTGTACACAATAGTTGTTTATATTAGAGTATATATTAGAGTATATATATGAGGATCTGAAAGTTGTATATATATTATTTATAGGTTTTTGTACAATCGTCTTCTGGTCCCTTCTCAACGGACACAGAAGTATTTCTTCTTGTGTCCGGCTTGTATAGTTGTGTTTCATAAAGGTAACACAGAGGAACGCATTAAGACTATAAAGAGTGAAGTACAAAGTTATATCCATTCACGCTTCATGGAAGCCAAGCATTTGAAGGGCGACTCTTTATTTTTGGCACCACTCAATAATGGGTGAGAAATTTAGTCTTCAATCACTTGTTTAATTATTTTGAGGATTGTATTATAGTGTAAATTAATGTGTACTCATTCGTTCTTCATTTACTTGCAGGCAACATTGGGTACTCTTTGCAATAAACCCTAAGCACAATGTTGTCTATTATCCGGATTCACTTCAAGGCCATTACAACGTCTCACGAAGACTTCGTAGAATCGGTTGAGAGGTGTGTATGTGTAACCCTCTCATTTTAATTTGTATAATTTAATATATGTATTTTGTTCAACTTAACGTTATATATATATATGTATGACGTTCTGGTGCTTTGAAAGAATACTTGGGATTATCTACAAGTAAAACAAGATGGCTACCCATAATCGTAAGCTTTTTAAGAATCATTCTTATAATTTTAATTGATTTTTGGTCATAAAAATGTGACAATTAAGTTATAATCTTTTGCTTTGTAGTGTCCTAAACAACCAAATAGCAATGATTGTGGGTACTATGTTATGAGGTTTATGAAGGAGATTATCACTCATGACAAAGTAACAATCCCAACCAAGGTAACTACTTAGATTTCTTTTTTATATTGATATTATAATACTTACTCAAATTTAATAAACATTTTAATTCTAATTTTATTTCATTTTATTTTCAGTATTTTCCCAGACTTCAAAAAATCCAGAATTATCTCTGTGAAGAACTTACACAGCAGAAGGGGGAGTGGTGCCATTATGTTTCTAGCTTTTTGTAGCAAGTTTTGAGATTCATAATAGTTTAGTTATTATTTATGTTGTATATATTGGATTTATATTATGTTGTAAGTACTTCTTAGAATGATATATATTGGATTGGAAATATTATTTGATGAATTTTGTTGACTGAATTTTGTTTGAATGATATATTGGATTGGAATGTATTTTCTGAATTTGTTGAAAAGGGAATGAATTTATAGGTTGTAATTAAAATGGAGAACAAACCAAAATAAAAAAAATATTTAAAAAAAAATTCAGTCAATAGGTAGCGTTTTAGAGTGAAAACGCTAGAAATGAAGTTAAAAATTCATTCAATACCTAGCGTTTTAAAGATAAAACGCTAGGAATTGTAAAGAGGAGCTAGAGGATCCCTAGCGTTTTTACACAAAACGCTAGGAATGCTAATAAAAGGTGCTATAGCATCCCTAGCGTTTTATATAAAACGCTAGGAATGCCTAATAAAAGGTGCTATAGCATCCTAGCGTTTTATATAAAACGCTAGGAATGCTATAGCATCCCTAGCGTTTTATATAAAACGCTAGGAATGCTAGTAAAAAGGTGCTAAAGATCCCAGCGTTTTTATATAAAACGCTAGGTATGGTAGTAAAAAGGGCTATAGTATCCCTAGCGTTTTAATTTAAAAGCGCTAGGAATGGTAGTAAAAAAGGAGCTATGGGATCCCTAGCGTTTTTATTTAAAACGCTAGGAATGGTAGTAAAATGAGCTATGGGATCCCTAGCGTTTCTAAAACGCTAGGAATTGTAAAAAGCGCGCTGGTCAATGGCTAGCGTTTTATATAAAACGCTACGTATGTCTAAAACACGCTGGGTAAATGGCTAGCGTTTCTTAAAACGCTACTAATGGGGTGTACGCATTAGTAGCGCCAGCTTCTCTAGCGTTTTAAAACGCTACCAATGCCCAAAAAAAACGCTGACAAAGCTTGTACGCTGGCGTAGTGTACTACGGTATTCATGGAGTTCACGGCAAAGATCCTCATTCGCTGCTTCAAGCCAAGTAATCCTTTCCTTGAGGACCTGCATAATCAAACATTAAATGGTTCTATATTACTCAAACAGTCATAAAAATGTAACCACATTGACATGCGCAATCGATGAAAATCAAGTTATGTTAAGTAAACAGAGGCCGGGGTATATTTAAGATTAGGATAGTTCTGTTTTTAATAACAAACATAATGAGATTTGATTGATTTCAAATGTGCATTATAAGTCATGTCGATTCAAAGTAACAAATAAAGTAATGAAGACTACCAAAACAGAGTCCACCTACCTGAACTTCCTCGGAAGAGCCACGAGCGAGCACCAAGTTACGCTTGCAAATACTCTAGTTGTTGTCGCATTTTGAGCATTTCATTGGATGTTGGATCTCTATTGACCTATGGAAGAATAAACAAAACATGAGAATCAATGTGTATCACAAAGGCAACCTATTATCTCAATTTTGCCTAATGAATGAAAGGAAACATAACATTATGCAGATACTTACAACAGGCTTATTTTTGATATTGCGTGCACGATTTGCGTACTTCAAAGTGTTGAGGTTTCCTCAAGATTAATATCGCAGGGCTTATGCAATTTGGAATAGAAATGCCTTTTAATGTAATAGAAATTATCAAATATAAAGGTAACAACAGATTGCCTAAGATGCAAGTTGACATGATAGGAAGGGAAAAGAATATGTAATACGACAATTTAATACTTGTCATCAATCATTTACGATATGCTGATAAAGGAGTTTCTAGAAGTTAGAATCTATGAAAAAATTGTTCCAAAGGCAAAATATTTGAGAATGCAAAATCCAAAAATACTAAGCTTATGCATTACTAAGGCATGTTTTAGTATGTTTTCGATATTTCTTGCCTCCCCGCTACTCGTGTTCATACAAAAACACAATATTGTGTGATGAAGTTTGAGTATTTAAGAGCGAGAAAGAAATCACAACGATTATCAAACCCAAGCTCCGTGAAGATTAGAAATGTTTTCTTGATGCTTCTCTTTTGAGGGCCAACATTGAGTGGAAGAAAAATAAATATTGGAATAGAAGCGAGGAAAGTAACCAACCTTTCATAATGATTCTCTTTGTTACCACCAAGTGAATCCTGCAAATCATTTAACTTTGCATATAAATACAAAAATCGAAAAAGAAATTAATTATTATGTTAAAAGATCAAAGAATCGAAATACACAGTTTAGGGTTTCCCATTGATTCATGAATCGTAAATACACAGATTTGGTTTGTCGGAATCGTAAATACACAGTTTAGGGTTTCAAGAATCAAAAATACATAGGGTTTCAAGAATCGAAATCAAACAAATCGCAAATAGAACACAGTTTAGGGTTTCAAATCGAGAGAAGAATACATACCGAGAAACGCAGCGAAGAGACACTACAAGAAAATCGTTGATTTGCCACGGACATTTCCGTGGCAAATGTACAAATTTCGCGTGGCAAAACAACATTTGCCACGGATTTGCCAATGGACCAAAAATGGTGGCAAAAACGCTCGTCGCAAATCGTTTGCCACGGACTTTTCCGTGGCAAATTTTTCCGTCGCAAACCCGTGGCAAATCCGTCGCAATTATCCGTGGCAAAGTCGTCGCAAATTTCATCGCAAATCCGTGGCAAATCCGTGCATAAAAATTAAAAAAATTAAAAAAATAAATCATAATTTTAATTCTTCAACCCATTCATCAGTCAATTTAATTAATTACATTATAACCAACTAAAAGACCAACTAAAAAGACCAAAAGACCTTGCTTTTAATGGCTGTTTTAATCCACATACATCCTTACTATTTAAAAAATAAAATAAACCAACTAAAAAATTTAATTAATTACATTATAACCTATTGAGTCTCCTAAGGCTATCTCCAAAAATTCCAAAAAGCTTGATTATCTCTTCAGCCCCCTTCTCTAAAATTGCCCTAAAACTTCAACATCTTCTACAGATGTATTTTGGTTTTACTCAAAAAATGATACAACACCCCTGAAAACAAAAAAGGAACATTCTCAATCCTCAATAAAAGCCATCATGCAAATGCCATAAACTCAAGACAAGTAATAATCGAAAGGTACCAAATTCCCAAAATATAACACAGTTCAATCAAGATCAACATAATACTATAGTCATACATGGAATTCAAAACTCAGAAGCATAAAACCAATTCCCTATTGGCAATTCCTGCCATTTATTCATTTATTACAGACACATTATGTTTGGCAGACAAAAGGGAGGTCACTGCCTAAACTATTGTATCAATACTCCCTCCAGAATCAGAATGAATTATAAGCAATTTTTAACTCATGTTTTTTTAGAATGAATTATAAGCAAATGATAACTACTTTCTTATTTAACTTCAATGAACCTACTTCTAACTTAAGTCTAGAATTTACTTGTAACCTAAGTGCAAATCCTCAACATCACTTAAACTTCAATGAACCTAATCACCTATCTATCAAATAGTAATAATCTTGTCACCAATCTGTGGTATCTAGAAACGTTATATATAGTTAATATATAATAGCACAGTAGCCCACAAAGCTTCCTGCCAATCCGACTTCTAACACTGAAAATTAATCATCTATATCAAATTTTAGTAAAATTAAATTAGTAAATTTGCAATATAATGTGAAGAGACATCGATTCCAATGATAAAGCATCGGATGGGAACCAAATATGAATATTTTATACAAGTGAAAACTTACCAATCCACCTTCATCATCATCAAAATCTGCAGATTTGGCAGTAGTATCTTGACTTCCAACATGATCTCACATCGATGAAACTCGAATTTGAATTTGACAACGTCGGACTTAACAATTGCATTGCGAATGATTGTCAACAAAATTGAAAGCATACAAGTGAAAAACAAAAGACCAACACAAATATTTCTACCTTGATAGTCCCGCCACTATCTCCAATTTTCCATTTAAATTCTCGAAATTTGCCTTGGCATGTTCAAGATGGGCAAACCTGTCCAATTAATGCAAATTAAAGAGATAAATAACAGTATGAACAAAAATATATTTCTTAAGGTGAAGTGTTAGAAAGCGAACTTGAACAAACCCAAAACCCTTGCGATTGTCCAGTCTCCATGTCAAGAGGCGGTTGTACAACCTCAATCGACCAAATGGCTCAAAAATCTAAAACAACAAAAGGAATGATGTCAAATGATGACAAAACTATGACAACAAGATTCTAATTAGCTTATTATTTGTCTAAATATGAAGATTTTCTTGTGATTCAAGCTTTTTCTCAAAATACATTGGCTTAATCAAGCTTTTGTTCGAATTTTGATAAAGACGTTTTTGTGTGCTCTGAATTAGATTGCACAATTTCTTACTTTAGAATTGAATCCTCGTAACAGTTCACATAGGCAATCATGGTATATTGGCTCTGTCAAATCCTTCCCTTTCTACAAGGCTAAGGCTAACATAACATCACAAATACGATTAATCGATTATGTAAACAAAGCGGAAGACTTGGAAGAATGAAGACACAAAGATATATCGACCCTATATCCGACATTTGGGCTTTAGGATTTGCAAAATAAGTCTCACTTTGTCTTTTATTTTCACCTTTTCTGTTTATGCTTGTCGATAAATATTTATCTTTTACATTCCTATGTGCTTGGCCTAAACCAGTTATTTCTTACCATTAATTTGGATCTTATATGATAATAAGCCATAATATATTCTTTGCATTAGCGATTGTCTTAAAGTAGAGTAACAAAAATATAAAACTACTTTTCTCTGAGATAAAGATAAAATTACTTGAGTAAGTTGATTACTGACTTTTCAAATTCCACTTACCAAAGAAAAGCACCGATCAAACATCTGCGGCTAGAAGAAAATTTAATTTGTTCCTATTTTTTTTTGAGAATGTAAATCTTACACTCTTTCAAGCGCCTTGAGAAAAGAAAATTGGAATGGCGCCACCAAACTAGATTTGAAATAAGTACGTGACAAAATGAATGGTCTTTCACAAACAAAGCAGACATTATCAGGTAACAATGTCTGTATCAAATAGTTGATCATACAAATATTCTATTAATGAGTATTCTAGTCATTGATCCACTAACACAATAATATATTTAAGAAAATAACATACAAAGAAACAACTCACCTTCTTGTGTAGAGTTGATGATAGATGCTTGATCTTGGTTGTCGATGTGTAGCAACCGCATAACCTCGATGGTTAGTTTTTCTTAACAAATTCCCAATAATATTGTCATAAATAGTGGCATGTGATTAAAATTAATAATTTAACGTCCACCCGGACATATATATTGTAATAATAAGCAACCCACACACTCGATCGGATCGTGAAGGAAAACAATTAAAGCTCCTTTCATATCCTACTAGAGAATGAATAATAGTTTAATCTACCTTGTACACGAAAGCGAGAACCACGATCGACTGACGACATTTTAAATTCATATCTAACTTTTTCAAGCTCAATTTTCATCTTTTCAAAGAGACGACATGTTATCCGGATGGAAGTACTGGAATTAACATAAAATGCAAATATCATTACATCGAGTTAACTAACACCATCAAGAAGATACTAGATGTTAAGCTAAGCACATTTGAAACAAAAAACAACAGACAACAACGAGTTCCTTCAATAATATCAAGCGACCTACAACTCTCCAAGTACGTAATGGACCAACAAAGAATTAGCAAACGAAGCAGGGTTTTCAATAATTTGATGAATGACATCATCGGAGGCTTTACTTATCTTCAACATATCAATGTTTGAGAAAGGGTTCAACATTGACTATAATTACCGGCAGATGTAAGATTACCCCAATAGATAGAAAACAAAGAACAATCAATATATAAGCCAAGTGATTTGACATTTGAATATTACTTCCATCATATGAAGGTTCACATCAAGAAACCGGGAAGGACAGACAACAAATCAAAATTACAAACAAGATATATCAAAGCAAACCATACTTGCCTTTTCAACAAGATGCTCTTTAGAGGTTGAGTCAAGTAGGTTGAGTCCCACCCAACAAGGCCAACATATCAACTTTCTCGCCTTTGAAAATTTCACACCATTAGTTATTACCTTCAAATCAAACTATTACATCATATTATTAGCCTAACTACATGACCCTTTCCCAAATCCCATTAATGTCAAGAAATTTACAACACCAGATTACCATTTAGTCTCATCACATGACCAAAAGATGCAACAATACAGACACATAATAACTCAAATGGATTCCCCTTCACATCAAAATGAAATTATCAACAGCATCAAAATGAAAACACGAGCATACACAATTTAAAATGTCTAAAGAGAATTCAATACAAACTGATACATGTTGTGATTTTGTTCTTTCATTTCTTTTAATGCACACTAGGGAAATTTGATGTGTCATTATCAACAATCCAAAAGTCACTAGTTTGGCACCTTCACCGATTCAAGCGGACCATATATATAACTTAACCCACCCAATTGAAGTTCTGTTGCAATAGAGTTTTGAAGACTATACTCAATATCTCATGCATTACAATATAGAAACATATTGAGGAAACTAGGGAAAATCACAACATTCTTGACACTCCACTTATAACAGATTGTCCACCACTCTTTTTCGCGGTATTCTTGACAGGAGTTGACCAAGAGTTTCCACCAGTTCTTTGGAATTAATTACCAGTAGAAGAAGAATGTTAGAGAAACAACATCATAAGTACAACAACACCGTTTAATTAATAAATAACTGCAACAAAATACTTACTCCAAGCTTTTTATACCCGTTAACTCCTCAGGGAACGAACCAGTAAATTGGTTGTTTTCAACATTCCTGTTAAAAATTAAAATACCAATTCATTTTTTGATACTCAGCCTCTTGTCTTGGATGGATGAGTAAAACCAATTTACTATCTAATTTCAGGTGGTATATCAATCATTCCTTTAAGAGATTGCATTACAAATTCACATTTTGAAAATTAAAAGAACTTACAATTCTTCAAGTGGGAGGCTGGCAAGGACATTTACGGAACCAGTGAATTGGTTGTTTTCCAGATACCTGCACAAAAACAAATAGAAGTTAACAGTGCTGATGTCAACTAGGGTGGTGTATGTGTGTGTTCCTTCACAGAGATAGTGATTGATTTCTTACAACTTCTTGAGGCTTGTGAGTGATTTTAAACTCGAGGCGGTGTTTCCGATAGTGAATTGAATGACAAATCCCTATATTGTTATTCAAGATTAATGGTCAATAAAAATTAATGTGTGAAGAAACCTGAAAATCTTATAAAAAAAGCCAAATAAGACGAGGAAAAGCTTATATACTTATTTCAAATACACAAACACCCAATTGAACATCAAGATTGGGGGAAATCGAATTGGGAGAATTAGGGAATTGAATTGGGAAAATTGGGGAAAAATCACAACATCAACATCTACAAATTCAACATTGGGAAAATTGGGGAGAATTACAAGAAATTCAACATCAATGATTCAATATCAACAGAATCACGAGTTAATAAGGATTTAGGGTTTTGAGAGAAAATCGGTTTCGACCTTAAAGCTACCAACAATGATAGAGGCGATTTAAGCGGAACCTTCACTAGTAGAGGCTGCGAACGAAGTGCAAGCGGAAGGAAGAGCTATTTATTCCGCAAAGTCGTTGGCGCCACGAACGGAAGTTCTTTGGTTTCCTCTTTAGTGTTATTTGCGATTGGTATTTGTGAGGCTAGGGTTTGGTATTTGTTCATCGCACGAGGAAGAGGAAGAGCGAGGAAGAGGAGAGCGAAGATGGAGGCTAGGGCAACAATGAGAGTGAGAGGTGAGATTTAGAGATAAGAGTTGAGAGGAGAGATGAGAGTTGAGAGTGAGGTTCGAGAGATGTGGGTGGCGGTGAGGTGGTGGTGATTGAGAGTGAAGGAGGAGGCGGATTGAAGGTGAGGAGGAGAGAGAGAGAGAGAGGTGAGGAGGAGAGAGCGAGAGAGCGAGAGGGTGAGGAGGAGAGAGCGAGAGGTGAGGAGGAGAGAGTGGAGCGTTCTGTTTTTAGGATAGGAGGGATCGGGCTAATTTTATTTTGATTAATGGGTTGCCACGGACTTGCCACGGAATCTCCGTGGCAAATTTCTGTCCTTTCACATGTCCGTGGCAAACCCGTGGCAAACACAATGGGAAATTTCGCGCCCTTATTTTTTACACATGGCGCCGTCGCAAATCCGTGGCAAATTACTGACGGAATAAGCTCCGTGGCAATTGCTGGTGGCTAAAACAAGCTTTTCTTGTAGTGAGAAGAAGGGAAGGGAAGATTCACGCAAGCTTGCTTAAACATTCTGAAAACTTGAGAACACAGTTTAGGGTTTCAAATCAGTGTTTCGTGAGAGATGGTGAGAGAGATCAGTCATGAGTAGAGAACGGAGTGACAGAGAATCATGAGTGAGAGAATGAGTTTAGAGAGTGAGAGGTTGAGTTCAGAGAGTGAGAGAGTGAGAGAACGAGAGTTGACGAGAGAGGAGAACGGCGAAGAAGAGAGAGGAGAACGGCGAGGGAGAGAGGAGAACGGCGAGGAAGAGAGGGGAAGGGGATGGCGATGGAGATGATGGTGAAGTGAACGAGACTTGAGAGTGAGAGAACGAGTGAAAGTGAGAGTGAGAGTTGAGAGTTGAGAGTGAGAGAACGAGCGAGAGAGAACGAGAGTTGAGAGTGAGAGAACGAAATTAGAAAGGGGCTTTGGTATCGGTGGACTAAAAACCCGATACTAAATGTGTTAGAGACGCACATTTAGTATCGGTTGTTTAAACAACCGATACTAAATGTAAGCGTGAAAATTGAAATCTTCCATTTAATTTCAAAATTGCCACCGCACCTACATTTAGTATCAGCTGTTTATATAACCGATACTAAATGGTGCTTCCTAAAGCCAATTTTGCACTAGTGAAGCTGAGAACAGCAATTTGTCTCTTTGGGTAAATATCTATCTACAATACAATTGAAGTACTTAATATTTATTATTAATGAAAAAACATTGCAATTTGTTATAACCCTAGCTAGCTAATAATGATTAATTAATCAGGAACATCGAGCAGTGATGTCGGAGTTTCAGAAGGCAGTGGTGGAATCAAACAAAACAGTACTGCAGCATGAGCATGAGCATGTAATGGATCATCATCACTTTCCATTCTTTGGGGAACAATCTGCAGGTAGCATCGTTACACACTTTCACCCAATTCTTCAGCTGGGGCAACCAAATGTACAAGACTCAGTTACTGCACCACACTCTTAAAAATGCTTGGTATTCATCTCTTCTTTGCTTTTTCTTAGAGAGCAATGCTGAAGTTTTTATTTATGTATAACATTAAATTAGATGTTGTGAACTTTTTATCATCTTTAATGATATTTTATCTTGCAGATCGAGCAACATGCATGTATGGAGTTGGATGAGGTGGCATAATGTTATCCAACTTGAAAGTTGACAACATTTACTTGCTTTTCGATAGATAGTATTTTCACTCTAGTATATATATAGAAATTATATGTCATATTTCAGTTGTGTTTTAATTTGGATTACAAGTACTTATGTTTGTCTCTGATATTTGATTCCAAAGGATAGTATTAAATTTATATAGGTATGTGTAGTAGGTACGTACCTATTCACTCGTAATCTTATTGATTTACTTATATAGACAGAGCAATGTGCATGTCATATTTTTTTTGTTGTGATGATTAACATTTTGTTATGTCTTCTATCTCCTCTCTCTCTCTCTCTCTCCCCCTTTCTCTTTCTCTACACTCTCTCACTCCCTCTCCTCTCTATGTCTCTCTTATATATCTCTTAAAACTTCTCTCTTTCCCCTCTTTATTTTTCTCTCCCTCTCTCCTCTTTATATGTTTCACTATCATCTCTTGTTAAGAGTCCCACATCGGATGTGATATGACCTGAAAAAGAGTTTATAAGTCGATGACAACTCTCACCTTACCTTACAAGTCGGTTTTGTGGGGTTGAGTTAGGCCTAAACCGCATTCTAAGATCGCTCTCTCCTCTCTATGTCTCTCAACATAGAATACATGTGTAACATTGTTTTGTATTATATAGTATATAGTATATTATATGATTTCTTTATTTCCTTATTAAAAATGAATAAGACATGCTTGTTACGCATAAAAAATAAGATGTGTTTGAATAAATTTCATGTATCACTTCACATACCTTTTGCCAAAGATTTCCACTCACATCTACTAATATATCATTTCACATATAATAATAAAAAGAATTTATATAGTGTAAACAAAATTGTAATTGATTTTTTATAAATAAAAAGAAAAAGAAAATCCTTACATTTAATTTATATTCGTGAATACCACTTCACATACAAAGAATTCATACTATATTTCATAATTAGATAAAATATTAACCATGAATGAAATGTGAGCATCGGAGAATAATGATACTTTGGGAGACTGCAGAGAGATCAAGGACAAGAAGGTAGTCGGTTGTAGGTGAATATACACTATTAAATATCAGTTTGATGGTCCAGTGGATAGATGCAAGGCGATCTGATCAGTGGTAGAGGGGTATTCCCAAATTTATGAAATATATAGATTATGAGGAGACGTTTTCTCCAGTGACGAAAATGAATACAGTAAGAAATACGCTCTCGTTGACAACATACTTCGGTGGAGATGCATCAATTTGATGTTAAATTTTTTTTTTTTGCCTAGAAATATGGTGGAAAAAGTGTACATGGAGACTCCATCTGGATATGGTGCCACTAGTGGAGAAACTAAGGTCTAGTGATAAAGGAAGGCTTTATATGGTCTCAATCAGTACCTCGTGCTTGGTTTGGGAAGTTCTCTCAGGTTATGGTGTCCGTGGCGCATAGGCAGAGAGCCAAGGCAACCACACTCTCTTAATTTATAAAAACCTCCCAGAATAGGAAACTTATGTCGTTGGTCTATGTAGACGATATGATCATTGTTCGTGCTTGGTTTGGGAAGTTCTCTCAGGTTATGGTGTCCTTGGCGCATAGGCAGAGAGCCAAGGCAACCACACTCTCTTAATTTATAAAAACCTCCCAGAATAGGAAACTTATGTCGCTGGTCTATGTAGACGATATGATCATTGTTTGTGATGATGAGCTTGAAAAATGGACCCTTATAGAGAAGTTGTCCACTCAATTAAGATGAAAGATCTTGGGATACTAAAATACTTTCTTGGGATTGAGGTCGCTTATTCTAAGCAAGATATATTTATTTCTCAAAGGAAATATGTATTTTACCTTCTTAAGGAGACAGATAAATTTGGTTGCAAACCCACAATAACCCCTATAAAAGAAAATCACAAAATTGGAAGCAATGACGAAAGCCTACAAGTAGAAAAATCCCAGTATCAAAGACTTGTAGGAAAACTCATATCAGGCCAGTCATAGCATATGCTGTTAGTGTGGTGAGTTATAGTTCATGATGATCCACGAGAAAGACATCTATAAGCAGTTGATAGGATCTTCCAGTATTTGAAGACAAGCCCAAGATGAGGGCTATTGTTCAAGAGAGATGGGAAACTTATACTGATTCAGATTATGCAGGGTCTATTGTGGATAGAAGGTCCACTTCAAGGTATTGCATTTTCTTGGGAGGAAACTTGATGTAATGGAGAAGCAAGAAGCGGATTGTAGTTCTAAGGTCGAATGAAGAGGCAGAGTTTCAAACTGGCTCAAGGAGTTTGTGAGTTATACTATGAATGAAAATCATCCTAGACGACCCAAGATAAATATGAAGCATCGATGAATATATTTTGTGATAACAAATCAGCCATTAGCACTGCACATAGGTTCAACATGAAAGAACAAAACACATAAAGATTGACTAACACTTCATCAATGAGAAGTTGGACAGTGGGCTTATAGCTACATCATACATCCCTACGAAACTTCAACTTGCAAATGTATTCACTAAGGGACTTCCCATTGAGTGATTTCAAGATACATGCAAGCTGGGAATGATATATATACACTCACCAACTTGAGGAGTGTTGACTAATATCATTATTAGGCAGATTTTATTTTATTTGTGTTGATTTGATTTGTACAGCGTTTATTCCCTTCGATATTATTTCCTTAATTAGGTGATACGATGTCTATATATACTAGTGTTTTCTTGTCGTTAAGAATTGGCTCTCTGTTTCTCATCATCATCCCTCAAAAGCATAAACTCACAGGTCCTCCTTGTCCTCATATTGAGATGGTTATTTGATTAGTGTCGGATTGACAAGTGAAAACAAGTAAAAATTGAGTTTTGAGGAATTTTCATTGCACTCGTACTCCTCTTTGTTTGTTTTTGTCAAACGGCATCAATGAGATCACTGTCTCGATTGTGAGGACAAGGAAGATCATGAACTTGTATTTCCTAAGGATGAAATCGATCGTGGCCAGTACTTTTTGAATGAGCTATTATAATATTTTGATATGAAATGAATTAATGATATTGTTTGAGTCGCCTTAGTCTTAATCAATTTGTAGATTCTTCATTTCACTTGTACATTATTGTCGCTAAAGTCAGATCTATGTTAAAAAATGACATGCCTAATTTACAGAGGAAGAAAGGATGAAAATAGCATCTTACATAATACATTTTGATTTACAAACTACAAAAAAAATACACTATTGATGTTTCATAATCCATCTCTTGTAAAAGGAAAAATTATATCCAAAAATCCATTTTGATAATTTTATTTATTTACACTATTTGCAATGATGTTGACACCCATCTCAATTTTTCTGTCACATAAGCCATAGTGTAAACTTGACTACATGCCTCTTTGAGAACATGAAGTAAAATCAAAAGAAATATCCCTCCAAAAGCAACAACTCTCAACACTACTCTTTCTGGTGGTGAATTAATTACTATCAAATAAACACAATCCACAGTTATCAAAATCCAGCTAAACTTCTCCATCAAAACCTTAATTGACAACAATTTCCTTGCAACAGTTTCACCTGAGATTTTACACATAATCCTCAAACACAAACCCCAACAACAAAAAAATGTTGTCATTGAACAACCTTTGTACCTCACTAATTTCCTCCTACAACCAACACCTCTCTCCTACATACACATGTTGCACACTCACCTGAAAATGTTGAAGAATTACTAGGCAACACAATAGAATCCAAATACAAACTTGCATGCAAAATTCCAGACACAGTTGATGCTACAAAAAAAGTGTACTTAATATCCTTATCATCTCCAAAGTCAAAAGTCAACGCAGAAATTAGAACCAATAGAAGAATTGCTGGACCAATACAAGAAAGTGGAAATATTGTGTTGATTTGAGGACCCTTTGCAAAGGTTAAGATTATAAGTGGGAGAGATATAGGACCAGAAGGCAATAAAAATCTTTTTGATTGACCAAAGAAGATTTTTCCTCTTCCTAAACTCATATCCATTATCATAATCAAAAGGGTGTGACGGAATAAGAAACTGTTGCGAAAAGAAGGACAAAGATATCAACATATGGAGGGTAATTTTGAGGGTGAGTTTTGTCACAAACATAATGGTAAGGACAATTGATTTCATCTAAGGTTTCTTCCAATTGCCAACTAATACATTTGAAGAATGTGGCATGAATTTCTTCTAGTTCTAGGTTCCATCCATGTTGGAATGTTGGATATTTTGGGAACCAGATCAAGTTATTCATTATATAGTTATGTTGGTAAAAAAATAAAAATGTGATCATATATAAATAAGAATTTTGTGGATATTGATGTTGTTGGTTGGGGTATTGAAATTTCAAGTTTGAACTAGATGAAGAAAGACCAACTAATTGATTTTATTTTTCTACTTTATAGATAACGTATTTGGTGGCATTAAAACAACATTGTGGCTTCATTTATTTACTTTCTGTTTGTAATTTGCTTAGCAAGTTGGTTTTCATGAAAGGAAATGTGTTACTATCTGAAGCATGTTGTGTAGTTGAATGGAAGCAAAATTTTCTAAAGGAATTTTTAAGGGAAGAAAAGAAATGGGTAGTAAGATTATGGCAACGTGAATCCAAAGTGAAAGGGATAGTATTTGGTGAGTGATGGATATTGGTTGATTGCATGATTGGCTGTGTAACGCCCCAAAAATAATTCAAGTATTTATTTAATTAAGTGGTATATTGGTTGGCTATATTAAAAATAATGATAAGGTATTTGATGTAAATGAGAAGTGGTGATTAGTAAAAAGTGAGTGGTAATTTAATTAAAAGAGGGAGTAGTGCAAGTAATGGAGGAGGTGTGAATAAAAACCCATGATAGTTAGGCCCATATCCATGATATAAGTTAGGTGTCGATGGTGAGAGCTCATTATCATCCAAAATCAAAGAAAAGTCAAAGAGTAAAGTGAGTAGAGAGAGAGAGAGGTGCGAAAGCTTAAGGAAGAAGAAGAGAGGATATTGGCGTGGAGAGTTCAAGCAAGGAAGAGAAGCTTGATTGTTGGTGATGGTTGGTGATTCTTGGTGGAGAGAGTGCTGGTGTTCTTCATTGAGGTAAGGGGGCTCTCTTTCACCTATAATAGAGTATATGATGAGTGTTATTTGTGAGTTAGACTCTAGGATGATTTTTGAGTTGTTTGTGTTGCTTGTTGTGTGATTGATGTTGTGTATGCTTCACTTTGGTGAAATTGTGAAGTGTGTATGTGTTGTTGATGATGGGTCATATGAGAGACCTAGGAAAGAAATGGGATTTGAGGAACCCTAAGTATCAGGACGTTATTTTTGGTGTTGTCACCTTAGTGGTTATTTTGATGTGTGTTGGACAATATTCGAATGAATATGTGTTGTAGTAATTGTGGGTTAAGTTTGATCATAGTAAGAGAATCAAAGAAAAGAGGGAAGATGAGGGTTAGGTGCGTTGTAGCTTGTGAAGGTCGAAGGATAGTGAGTTGAAGTAAGGGTGTGCCGAGAAGCATAAGTGTGTCAGCGTAAGGGTGTGCGTCGTAGTATAAGTGCGTCAAAATATGTGTGTGCCGAGAAGAGTAGGTGTGTTGAAGTGAGTATGTGTGCGTCGTAGTATGTGTGCATCAAAGTATGTATGTGATGATGAAGTATAAGTGTAGATGTGATGAAGTGTAAGTGTAGATGTGATAAAGTGTAAGTGTAGATGTGATGAAGTGTAGTATATGAATGTCAAAGCTAGTGTAATCCGAGGTGAGTGATGGTGAAGTGAAGGAGTATAACCGAGGTGGTGCAACCGAGGTAAGTGATGGTGAAGTGAGGAAGTGTGGCAAGGTGATTGATGGCCGAGTGAAGTAGTGTAACCGAGGTAGTGTAGTACCGAGGTGAGTAATGGTTAAGTGAGGAGGTGTGGCAAGGTGATTGATGGTCAGTGAAGTAGTGTAACCGAGGTAGTGTGTAGTGCCGAGGGTGAGTAATGGTTAAGTGAGGAAGTGTGGCAAGGTGATTGTTGGTCAAGTGAAGTAAAGTAACCGAGGTAGCCAGTAGTGCAGGGGTGAGTAATGGTTAAGTGAGGAAGTGTGGCGAGGTGATTGATGGTGAAGTGAAGTAGTGTAACCGAGGTGAGTGATGGTGAATTGAGGAAGTATTGTCAAGGTATGGATGTAATGAAGTGAAGTGTAGGTATGTCGAATCTAGTATTGTCGAGGTATGGATGTAATGAAGTGAAGTGTAGGTATGTCGAATCTAGTATTGTCGAGGTATGGATGTAATGAAGTGAAGTGTAGGTCTGTCGAATCTAGTGTTGCCGAACTGTAGATGTATTGAAGTGTAGTGTATGTATGTTGAAGTGTAGTGGTTGAGGTGTAGTGTATATATGTCGCAGTGTGGTTGTCGAGGTATAGTGTATATATACCGAGGTGTATGTGTTGAGGTGTAGACGTGACGAAGTGTAAGTGTATGGGAGTCGACGTGTAGTTGCCGAAGTGTAGAGTATGTATACCGAAGTGTAGTTGCCGAAGTGAGGTGTATATATGTCGAAGCTAGTGTTGTCAAGGTGTATGAGTACCGAAGTGTAGTGTTGTAGTGGTGACGAAGTGTAGGTGTCGACGTGTAGGTGTCGAAGTGTGGATGTGAAGAAGTGTGGTGAGACGAAGGGTAGTGTAGGTGTGCCGAGGTGCAGTGTGGTGCGCCAAAGTGCAGTGTGGTGTGACGAAGGGTAGTGTGTGTGTGTGTCGAGGTGCAGTGTGAATGTGCCGAGGTGCTGTTTTGACGCCAGTGTAGCGCAGGTTGCTACCAGGCGCCGTTTTGGGTGTTGTTTGACGCCGAGTGCGTCTAAGTTGCTGAATGGTGAAGTCGGGTTAGTCGTTAGGTGACGTTTGGTCCTTAGGAGATGTTTGGTCCTTATGTGACGTTTTGGTCCCTATGCGACGGTGAGGTTGACGTTAGCCATAGAGCTATTGATTGAGGTATTGACGTTAGCCATAGAGCTATTGATTGAGGTTGAGGTTAGCCATAGAGCTATTGATTTTGGTGTCGATGTGACCAATGTGTTTGATGTTAGCCATAGAGCTAGTGGTCGATGTGTTTGATGTTAGTCATAGAGCTAGTGGTCGATGTGTTGATGTTAGCCATAGAGCTAGTGACCGAGGTGGTGATGTTAGCCATAGGGCTAGTGACCGATGTGGTGATGTTAACCATAGAGCTAGTGATCGATGTGGTGATGTTAGCCATAGAGCTATTGATGTTGTCTAGGTGAAATAGACGACGGTGTAATGACAGTGTAATGACGGTGTAACGACGGTGGATTTAATGACGGAGGTAAATCCAGTGATGGTGTCAATGCATACATGATGTGATTGTTTGTGGTTGATGCATTGTTCATGGAGTCACATGCTTCATATGCATTAACGACGGAGACGAGCTTCGGCCTCGATATTGTTGACTATGGTCTTCATATCATTAACGACGGAGACGCCCGAATGGCAAAATAACGACGGTGACGGTACCATTAAGCCGGTGATGGTATCCATGCATTATACCCTTGGTGTTGGGTTGCATTCATGCATACACTCATGTGATTGGTGATGTTCTTGATGTTTAGGAGTTGATGTGTTAGAACTTGATGATGTGTGTTTGTTGATTGGGTAGTGGTGGTTCTAGTTGTTTTTCTCTAACATAATGTTTATCATACATTTTATTATATGTGTTAGAGACTCACATACGCTTTCTATGTTGCTTCTTATGTCGGCAACGCAAGTGATCTGAGTGAAGGTAGTCCTCATACCTTCTTCTAGTCGGTTGTGTCCGGCTCGATACGTAGCAGGGTGGGCGAGTAGTTTACTAGTTGTTTTAAGTTAAGTGTTGAATCAGTAACTTGGTGATGTATTGAAGATGTTTTATGAAACATGTATTTTCCGTTGCGTAGTGATATTATGATTTGATTAAAAACCGGAGATTTGAGGGTTCGCCCCTTTAAGTCGTGCTATGTATTACGCAATTATATTTATTAGTGAAAAGTATTGCTGACTAGATTAAAGTCAAGTTTAGTGTGAACGTAGCATTCCATTGAGGATGTATTTTTAAAAGAAAAGATTTTTGAACTCTGATTTTTAAACTAAATTATAGTATGAGAAAAAGGGGTGTTACAGGCCGCCTAACTTATACCATCAAGATTCAAATTGGAAAGTGTAGCATATATAGTACTTATGTGTTTCATTTTTTAATGCATGTGTATATGTGATAATTGTTGTACGTAGCTATTTAAATTTCACATGTTTCCTTAGAAATTCATGTTTATCAATACTAGTATTTCAGTTAATGCCTTTCTGTATTTTTCATCAAGACAAGCAGCACATGTTGTTAGCTTTTTCATTTTAAATGTTGCTGAAAATTAAAAAGTCTTAATTACACTTTTGATAGTTTAAATATTAAGACTACTCCCTTTGGTACTTTGGTCAATGTTATAAAAAAAATACTTTAATTCTTGGTCACTATTATAAGTAAAAGTTAACTATTTTACCATATTTAATGTTATATTCAAATATGCCTTTCATTTAATTGAGTTGTTATAGTAAAGTGAAATGACATATTATTTTTATTAATTATTTAGAAATTTTAATTTAGTGAAGTTGATTAATTTTTAGATGAAATTTAAATAATTTTGATGTATTTAACTAATTTTCTTAATCGCAATAAAAATAGTTTTTTTATTTAGTTATAATAATAACTAGAGGGAATATGTAGTTTCGGTCTCCTACGTGGCTAACGTGGATCTAACTTACTCTTGACTTAAGCTAGCTATACAAGTTAGGGACCAATTCACACAAATATAAATTAAAAATCTAAACTGCACATACAAGAAATTGAACTTGAATTTATATTACTCTTTTGCAAATGATCAAATTAAAGAGTCTAAAATTAATCCATACTATTCTTTTTTTGTTTGCGTGTTGTTGGTCTGCAGTATTTTCTGACTTTGCCGATAACTAATCTACACATGGAAATCTGACTAGCCATGTGTAGCTACTTTGCTGGTTCATGTGGTTCTCCCTCTCAATAGAGTTTTTGTCACACCCAAAACTCGAACTTGAGACATTGAGACGAAATTTGAAGCCAATTGGTTGCCTTACCCAAAACAACACTTAAAAAATGTAAATACACCACACTTGTATAACTACTGCCTTTTAAAAAATTTAGGCAACACTTAGAACCATAGGCTAAAAGATGATTGTGTGCCTTTTCCTACATAGACAACAATTAAAAACGTGGACTAAAAGTACAAAATAAACACCCTCTACTTGAGTTACCTAATATATTGCCACCCAAAGAATAGCCACCACTAAATGAAATTTTTCCCCAAATAATAGGCGCCGCTGACTAAATGTACTCTCACTAGTAATTCATCCTAGGGAATACAAGGTAAGGAATCAAATTAGTGAGCCTTGGAGACAACTCGAACGGGGTAACCCAGACCTCATGTTGAGTTCTTTCATCGTTATATTCCACTAACACGCTACCCAGAACGTTAAAGTTGACATTCGCTCCAGCTGTGTGAATAGAAACTCCGGGTTCAACACCACGATTTGCTCCACGCCGTTACAAAAGGCTTTAATTGAGGCGACTTCCATGGCTTGGAGTGAAGTCTCTTAAAGAACACCCATTGCCTCATTCTTCTCTCTCACGGCTTTGTCCCTCTCTTCACCAAGCTTGACGACCCGAGATTCCAGTTCAGTTACTTTTTCCCGGAGGGTCTCAGTCTTCTCCCGAAATTCTCCAACCAGAGAATTTGTGGCTACGAGCTCGACAATATTTTTCTCGGTTTCATGTACTGTCAAAGTAAGTCGGGAGACTTGAACGGAAACCTCGCCTCTTTCCAACTCCATCTTTTCATGGCATCTTCGACTTGAATCTGAGCCGCGAAAGCCAGTTTGAAGGCATCTTGGGCCGAGTTGAGAGCTTCCAGCGTCTGTTTGCGCTCCCGCTACAAACTAGAATAACCTGCAATAACTGTATGACGATTCTCTGTTTTACTCTGCCTACCCTTAAGCCCAAGTTTCCTTTCTAACCGATTTAGAGAAAGGCGAAATATCTTACCCTCTTTGGGCAGCCTCAAATGTTGGCATTGTTCTGCTCCAGAAGTTTGGTGTCGAGATTAGCGATCTTACGAACAAGGGGAAATGGATTTTCATGTAGAGCCTCCAAGTTGGCATCCTCAAACTTGGCCAAGGCAACTCCGCAACCATCTTGCTCTTGTCATCACCCTGTTTTTACATTGAACTCGTCCTTTTTTGCTCGGTTTCTCTCAGGCTTTAGGCCCACGCTTTTGTCTTATCTATGTACCTCCGCCTGGTTGGACATTTTGGGAAACGATAACGGCCGAACTGACTTGATTACTGGTCGCAAGGTCCTCTCAGACCATCCTGGGCCCGCACGGTTTGCCCTCGATTCCAGCTATGGGTTGTGATCCCGGAGAAATGATATCGGCGTGTTGGGGATAAGGATGTTGCCAGCCGCCTTTCTCAGTTGCATAAACACTCTCTTGGGAGTCATCGTTTCTGCGAAAGAAAAGAAATGGGTCATTTATTACTAAGAATGTTGTTACACAAATGACCGCGTAGCAAAAGCGCCTTGTAGCCAAAATCACACCACTAGTGTTTATCAAGGGTCCCCTGAAAACATAGACATCCACTCTCGAAGCAGCTTCAAACTTGCTAAATCTTCTGCATCCAACTGTGAATGCTTCCGAGAATATGAGCTAGTTGAGGCTTTGAAAAGGTCCAAGGACCAACAAAAGCAAAAATTTAAATGATGTGTCCTCTCATTGGCAACTCAAAGACTTTCTCGATAGTCGTTTGGTTACTCGGACGAACATAAAAATATTTGTCAAGAAAATCTCTATCAACATTGGGTAAAGGACTAAAGAAAGTTTTTGACGCATTGCTAACAAAGCTCACCCATCCTTGTCGGGTTCTCCCAGGGCCTCTCTCTGGATTCCTCTTCACATCAAATAGAAACAAGAATAGCTCCTCAGAAAGAGGCCAATGAAAGGCTCTCATCACCACCTTGAAAGCCGTTAGGAAAGCCCATCCAGAAGGGCGGAGTTGAGAGGGAGCAACCTTCAAGGTCCGAAGAATCTATTGTTGGAATAGGGAAAAAGGAGGATGTGCTCCCATATTGGTAATCATTATCGAATAAATAAAAAATCTTGAGCTGGTCTTCAAGAGGTGGCACACTAGCACATTAGGGGGAACACCCAGTAGTTCCCAGTCTTGGTTCGGCCTATTTCGGACCAGGTGTGAAAGATGGGAAAGATCTAAGGTGGGACCTTCCACAAAAATGCTTCTCCTTCTGTGAACATCATCCGAAAGCCAAGAGCAAAGGTCTCATGCGTCATGGATAAGCTTCGCGGTGTCACTTCCAATAGACGATTCCACCCCTCACCTCGATGATGAAGAGTCATCCTCGGAAGAGGAATACTGTCTTATCTGGGTCGTCCTCTTAGTCATTGCCATATGAAACCTACATGGAGGGAGTTCCATGTCACGGGGTAGTTTCTAAACTTCACAATAACCAGTCTAAAGATGACTAGATGAGATAGGGGACGTTCAGCAACAACCCAAGGCATTCCAGTCTGAAATTGGGCCAACTTCCACGGCCCATATCCCCAACTACAAGGGTCTTCCTCTCAAAAAGATATACGATGGAGATCGATTGGTATCTCATCAAACGATTAGAATTCAAACTCAGCCGGCTTGCCTAAAAAAAGATCAAGTCATGTCATTGGCACTAGGTACGCATTTATTACTGCCTAACACCTTTTCTCCGAACTAACTTGGGCGTCAGAGTGTGTGCAGGTACCACTCCCCTTGCCGGAGCAGCAGCACCACGGAGCATTTCTTAGAACAATTCCGACATCACACCTCATTAGGCTTCCAGGTCAATTCACATTAATTACAGGTCAATTCACATTAATTACAGTTATTCTCCTCACACTTATAAAAGTTGGTTGGCTGCGACGAAAATAATTTCAAGGTGCAAGCTTAACAAAGAGAGAATAAAATTCACAAGTGCTGAAAACTGTTCTGAAATCATATTCCCAAGTATTCAAGCACTTAATGACGATTTTCTACTTCATGAATTGGCCGTTCATGATGGGCATCTTTGATCTTTCCTGTTTTCTTTCAGCTTCGTTCTCCTTTAGAAGATTTGACACATTATCCCTGCTTTTGCTTATATAATTATTAATGGAACTAATAAATATATATATATATATAAACTAAGCAAATGAAAAGATCAGATTCTAACAAAATGGAGACCTTGTCATATCTGTCTCTCTACTTTCTAATGATGCTTGCAGCTACTTGCACAATTGTCATATAACAATCATTCAAAAGAAGTGGAAGATATAATGGTTCAAATAATGATTTTGAAGTAAGTAAATTCTATGAGTTATGTTTATTAGGACTAACTAGTATTTTACCCGTGCATACGCACGGGTGATACTGTATGGTCGGTGTAATGCTATGAAGTCATAATAATAATTTGAAAGATATTCATAAGTTATAAATAATGTTCGAAATATATGATTTGAAATTCAAAGTGGAATATATGCATCCCCGTTGACAATGCGAATTACATTGATCCATAATAATGTATTTGGACATTAGAGGTAAAATATGCATTCCTGTTGGCTCCCCCGTAGGCACTCTGATTAGATTACCTCTCAAGTTGTCATCCCATTGCTTACTCCCATTATCGATCTTTTCGTTGTTTCTTGACGTGCTGCACATTTTTATAAGTTATTTTGTAATATTTGGTAGTAGCGGCTAATTTTATTTTATTTTACAATTTATAGTGATTAAATTGATTGATGTTGATAATTTTAAAAGAAAGATTATAGAAAATAATAAATTCTAGATAGAGTAAAAGTGAAGAAAAAAGAAAATAGTATAATAATGTATTTGGACATTAGAGGTAAAACATGCATCCCAATTGGCTCCCCCGTAGGCGCTCTCATTAGATTACCTCTCTAGTTGAGTAGCTGGTAAAATATGTATCTCCGTTGGATCCCCCGTTGGTAAAAACAGTTATTTAAAAACAAAAAAACAGTTTTTTTGGTTCAAAAACTGTTATTTAAAAAAAAACAGTTTTTTTGAAAAAGAAAACAGTTTTTTTGAAAAAAAAACAGTTTTTTGAAAAAAAAAATTGAAAAAAAAAAATCAAACTGACACGCGCGTCGGTCATATGTGGTGACAATGCGTCAGCGTGACGGTGACGTCGCGTCGATCGCATCGGTTTTGTTTTTTTTAAAAAGCTGTCGATTTTTGTTTTTAGTGGTGAAGTTACTAAATTGCCCTTACTTTTTGCCAAATGTCAAAAATCTAAGATGTCTAAATATGTAAATGTGCTTGCATATTCCTTTATTATAGTTAAAGTAGATAGTAGTAATTTGTTACTTGTGTGGAGACATGATTAAACTCCTCTCTTAGCTCATTTTTTGAGCTACTCTGAAACCCTCTAAATACGAGGGAACTCAAAAAATAAATTAAGACAGAGGTTTAGAAAAATTTATTTGCAGGATAATTTTTCTCTCCATGACTAATGAATTACTTTTATTAATCCTAAACTCTTAAAGACTCCGAAATACACTCTAAAGAGAAGCTAATTCTGATGTGAGTTGATGATACAATGAGATGGTAGCACTATTTTTAGTAACTAGACTAGATGCTTTACTAATTAGAGTAGGTGCTGGTACTTTATTCTGGTGATTCAACCATCATACAACTAAAGAATGAAAAGTACAATTGTGAGTATGATTCACTAATTCCACACTGCAAGGATATGCTTCAACATATAAATATAACACGTACGATAGTGGTGTCATATTGAGCACGGGTGGGATGTGCGACCACTTATGGCTTCATTTTTCGAGGATTCGGATTCTCTCCAATCAGATCCTCTCATGTTCTCTCCGGTTACTCCTGTCACCCCTTGGATCATCATATTCAATTTCAACCCTTAATTATTTTATTTTAAAAAATTCTAAAAAAATGCTGGAAGAGAGAGAGATAGAAAGGGGTGACAGAAGGCAATCCTGTTCCATTTTTCCATATCAATTGTCTTTTTCAATTTTGTCTTTAACATTTTCTTCTTTAAACGGCAATTTATTTTAGGATAAAACTTACCTGTGGTTGCTATTGTTTTTTAATCACACATGACACGTAGAATTGTTATTTTTTTTGAAGCAACGTAGAATTGTTATTAATATTATTTATTAACTTTTAGTTATTTTTTTGCTTCTATTTTCATGAAGCTTTATTTTTACTCCTTTCTTTTTTATTCTAATTTTATCCCTTTCTTTATATTTTTATTAAGAATAGTGAGTATACGACTATTCCATTAGTCCCTAGTATCCACGAGTTTTTCTTGTGTCCTTGCTATTTCACGTGTAATCAATCTACGATGGCAAAAATACCCTTAAGTTCAATGCTTCTGCACGCCTCAGCCAAAAGTCGATATATTCTTTTACACGTAATTTTTATTATTTTATTTCATATTTTTTTGTTACTGAATTTTTTTTGTTTTGCTTTTATTCTTTGTTGAATTTAATCTATTAGTATTTAAGTAATTTTTATTGTCAATTTATAGAAAATTCATTTATGATTGTTTGTTATCTCTTTTTTTGTCGAATTTAAACGACAAATAAACATCATACACACTACAAGTACTCACGTCCAGGTTCGAACTCGGGAGCCGGTATCGTTGAAATTGCCAATAAAACCAATAGTGATGAGGGGCTGATACCTCTTAATTAGAAGTTCATTTCTCTCTTTTCTTTTTTCATTATATTTTGTATCTATGTCTATTTAATTAATCTATTTTGTGCTTATTATCCACCCGAGCACTTGCCTTTAAACTTTAATTTTTCTTTTCGTAGGCCAAAAGAGCATATATCAATTCTAAGGACTATAATGAGAGCAAAGATTGTCCATCTTCCAAGCTCATTTTACTTCTTTTTTTTTTGAAATGTATTAACTTAATTATTTGATTTTGCTAATGAAGTTCATGTTAATATTAGCAAAAAAGAGGGGTTTTGAACGACACACCAAGTTAACTTGATTCTCTTTATTATCCACACCAACTGGAGTGCACGAGTCTACATTTCCTTATTTAATTAATAGTTGTTAAACTTTTTCAAAAATAAAGTTTTCTATAGAAGCATTTAATTCATTTTTTAAGTCATTAATGCATAGAGGTGATTTAGAAATATGATATTGATGTTTGACATAAGAGTATGGTGTTCGCGGTGAAGTTTAGTTTAGTTTTGAGCCTAAAAACCATTAATTAGAACAAAAAGCTAAAAATACATGTAGTTCGGTTAGTGTTGTGTGAAAACAATATGTGCAAGTATACACAATCTTAACAAGTAATAAAGAGTAAGTAGAGATCGTTCCCAAGAGGATTGTTGAGTTCTTTTTTATATTTAATTAGCAAGTAAGCTAGTGAGTTAAAGCAAAGTAAAATAACAAGTTGTAGAACACAATTTTATCAACAAACAGTAAGTAAGATAAATGATTAGTAGAAATTCAGAAAGAGAGTAACTTGGAATGTCTTTCACTATGCAATGTCATCATAATGTATTAGTATTGTATCTAATGTTGCAGCAGTAGCTGCTGCAGCAATAAGACATATTTTATCAAATACTTCACACTAGGTTTTCCTTGCAAGAGTTTATCTCTAAATCCTAAAGAAGTACCTCCTAGGTTGTTTGGGCACCGACAGTATTCACCTTATGAATTTTGCCATCCTATCTCTAAGTTTTAAGCAAGGAACATTAAAATATCTTTTAATGAACACTATTCATATTATCCTTTGAGATCAATTTATAAACCATCTCTGAATCTATAAATGGTACTTATATTAGGTGATCAATTCTAAAATAAATTTGGAAATAGTATCACACAAAGGATAAAATGCTAAAACATCAAATACATGCATTAAACACACTAAGACTTCATTACATAGTTACTAGCATTCCAACTAAGAGTATTTAGCTCATGATGAACAACAAACACAATAAATAAAGCTTAAATGCAAAATCTAAAGCCATAAAACCGAAATTGCAAGGAAGAAATATACTAAGAAGATGTAGACTGAAGTTTGGCTCCAAGAATAGTGATAATGGAGGTACAAACAACTTCCAAATCCACGAAATCTTCAAGTAAGTCAGCTCCTGTATTGCTGTAGCATCACTCCCAACACGGTTGTGCAGAATTTCTACTTTTATTGTGAAAATGGAGCTTGGAACGAAAATGGAGAGAAAGGCTATGTCTAAACCTAGCCTCCTTTCTGAACCAGTCTCCCAAATGAGGAAGATGAGCCTTCTTAAATAGTACTAGGGTTTAGTGATCCAAGAAATATCCTTTGGAGGTTATTTTTGTCATTACATGTGTCAATGTGCCCACAAAAGGGAATATTCTGAGCATATGTCAGCCTGGTACCAGCAATAGGGCGTGTCCGTCCTTTTTTGACAGTATGCTTTAGCATCTTCTCTCTCATCTTTCGTAGGAACGCAATGCTGCAGCAGTAAAATACACACATAAAAGCACAAAATGGGGCACCAAAGTGCCAAAATGACTTCAAACCATAATTAAATCTTCTTTACACTAAACAACATTTTTTAATTAATTAAACACAATATTACTTTAGAACTCCCAATAATTTAAGCTAAAAAAGCATAAATAACTCTTATAAGAGTTATCAGTTAGCTTCTTAAAAAAATCGAACCAAACCAAACCAATGCGATTTTGATTTGTTCGGTTGTTTTCGGTTTTTTGAAAGAGAAAACATGATTTTAAATAAAGTTTAAATTAATTAATTTAATCTTAAATCTAAATGTTATTAATTTTTATCTACGTAAAAGAAATTTTATTAGAACCACCTAACACTACAAGAATTCCGGTGATTTGCCACGGACAATTCCGTGGCAAACGCACAAATTCCCGTCGCAAATTTTCATTTGCCACGGATTTGCGACGGCCAAAAAATGGTGGCAAAAACGCTCGTCGCAAACGCTTTGCCACGGGATTGTCCGTGGCAAATGCGTCCTTGGCAAAGCCGTCGCAATTCCGTGGCAAATCCGTCGCAAATCTCGTCGCAAAGCCGTGGCAAATAATTTTGAATTTGTTTTTAAATTCCGTGGCAAAGCTGTCGCAAATCTCGTCACAAAGCCGTGGCAAAGCCGTGGCAAATAATTTTGAATTTGTTTTAAATTTCGTCGCAAATTGTGCAAATTCCGTGGCAAACACAATAACTTTCAAAAAACTCCGTGGCAAATTCCGTCGCTACGCAAAAAATAATAATTTAATAGTAATTCCCTACCTATTCAATCCATACTCTCCAATACAATAATATGCGCAATACTTCCTGCCAATTCAATTCAGACTCCAAAACTACATTCAGACTACAATAACTACGTACATTGTCATTCATATTTGCAATACTTCCTGCCAATTCAATCCACCAATTCAAACATACATAAACTACACTAATGTTAAAAGTGTCAAAGATACAAAATATCAAATACCAAAACATATCAGTAATGTTCAAAGTGTCAATCCAAAACACAAACTTAGTTAAACATAAACTAGACTAATATTAAAAGTGTCAAACATACCAAATATCAAAATATATCAAAACATACTACTAGTTTATGTCAAACATACATAAACTACACTAAGGTCCAGTAAACTCAAAAAATGAAGCATCTTCAACTCCAACTCTTCAACTCCAACTCTGAACAAACAAAACAAAAACAATAATGATTACTAATTAATTCATAAAACTAAGAAAATTTGCACCTTAATTAAAACATAAATTACCTAGATGTCGTCAATAACCCTCCCCATAAGGGCGGTCTCCATGATCTCCAGCGTCTCCATCATCATCCGCATCATCGTTCTCGCCCTGCTGGCGGAAATTTGGTCCGCTCTCGCGGTGCCAATCAGTGGAGGTACTTTGGAATCCCGAGAATGGTTAAATACGTATTCAAGTAGTTGTTCTTTGCCGCGCTATTTGCTCTCGTTTGTCGCGCAAATTCTTCGTGACATTTCTTGGATGATCCTACGGGCCTCGGGAGGCGGGCTTGCGCTCGTCGAAGCTTCCGAGTCGTGGTCAACTATGCCTCTGTCCCATAGACACGACTCTTATAGGGCCCTCCAAAGCAGACTTGCTCCCACAACAATCGCCTCAACTTAGCCAACTCAACAGTGGTCTCATTGGTATGTCCGATCGAGATAACGATCATTTGAAACTCCTCCTATCAAATGCACAAGTTATAATTATAGTCAAAATAAATGAGATATTATATCGGCACATTCATAATAACATAGACAGATATAAGATGAATAAACTAAGTGAGACCACCAATCTTTGTGAAGAAAGTGACTGGAAGTCATTTTTGCTAATTATGTCAATGGATCAAGTCGAAGAAAGCGCTCATGCTTTCTCATTTGCTTTTGATGATATATATGTTTTAATTTTCTACACATTCTCAATTCAACATAATATATCCAATAATCCAACACACCCAAATCATGTAAACTATTGCTTTTCCTCTAAAGAAATCGATTAAGTTTATGACATCGCCTATGGCTCCATTCATATTTCATCTGTGACCCAAACCACAATCAAGCAATATCTTTTCTATTTTTTGTGTGAAATATCTGAAAGGAAATCTTCGAAAGTGACCTCTTCACAAATATATATTTATTAGACAAGAAATTATTGAAATTAGTTCCAACTCATCCATTCTGAAAATCTTGAAGAGTTCAAAGGAAGTTGCAATGACACGACTTGCCAACTACGAATCTCAAAGATATTAAAAATAGATTAGGTGGCATGATATGATGTCGTAACTTCGTAAACACGTTACTACATATTATTATTACCACAACCTAACATATAATTGCGAGTAGAAAACACGCATATATCAAACCCTAATTAAAGCAGAGATGATGGATAAGAATCGTAATATAATTAAGCGAGAGGGTACATTCATCATAATCCACTAATGCATGCATTCTCGTAATCCACTAATGCATGCATTCTCAGAAAGTTCAATAATCCACTAATACTATGCATGCATTCTCATACTATGCATGCATTCTCAGAATATCATCACAAAAAAACAATCTAAGAAAATCATCAAAGTTCAATGACTAAACAATATACATAATGAAATCTTCCATCCAATTCCCTACCAGTTTCCCCACCTATAGAAAATCAAATTTGGCTTGTGATAACACTCCTATATAAGTCATAGGCCTACACTTAACATGCAGGATTGCATAGCAGAAGGCTAAACAAGATCGAGAAAATAAGATCCAACACAAACCGATAGGAACCAAACCCATTCGATTACTATCTATGAGTCTATGTGAGCAAAGGTAACATACAATCCATTGCATTAGGAACCAAACCAAGTCAAGACTCAAGACATTAAGCAGATATGACATCCCAACACAATAGAAGGCTATAAGAAATTGAAAATCAGTACAGAACAGGTAGTCCAGCAACAAAATAGGCAGCGAGAATCAAAAAAACATCAATTTAGTGCGAGTGTGGTCCTCTACATACTACTTTGTAGATTATTTAATACATTATTATATTCAAGCTTCTTTATACCGAGTAATGCGAGCGCTGGTCCTCTACATACTACTTTGTGCCCTTCCTAATGTGAGTGTGGCGATGAAGCTCTTCTACATGTGGCTTCCTCCCTATCTTCTTGGCCTATAATTAATAACTTAAGTTTGTAAATGGTAAATTATAAGTAATCATATTGCATAAGGAAAACATAAGTTTATAAATATACCAATCTCTTTGAATCTTTTGCAACATAGAGTAGATAGAACCTAGAGCGTGCAAGCTTCCACCCTTTCTACGATGCCCTGTTCTTCTTATTCCGCTCACACGTATCTTTGAATTTTGGATCATTTCGGATGTGGTTTATTAGGTGATTATAGACTCCATCCCCATCCAAGTAGGTTGGCCCCTCCTATGCGGACACGTCGAGCATATCACGAGTCGATCAAAGACATCTCCTATGAAAAGATCCTCAACGGCGGCCTCCCGAGATTTATGCCAAGTAACTCTCTTACGCATTGTGAAAACATGTACAAAACAAATGTTACATCAAATAAAATAACTTCACAAATTCTTAAAAAAACGACAAACATTGTGATGTGTTAAAATGTACACTTACTCTAAAAGCGTTAAAAAAATGGTCTCGCTCATCCTTATTAAGATCGACCAACTAGTCCATGGATAGTGGTATAACTCGCGAATAGTCGGTCGAATAGCATTTGCGGTGGCCTTGAAGGAAGAAACTCTGCGAAGTTAAAACAATTGAAACGATTAAGTCACATTATATATAACAAAACAATCAATCAAACAAAGTTGTAAAAAACTTTACATACCCTCCACCCTCAACCTCGATGACTACCCGATCGCCGACTAACATAATCTTATCCTCATCATCACCCCCCTCAACATCGGATATCAAATCATCACCCCCTCAACATCATGCATCTGGTCACCATCAGTATCGCATCATCTCCGGTGAAAGTCGCTTTGTCGGAGATGGCAAAGAGGTCTGAGTGAGCACTGAGATCGGGTGAAGGGGTAGGAGTAGGTATCGCATGAAAAACTCGTGTAGGAATCATGCGATATTGAGGACTCTGTGATAGTGGGGAGTCACTCGTGGAGATGCACTACGACCATGTACCTCTCGGGAGATGGAGTGGGTGAGGAGTAACTCGTGGCGAGGAACTAGAGCCAATATGGAAAGACCTAACTCAGGTCTGGTCAGAAAGACCTAACTCTGCAGAGGTGCGCTCTAAGGACCTAACTCAGGAGAGGTCTTTGTAAAGACCTAACTCTCTGAGGTCTGCTGTGAAGGACCCTACCTGCAGTGCGCTCTAAGGACCTAACTGCAGAGTGCTGCTGCGTGCGTGTCGGAGGATTTAGCAATGATCTCACTCTACCGCATGTCTTTGGGGTGTATCACGTGTAGGGGTAGATGTGGTAGGCATCTACGAATAGTCGGTCGTGTTCTCAACGTGTATCACCCTTTTCTTACGACGAGGACAACTATAGACTTCCCTTACGATCGTGGGGTGGTCTAGGTGGCGATTTAATCACCTCCACGATGCCATCTTTGTAGAGGAAATGAAACATAAGCACAAATAAACAATTTAAAAACATTAAATTTACATCTAAAATAATTCATTAAACAATTCACACACAATTCAAGTTGTTTGGATACATTCATTACAAAGTGGTTCAAGTTGTTTGGATACATTCATTCACACACAATTCAAAGACAAACATGAATTAAAAGCAGTTCAAGTTGTTTGGATACAACAATTCACACAATTCAAACACAAACTGATTATATATATCTAATCTTCAGGCCATTCTTCATCTTCTTCATCGTCTTCATCTTCTACATCAACTACAACCTCATGTGAGTCCTCTTCTTCCAAGTTGTTTGGATCCACTTCTTCACCATTGCTTTCCAAATCACGTAAGTTAGAAATTTGTTCAACTTCATTAACTTCATTTACAAATGACATATCATCTGCCTGATAGGGAACATCTTCCACTAGATCATCTATTTCAACGCGACTCCTAGGCTTTGTCTTGATTGCGACACACCAACCTCGCTTGTCTCTTCGAGTTGATGGATAAGGAACATAGTACACTTGTCTCACATTCTCTGCCATTATAAACGGATCAAACGCTGGATATTTTTTGTCCATTCGTATGTCCACTCTATTATACTTTGGATCCAATTTGGTACCTATAGCTGACGGATCAAACCAATCACAATAAAACAACACTACAGTTTTAGTGTAGTCTAACTCGCTGAACTGTAGTTCATAAATGTGTTTGATTACACCGTAATAATCATCTTCACCTCCTTCATTGACCCCTTTTACATAGACTCCGCTGTTAATTGTTGCTTTGTTTTTCGTCCGAGTGGGTATGAAACTTGTAGCCATTCACGAAAAATGTGTGATACTCTTTCACTTTTGTATAAGGACCATCAGATAAATTTCTCAAGTGTTGATTGATTGGAGTTGGTTCTTCAGAGTAAACCTATGTACATGACATACAAACAAGTTATTTCGTAAGGAACACATGATTAAGGTTGAGGAACAACTAACTCAACACTTACTTTTTTTTGAAACCATAATTGAAAATGTTCATATATATGAGCGGATGCCCGATCAACTCTTACGTCTTCCGACAACAAGAATGATCTCGATCAAATTAGATGATACGCACTAAATGAGATGACAGATATGAACAATTAATTGAATGAAAATATTGATATACATACTCAATGTATGGTTTAACTTCAATGCAATTGTTCAACACATGAACATGAGCTGACTTATACTCTGCATCCGTTAACCAATGAATCGACTCCTTCCCAGAATGGCGACCAGATTGGCCGAAGACCGATAACATTAATGGGTGTCTAACACAATCATTTTGCAAATCATATCTTTCATTTCTCAAAGTGAAGTTGGTGAAATAATGTGAGCAAAAGTGGGTTATTTCGCGGTGTAGGTATGATGCACAAATCGATCCTTCAACTCTCGCCTTGTTTTTCACCGATCGTTTAGAATCACCCATGAATCTATAAAACAACTTGATTAGATGGAAAATTATACTCACCGCAAATGGGAAAAAATGAATATGTTCTTAAAATGATACCTTTCAAATGGATACATCCACCTGTACTGAACCGGTCCACCAAGTTTTGCTTCATATGCTAGATGAACGGGGAGATGCTCCATAGAATCAAAGAAACCAGGTGGAAATACTCTCTCCATCTTACATAGAATGAATGAAATGTTTTGTTCCATCCTAACAAGGTCAACATCTCTTAAAGATGCAGAACACAAATCCTTAAAAAATTGACTCACTTGATTAGCGGATTTAGAAATGTGTTAGGTAAAGAACTAAACGCAATAGGGACATGCTAATTTACCATGAGTTTGCCAACCAGACAACATGCCATAAGCAGGAAATCATTAATGGTCCACATCAAAGCGGCTCTCATCATAAAATTCTCTTTCCGTGCGTAATCGTAAGTCGAGACACCATTCCACAACCTCTTCAAATCATCAATTAGTGGTTCTAAATAGATGTCAATGCTCGCTTTTGGATTTTCGGGCGGTGTATCGGACAAGTCAAAAACATGTAAGGTTTAGTCATACACATCTCGGGGAAGGTTATGCGGCGTAACAATAACGGGCCGGCAAAAGAATATGGCGGCCGATGCTTGGGTATATGGGGTAAAACCATCGGAGCATAACCCACAGTAAATGCGTTGCGGGGATCCGCTGCAAACTCAGAGTTGTACCCGATCAAAGTGTTTCCACGCTTCCCCATCGACGGATGGCGCAACACACCAGACATCTATTCTCAAAATGCCACGTCATTTTTTTACGCAATGTTTTCGGATGCAAACATTCTCTCGCAACCTTGGAGTTATTGGTAAGTAGAACATTGACTTCACAGAATTGGTTTATTCTTACTACTAGTCCCAATTTTGCGTGCATGATACCTCGGCGCATTACAAAATTTGCATTCAAGTACAAGCAAACATCATTTTTCCCAAACTCATTGTCATAATACAACATGTGACCTTGGGACAACAATCAATCCTTCTAGCTTCCAATCCCAACTTAGAAACTAACCTCTTAGCCTCGTAAAAATTCTTTGGCAAATTTTCATTCATAGGTGTCACCCACGACATCATATCACATATCAAGTTCATTCCCACCTCGGATGTATTACTCGATGATTTGAGAGCTAAAAGCTTCGCCTGACAAATCGATAACTTTGAGTTAGATGACCCTTCAAACAATGGTTTGTTTGCATCTAACAACAGATTATAAAATCTCTGTGCTTGCTCATTCGGAAGCTCTTCCATGTTATCATATTGTTGCTCCTCGAATGACACATTCACCCCAAGACCAATCTACAAACCATATTCTCGCATCAAGTTGATTTGTTCACCACATCCTATATCCGCAGAACTACTTGAAGCACCCATGCAATTTTCGCCAACCAACGGGACGACATCAAACCCTTTCTCACCATTACTCGTCCAAATCCAATAATTAGGCCTAAACCCAACTCTGTTCAAGTGATCAATGACCTCCGTTGGATTCCTAATCTTTCCACATTCGCATTTGGACTTACGGACATCGAATCCCCTTCAACTCTAAATTGTTCTTGTGTCATTGCAAAAGAATAAACTCCCACACGCCATTTACAAAAGATTGTTTCAAACCCGCTCTTTTTGGAAACAACCTATCATACATCCAAAGGCGGTGCGAAGGAGGAAATTCCATTCTGCACGTTTAAAATTGTCAATATATCATGGAGGAAATTATGTCCAGAGAGAGAGAGAGAGAACAAGACAAAAATTTAAACGATGGATGCCCATCGAGAGAGAGTGGGGCTTGATACATTTCATATCATATTACCTAGGTAGTTTTAAACAACTCACGACTACCTAAAATGCAAATCATACCTCCTTTTCTATCCTCGAAGAAAGGGTACCATACACAAAAACATAGATAAGCAACTACAAATTCAAACTCATTCTCCGAGATATGGCTTTCTTTACTTTTCATATCATATCATATTAGCTAGGTAGTTTTAAAGAACTCACGACTACCTATTCCTATAAACATCAATGTGTTTCTCTAATTTACTATTTTTCTTGTAACTAGATCATAAAGTTCTCTTGACTTTTTACTAAGAAAATAGAGTTTATGAATGCTTTGGGGTTGTTGTTATAATCTAATATATTTATATAATCTGTTGTCTCATAATTACTGCCCTTGAGCAAATGTACTACAAGTAGCTGCAAAATGATAATAAACACAACCAGAAAATCAATTTCAACTTCATAAACACAACCATAAACTTCAAGCATGATCAATAAGCCATCTAGAGAAATATACAGTGAATAAAAATATAAAATTATCAAAGTAAGAGAACTTAAAACTCATTAATTCCTTCATGTGTTAGAATAAAACACAATCTTCATGTGTGCATTGTATCTATTGTTTACAAGTGCATAGGAAATACTAGATCAATAGAATGGTCCCTCACCTGAAGCACCCACAAGCTTAGAAGAGACTCCAAGCAAAACAAGCCGAATCCAACCAAATAGAATATCTGCAAGCACAAAAATAATGATGGATCAAAACATGCAAGTATAGAAAGTTAAATCTCACTTCTTTTGAATCACTTTTGGATAGAACCCTTTTTGCAGACCAAGCTATTTTGCCAGTATCTAATTGGCTATATCAAAATCTACTATAAATTGATGCCATTTACCTACTAGCTCAAATCAAAACATAAGCACAGTTTGAAAGCTATATAAATAATCCAAATCAAAACACAAGCACAGTTCGAAAGTTAAAAAAATAACTTTAAGAAACTCTAAGAATAATATCATCATAATCAACCCCTTGACGTTACCTCCATCAGGCTGTTAGGTTTTTCTTTTTATATAGAAAGGTCATAAATTTAACTTGGAGGTTTATAGCAAACATAACAAGAAGAGGTTTCTTCATATAAGGGAACTTGGTGTCCAAAAACACTACTTTGAGGTTATATGATTTTACAACTCAAAAAGTGATATGCATCTATTAAACCACACTCAGCATAGATATTTTTAGACTTGGTTTATGCCTATCAATTATGTCTATAGAGTATGATGAGTTTAAAGAAGGAGGTTTAGGATTCAAATCCTAGAAATTAACATTTTTCTATAGAAAAAATGTCTATAGAGTATTTTTAGCACCACAACATGATGTCCTCTAGTGATGGTTGATTACAATGAGATATTTGTTCTAGCATTGCAGACGACTTCAATATTGACGCAACTTCCCACTCTTCCAAACAACCCAAATAGAACTCATTCTGGACAGCATCTGTGACCAGTTTAGAATGAGCATAACTTATTCAATTTCTAACCAAAACCATCCAAACCAGTGCCTAATGTGTAGATAATTTTGTCTATTTTCCTATGGTTCAAGTCCCACCCTGATATGACGAGTACTCAGGGAGTTACAGCTAAAATACCGAGACTGGTTCTGAAAAGTTTCTGCAGTAAAAATTAAACTTGTAATTAACTTTTCTCCCCCAATACTCACTCAAATCAAGTGGTTCTTGTGCCTATGTTGAAGTATTTTGTGTATAGTTTCTAAATAAGCAAAAATTAACTTCAAATGAGGTCTGTGTAAAGAGTTATGAAGGAAATACCAGAGGTGGTGAAAGCTGTTTTTGTGCAGAATTTTTGTGCAGAATTGTTGGAAACTGAAAATATTCTTACTTCTTAGTAATCTTGAAGACAAACTGAACCGTGAATCAAAACATTGCAGTCAGAGGATAAACAACCAGTCAAAGTAAAAAAATTAGCTTCTAGAATATAATTGTAGCAGACATTCATCCCATCATATATGAGCTCCAGATTAATAGTCTCAGCCAATCACTCAAACAAACACAAATCATGAATAAATCACACACACACAAGATTCCATAGTATTCCATAATCTCTTCAACCTAGATTTACAAATAAACAGAAAAAACATTGAAAGAGGAACCAATCCAATATCTTTATCTAAGTATTAGATATATGCTGATACCTGAATTATATTTCTTTTTATATATCTTAAACCAGATGGGAATGCGACCATGCCAACACCATCTTGGATCCTGAATCCAATATAACTCCACCCTTTCTTAACCTCTATGTAAGCATATTTTTCTTTTCTTAATTTTTTACGCCAAACTTGCATGCAACTCGTTAATTTAATTGGTCTTATTTGGCACAATATATATCTCATCAATAATATGGTTTTCCCCTCCATATATATTTAGGAATCACAAGACATAGAAATCCAGAAGCGAAGGAGTAGTGCATTGGGCTCAAACAGTCAAAATTCTGAATCAAGTGAAAATCAAGTACTAGATTTGGAGCTCAGATTATCTCTATAAGAAAATCCTGTGATTCGATCTCATCATTAACTTTAACGCATTTGTTTACAATTTAGAATTGCAAAAGCTCAAGACAATATTGTATGTGATTTTTTTTCATGCATCTAGCAAACACAATAATGAACAGAAGGCAAAAACAATATCTCCATGCATCTAGCAAACACTATACGGAGTGGGCAAAAATCTAAACGCCTAGCTCTATTAAAATAATTGAAAGAGGAACCAACTTACTCCTAATCAAATATACATATTGGGGAAAAAACATTGAGAGACACAGACAAGCCAGCTAGAAGTAATCCAACCAAAACTTGTGAGCAATTCATGGGATGCCTCAAATAAAATTAAAAGATACTTGATGTTATTGGCATTGAACATTCCGTAATAATTCACTTAAAATCAAAAACGATGGCATTGCAAACAAAGAGATTCAGGGCAAGCAGAATGCAAAGCCAACAAAATTACACATAGAAACCAAAAAATCACAAGCCATACTACAACAACAATGTGGAAACAACTAAGTAATTAGGGAAAGTCACTAAGTATACCGTTTGGAATATCCTTGGTGAGAACCACGTCCCCTGAAACCAAACAAGATCCAACCAATAAAAAACAATAACACTTAAATAAAGACCACAAAACCAATAGCAAAACAGTGAAAGAAAGTACCTTTTCAATTACCAATCCTTTGCTTGCAGAGAACTTTCCTAACTTCGATGGCTGAATCTCTTATATCCTTAACCAAACCTGCATATATCTATATAATGTAGCGGCATTACTCATAGCTTAGCTTAAATAATAAAAGCAGACTCATATGAATATGAATTTGTAGTATATATTAAACAGGCATGACTCTTGTTAAAGATTAGCACTTTATCTGCTTGACAAGCAGACAAAATATATGAACCTATGTCATAAGAACATAAATCTCCGAAAAGTTGTCACTTATTTGCTAGCTTACAAAGCAATTAGTTAGTTGCAATAGGAAATTTTAGATAAATCCATATCAATAAAATAATATGGTCTTCAAAAACACAAACACAAGTACATCCGAAAATTTAAAGTTTCAAAGATAAACGATTGACGATTAAGGATTCCTTAGGGTTCATATCCAATTAATTAAAGGGATTAAAAATTTCCCTTTTCTTGTAGATATATCGTGTTGTATTGTAAACGACAAACATACATACATACAAAGAAAACAAAGTCGAGATTGAAAGGGGGGAAAACACTTGAAATAGAAATGCTATTGCTACCACGCTTGATGATTGTTGTTAAGAACGTAGAACAGATCCTATACACGAAGAGAGGAAAAACACAAAGAAGAAAGAAGGTTGGAAAGTGTGTACCTGAGATGAGAAGCAGCGGTGGCGTGATAGGGTTTGAGAAATTGGAGGCGGTGGAGTGTGAATGTGAATGCAGGGAGGAGAGAAGACTTGTGGGTTGTGGCTGATGGAGGAGGACGGAGGGTTAGATGGAGGAGGACGGAGGGTTAGATGGAGGAGGCGGAGGAAGACGTTCTGTGTGTTATGTGTTATGAGAAGAGAAGTAACAGGGTTTAGTAACTCACGCGACATGTTCAAATTATCATTGACATTTGCGACGGGTTTGCGACCGACCCTCCGTCGCAAATTAGCGACCAAAATCCTTTTCCGTCGCAAATTAGCGACCGACATCTATATCCGTGGCAAATTTAAGCGGGATTTTTAGCGCTCATGTGAAACATCTCTGTTCGTCGCAAATCCGTCGCAAATTAGCGACGGACAGTCCTCCGTGGCAAATGTTGGTGGCAATACAGGCTTATTCTTGTAGTGTAAGGGTCATAGAGCCCACGAGTTCACATGCCCGTTTCATGTGATAATTATTGTTAGGAAAGAATTAGTTCACAAATTAAAAAAAGTCCGTTATTATAATTATTAGTATTAACTATTAAGTAATAACACTAAAGTTTAACGTTCAAAAATAAATGAGTTTTTTCTTTTGACAATGAAAAAAAATGAGTTAATGGATATAAAAAGTCACTAGTATTCCAACTTAATACTACATAAGTACATATCAATAAAACTAAATTAAAATTAAACTTTTAAAAAAGAACTTTATGACATGAGTTACTTTAAATTAAAACGTAATATATTCACCAAAATAAATTCAATAATAAATTAAGAATAACATAATTTTAATGATAAATTATACTGCATCAATTTATCCCAAGTAGGTAGCTCAGTTGGCGAGTTAAGGGATACCGAAGGAGTGCACCAAATGAGTGCAAGAAGGAGGTCTCGGGTTCAAGTCCCGGAAACTAACATTTTCCCCACTCTCACTAACAATTGCCTATCTAAAAAAAATACTGCATCAATTTTATTTATAATTATTAAAATATAGTATATAGTATAAAATACCTAACACACTGGCGATTTAGTTTGGTTCGGTTAATGGAATAAGAATCGCGAGCCAAATCAAACTGTGCGGTTTTGCGTTTGGGTTGGGTTGATTTTTCATATTTGTGTCTTTTTGTCAATTTGGTCCCTCGTATTTTTGTTAAGTTTCATTTTGGTCCCTTCTATTCCACATCATATAAAAATTTCAAGTCAACAGTGACAAGTAAGACGTCACGTCAGCAATTAACTGCTAGTGTGCCGTCTGTTAAGAAAAACTAAAGGCAATGACCAAAATGAAACTTAAATGAAACGTGAGGGGCCAAAACGGAAAAAAAAAAAGATAAAGGCCAAAATAAAACCTAAAGCAAAGATAAATGACTAAAAATGACATTTAGTCATTTTTATATTGTTTAAAATAAGATTTTCTTTTGTGAGTTGTTCAAAGTAAGATTGACCGTAATAGAATAGTATGTATTTTTTTTGGTACATTGAATAATATGTATTTAATTAACCACTTGTCCACTTCTATCCGAAACCTATTTTTTTCACTCTTTTTTTATATGACATTTCTTTGTCTCTTCAATTTGGGCTATGAATGGAATCATTTTTCTTCCATTGCACCATTAAAATATTAATTAAGCAATCAAGCAATAAAATAGTAACTTTATTCCATTTCTTTTCCATATCCTATTACATTCTATTTGATTACATTTTTACAAGTAAAAATTCACCAAAAACAAAAAAAGATTACATATCATCACCGTGACGACAATGAATGTCGTATGATATGTTGTAAATTTCCACCAAAGAAATAATAAACACGCAAATATTTGGAAAAGAATATATATGTTTGTTCTCTTCTTTTCTTTGGGAGATTATTTCCTCTATATATATTGGGCATATGCACCAAAATCTCAATAAACAACTAAGAGAAATAAAAGTCGTCATGTTTCTTAATTACCATGAACTGTGGAAGCCAGTATTAGTGATGATTCTAGTTAATTTAGCTCTAGCATTTGTTAATGTATTCATGAAGAAGGTTCTCAATGAAGGAATGGACCACTTGACCATTCTAACATATAGGCAAGCAATTTCAGCTATTTTCTTGGCACCAATTGCTTGCTTCTATGAAAGGTACCATCTACTTAATTCTCTCTCGTTTTTTTTTTTTGGTGAAAGCTCTACTTAATTCCCTCTTCTTTCTTTTTGTCTCTTTTTCTTATAAGCAAGAAATGTATTAAGGGGTAGTTCAACTCAAAAAAAAAATGTATTAAGGGGAGTATAAGGGGTAGTTCAACTCAAAACATACAAGGGGTCTCGTTAAAACCTTTAGGGGCCAAATTTTTTGTCTCTAGCCATGCATGTCGTGTCAGTAAGGCATCTTTTTTTAGTGAAAGTTGTTTAATTTAGGGTCATTTTGATTTGCAAATAGATAAGTACTGGATTAGGCAGTACTGAACAATACTGGACAACATTTTGTGTAGTACACTCTTTGGTGAATGTTGGACAACACAATCAAAGAAATGTAAAATTTACTATAATTCTCTTTGAGGTTTATAATGTTTTTATATAACATATATTATAATATAATTAGAAAATTATAAGGAGAAATATGAGAGAGAGAGAGAGAGAGAGAGAGAGATAAATGAGGTAGAGAAATGTCATGATATGAGAAAATATATAGAAGAGAAATGAGAGGTGGAGAGAGGGAGAGAGAAGAATGAGATGGGAGAGAAAGAGAGATAGAGGGGAGAGAGAGAGAAAACATAGAGAGAACAGAGGAGAGGGAGAAAATAGAGAAGAGAGAGATTGTTGAGTATGAAATAAAAATAATATTTTGGTAGTTCATTGTGAGGGATGATAATTTGAGTTTTTGTCTAGTTCATTGTCTCTATTGTTGTTTAGTACCATAAACAGTTTCCAAATCAAACAAGGTACAACTAAAATTGTCATGTCCAGTGAACAAATTGTGTTTTGGAAATGTATAATTTATATTACAACTTCACATGATTGTCATGTTAAAATTGTGTTTATTTTTTACGCTTTTTTTATTATTATTATTTATTTTACAGGGAAAGTAAGATGAAGGGTAAAATTATATGTCTACTTTTCGTTAGTGCTCTTGTAGGGTAAGTAATCTTATAACCAACTAGAAGTGCATGCTGCTAATTATATATTGATGTTGTTTGAGTTTGTTGCTATACTAAAGTTTTGATTTTATGAATGTATTTCAGAGTGACATTGACTCAATACCTCTATCTTGTTGGACTTGAATATACATCAGCTACCTTCTCATGTGCATTCCTCAACACGGTGCCAGTATTCACCTTCATTATGGCGCTTCCACTTGGGTAAGTCAAAACAACTGAACTAAGCTTGTTATGTATGTATGAGAAGTACCTAGTACAAACTACGCATAGGGTTAGGAAGAGAATACACAAGGACAATCAAGCAACAACCACAATTGTTACAAACCCCCAAGATATGGTTAAAAGAAGCAACTATGGCAAGGACATAGAGATCCCTAGACTTACACCAAGATAATCTCAACAATACACCAAAGCTAGCACCAATTTTATCGCAAAAGCACCTAAAGGTTGGCCACTCCTATACCAGTTAACCAAAACTCAAATACCAAAAACCAGACCAACAATTCACCAAGACATCGACCAATTGATGACAAAAACACCAAAGATGTTGTTTAAATGGTGTATTTTTTGGGGGTAATGTAACTTTTGAGGCGAATTGAAATATTTTCAGCTTAAAAAACTAAGGTAAAATATTTCAATTCCCCCAAAAAATGACATTCCCACAAAATATACTTCATCCAAACACGCCCAAAATGTTTTCTCTAGTTAAAAAAGTTATCCTTTTTCAATACTCACAGCATGATTTAGTGAAAATTATGCAGGGTCCACCACTTTGGAAATAAGACCCGCTGATTTAATGGGACCCTTATGAATTTCACTAAATAATGAAGTGACTTTTAGACACAAAATGTTAAACAGAGTCTACTAACATTCCTTTTAAATTTAATTTATTCAAGATAATCAATTCTACATTTAAGAGATAAAAATTTGGTAAATTTAAATAAGTAGCTTTTTTGAAAAAAGTGTAATCAAAACAATTTATTTAAAAAAAGTAGTACAAATAAATTTAATGGAACATAATCTATATAATAGATAAATAAACGCCACAATCATTTTGACCGATTGGCTTGAAATTCTTAGGATGGAGAAAATGAGCCTGAAAAGCAATAGTGGTAAAGCGAAGGTTTTGGGAACTTTTGTGTGTATTGTTGGAGCTTTGCTATTGATCCTCTATCAAGGAATGCCTTTAATCAACAATCAATCTCATCACATAGAAGACAAGGCCACAACGACACCATTGGCCTCCAAGTCAAAGAAATGGATTATAGGTTCAATGTTTCTTACTGCAGGCTGCATTTGCTGGTCATCATGGTTTCTCATACAAGAAAGGATTAGCAAAAAGTATCCATATCAATATTCTAGTACAGCCCTCTTGTCACTTTTTGCTACCATTCAATCCGCAATATTAACTTTGATCAACCCTAGAGGCAATGCCAAATGGATTCTCAAAGGAAAGTTAGAAATATTGGTTGTTATATATTCTGTAAGTATATTCTTTTATATTAAATTCATCATTTTGAATGTTTCTTAACCAAACTGAGTTTAAGTTAGGATACCTACTAGTTACAAGCGGTGTTTTAAAAATTCAAACCGAAACCTTGAATTTTGACCAAAAAAAAAACTGAAACCATGAATCAGTTAAAGCTTGAACTATCTTTATCTTTTGGGTAGTCCAACCTCTGATTCATGCTAGTTCGAACGGTTTAAAGTAATTATATCATGACCTACCGTAATTCGATGTGTCCAATTCGAGTAGTTAACAACCCTGATTTATGAGTACAAAATAATGCATTGAGATTTGTTCTCATAGGGGCTGGTGGGATCAGGCTTGTGCTACGTGGCAATGGCATGGTGTGTCAAACAACGGGGTCCAGTTTTTACTGCAGCATTTACCCCTCTCCTACAGATGTTTGTGGCCGTGCTTGATCTCTTTGTATTACAAGAGCAAATTTACCTAGGAAGGTAAACTCTAATTACCACTCTCTTTTTCTATCCACCTTTTATATTGAATTGTACCTAAATCATCCCTATCTGTATGAACAGTGTTGTAGGATCAGTCTTGGTTATTTCTGGCTCGTATTTTCTCCTGTGGGGTAAAAGTAAAGAGAGAGAACAATATTGTCTAAAGGATACTCAAGAAAATCAAAAAGATGAAGAATGCATTAGCAATACCACCCACCAATCCTACTATGAATAATTTGGGGACCAGTGTCCTCTGTGCGAAGGCCTAAGCATATTGAGAATTCTCTGAATTTAATGAAGTTACGATTTTCAATAAATGTAAATGTTTGAATAGACAAGAATGTTTGGTGTATCCATATATCCATAATTTTAATCACTGAATTTATTGAATGGTACATATAAATTTATATCCAACAGTTAAAATTGAAAGTCTATCTTGTATCAAAAATAAATAAATTAAACGTCTACCATTGCTCTATGGAAAGTGTCAAGAAACACACCTTTTACAGACACATCAAAGTGTCAGTCTTGTTTGCCCCGTTGTCTTGTTTGCCACGATCTCTCAGAGAACACAATCAGGTGGTAAATTGTTGCGGAACATTAAGAGAACAGTTTCTAACCAACTGCACCTCCCTACCCCATCCCAATCATACGTATTAAGAAAAAAATGTCAATCTTGTTTTATTATTATATTTATTGAAAATAACTCATCACAAAATGCAGTAGCATTAAATAGATTGAGAAAAAGTTTTGCCACATGTTGTAGTCCTACCAGACTTGAGATTAGTCTCTACAATTGCACGTAGAGGATATCCAATTTACACCCAAAAAAAATTGTATTTTTTTGTGTTGAGAATCTCACCTAACTCCATCCTAAGGCGGGGCTCAGTTTTCAAAATCGAGGTGTTCAAAATCTCACTTCGGCTAAGTCCACCAAGTGGTCAATCTTCTATTTTCTTTGGATCATATTGTTATAAATTAAAAAAAAAAACTTGGGAACGGTATCAAACAGTGAGAAAGATGGGGCAAAGGCAAAGAAGGCTGATATAACAATGTCTATATATTACAATTACAATATACACAATTCAACGACTATATATTCCAATGTTAAAACTACAGGATAGCGCATTACTCACAAGGAGATGGAGAGAATACAAGAGGAAAAAAAACCATTGAAGAAGGGTAAAAAGGTAAAAAAGAAAATGGAGAGAGATAGAAGAGTACTTATTATGATTGCTAGGAAATTTGCAAGGCTCTGACCCTCGCTGTCAGTTCCCGAACTTGGCTTCTCAACCGTTCAGGGTTGCAAAAGAAGTCCACAAAGACTCTCCTTTGAAGTCCAATTTCTTGAGAATGATGTTTCACAATCTGGATGACATTGAAAATCAAGTTTCAGTTAACAAAAAACAAATAGGTTCAGAATCTTTGTAAATATTGTGGGGGGGTCAAAGTCGTAATATATATATATATATATATATATATAAAGAAATATGTCCATTTCCCCTTGCATTTTATGCACAAGCAGAAATTTACTTCCTTCAAAAAAGGTGCGGTTCAATATCATGGAGAACAAGTGGAAATGGAAGAGTGAAAAGACGTGACAAATTTTGGTATCAAGAAAAACCCAATACATGTCAATAGTGGCTACAGTGGTTTAAACCCAAAATTAGTAGTATCATTTATTACTTTTTTGTGATAATAACGAGGGCTACGGCTCAAATTTTCAGAGATTGATATACGATTGTCTTCAAATAATTTTTCACATTCAAGAACATAAAAAGAAGACTATATCAATGATTTATCGTATTGAAAGTTGCTATGATTTAAGTCGGGGATTTCTGTTCCTTGTTCTCTGTTTCCTTTCTCTTCTCTGTCCTTGGAAACACTAGGCTCGTTCTGTTTGAAACAAACTCAAGGATGGCCAGAAAACCTTTATTCTGCTCAAAGTCAAAACTGTCTCTATTCTCTCTATATGGGCCTTTATCTTGTTCCTCACTTCCATTTTTACTTCCAATCTCCAGTGTGTGACCCATTAATGTATGGATTTAATTTATATGTACCGTCAACCAATCATAGATTGTCATGTCATTATAGATCATAATTTTTCTTTTAACTATCCTAAATGCCATTCATACTATGATATGTGATTATTTGTATTAAAATCCATGTACTATATAAGTTTTACCCTCCATATTAGTAACTAAATTTGATTGTTTATAGATGTTGTGTATTTTACCTTCCATTTAAAATACATTTGGTGAAGGGCTGCTAATAATTGGAAGTGAAGGTCAAGCATTATAACAGACTGTTGATGAACTTTATTAGTCAAATATATTTCTAATTTATTGTTTTTGACACGTCATTAGTTTTTATTTATTATATTCTGCAATATTTTTATATAAAAAAATTAATTGTATTATAGCCATTAGTCTATTGCTTTCACCATAAGCCACAATACCATCTGCCATATTGATTTTTGGCTTGCTACCACACACCATTTTGGATGTAAAACCTTTGATGTCTCAAGAAGGTCTTGTGATGTGCAGAACAAATCAGATGGAACTGAACCTTAAAAAAACATTACCTCATTCTTCTTGACATGCTCTAGTGTCACCTCTTCCACGGCAGCAGAGAGCTTTGCATTAATCTTCTCCATCTCATCAAGCTCTTTCATCAATGGCTAATTAAGACATCAGATAAAACAAGACAAAATGTCATACAGACAAAAGGTGCAAAAACTAAATGCTTATTTGTATATGATCTTGATGCAAACATAATGCAGAAGCTATAAATGGCGAATAAATTTAATCAAAATATCCAATAATTTTCTCAACTAAACCTTTACTAAGTAATCCACTCCCTTACCCGACAAAGGAATACTGTTACCACCTTCAATTTACTCAAAATGATGGACATGACACAAGTGACCCAGTGTAATAGACTTTGGTAGTCGTTGTGTAACGGACAGGACATTAAAAAATTCCAAAGCACCTCTATGGGCATATGTAACAAATTAAAATTATTAAAATATTAAATTTAGTATTGCTAATGAATCAGATGAAATATTCAGTCTCTAAACCTCAGAATTGAAAGACAAATGTGTTCTTCAGCATTATAAGTACATGAGTAATATGCTGATATGCTTGCAGTACCCCTACAAAATAACAGTAGGTATTAACTATTATTCCACTAGTGGGGCCAGGTACGTGGGTCAATCAATGTCACTCAACCCTAAGAAAAACCAAACTTTCAAATTCAATAAAACTATTTAGTGATAGGTCTTCTAATGGTTTCTCCTATAGAACTTCCCCTAGCCTTCATCTTCCACCTTTAATTGGACTATAGCTCTTGCCTTAATGAAAATTTAAGCTAGTGTGTGATGTCAAATGGAGTTACATGTTCAAAATCTATAGTGGTTGGCAGTAAAGTGTATACTCAGATACCTCAAGGACACTGCTACTTGGGGAATCATCCTCAAGCCTGCCCTGAGCACTCCCCTCTCTCTTGTGGCATACTATGATGCTGATTGGGGATCAGATCCTGATGACAGGAGACCCAGTACTACTGGGTCTCCTGTCATCAGGATCTGATCCCCAATCAGCATCATAGTATGCCCCACAAGAGAGAGGGAGTGCTCAGGGCTTGAGGATGATTCCCCAAGTAGCAGTGCCCTTGAGGTATCTGAGTATACTGTGCTTGCATCTTTCTAGGTGATAACCTAGTGTCCTGGTGGGCTAAGAAACAACCCATAGTGTCCAGATCTAGCACTGAAGCTGAATACAGGAGTCTTGCCTTGGCCACTTCTGAAGTCCTATGAATACAATCTGTACTGACTGAATTTGGTGTACCCTTCAAGTCTCCAACTGTTCTTTGTGACAATATGAGCACGGTCTCTTTAGCTCACCACCCTGTCGTGCATGCCCGTACTAAACATATGGAGCTAGACCTGTTCTTCCTACGTGAAAAGGTTCTCCAAAAGCAGCTTCAGGTCAACTTCAGGTCAACTTCATTCCAGGCCACTATCAGAGAGCGGATGTCCTCACTAAACCTCTCCCTAGCCAACGGTTTGAAGACCTTAGGAGCAAACTCACAATTGTTGGCACAAGAAGTTGAGTTTGAGGGGGAATGTTAAAGGGTAGTTCAGTCATTGTATATGTTAAAGGGTAGTTTAGTCATTGTACTGAAGGATGGCTTAGTCATTGTCTTAGTTGACTCTTGTGAGCCAACTTTCGGCCAAATGCAGCAAGTACATAAGCTGCAATCCAATATTCTTGTAACTCAGAAAATCATAATACAGAATATAGAAAACGATCTAACTGAATTCTGTTAGATCAGATTTAGATTCTCTCTCTTCTCTTTCCTATTGAACCTAGAAGATTTCAACAGGGTCTGTCTACTTCCACACCCTAAGGGCCCTAAAACCTTCATGTTGACCAAACTCCCACTCCCCCAAACTAAATTCCCTCCATTCTCCTAATCTGTCACTACATAGGCATTCCACTATGCTGCAGGTGAGTATTCCCCCATTGTATCCTTATTCCTTAATCTCGTCATGAATCTCTACTACGGTAGTTCCCAACCTTGTAGCAGGGGGGATCTTTCAAACTTACACAACTAAAACCAGGGAAGGAAAAAGGAAAAACAGTTGTAATAGTGAAATCATGAAGCCAATGATGCAAATCTAAGATTCATACCCGAGGGGTTAGTATAGGTTGTGCTGTTGTTGAAGAAGCAAAGAGAAGTTGCTGCATACTCTGAATAAGGATGCACCTATATATTCAAAAATTGACATTAATACTTTCCCAGTTTTATTAATTAAATCATGAAAAAAAAAAGGGCACTCAAAATTTGACTATATTGGTAAAGAAGAATCCATGCTATGTCTCTAAAAGCATGCCGCTACATTAAATGTGATTGTAAATACAAATTGACTTGCATACAAGCTCCAAATTTTACAATAATGCAGTCGATCAAGAGAATGAATGTCTTAAACAGTAATGCTTAATGGATCAGTATGCGAATAAACGTCAGGTGACTTCTATTTACAAGTGTCAACAACAGTAACCCTCTGATTACAACAGAAAGATACTTAGACCGAGTACCAGCCCCTATAGTAGCCCAGTGATACTTGTGAAGAAGAAGGATGGAGGATGGAGGTTTTGTGTGGATTACCGTGCTTTAAACAAGCTGACCGTGCCTGACAAATTTCCAATTCCAATGATTGATGAGCTATTGGATGAGTTGGGAGGTGCTAAAGTCTTTTCCAAGCTAGACTTGAAGTCAGGATACCACCAGATTCGTATGAAGGAGGAAGATGTAGCCAAGACTGCTTTTAGAACTCATGTGGGGCACTATGAGTTCCTTGTGATGCCATTTGGCCTTACTAATGCACCATCAACATTTCAGGCACTTATGAATCAGGTATTACATCCTTTCTTGAGGAAATTAGCTCTAGTGTTCTTTGATGATATACTAGTTTATAGCAAGAGTTTAGATTGCCATCAAAAGCACTTGAGAATTGTGTTGCAAGCATTGATTGAAAATGAACTAGTTGTGAATAAGAAAAAATGTTCTTTTGGGAAAGATAGCTTGGAATACCTTGGACACATTATATCTGGGCTGGGAGAATCTGCTGACCCTGCTAAGATAAAAGCTATGGTTGATTGGCCAACTCCTAAAGATGTGAAGGGGTTGAGAGGCGCTTTGGGGCTCACCGGTTATTATAGAAAGTTTGTGGAGGGTATGGAAAGATTGCTTGGCCTCTAACCCAACAATTGAAGAAAGATAGGTTTATGTGGGATGAATCTGCTCAAGCTGCATTTGATAAGCTGAAGACAGCAATGGTCTCAGTTCCGGTTCTAGCAATCCCTGATTTTGAGAAGACTTTTGTAGTGGAAACTGATGCTTCAGGCAAAGGTTTAGGGGCTGTTTTAATGCAAAGTGGACAGCCAGTAGCTTATATGAGCCAAACCTTATCTGATAGAGCTTTGAACAAGTCTGTTTATGAGAAAGAATTGATGGCAGTGGTGTTAGCAGTGCAGAAATGGAGACACTATCTGTTAGGGAGGCACTTCATCATTCACACTGACCAGAAGAGTTTGAAATTCTTGGCAGATCAGAGACTTATGGGTGAAGACCAGCATAGGTGGATTTCCAAATTGTTGGGATTTGACTTTGAGATCAAGTACAAGCCTGGAATTGAGAATAAGGCTGCTGATGCCTTGTCTAGACAGCTGCAGTATTCAGCTTTGTCCACGGTACAGTTTCTGGATTGGGAGGATATTGATATTGAAGTAGAGAAAGATGAGAAATTGAAGAAGATTTTACAAGATTTGTTGGTTAAAAATGAAGTTCCTGCTGGTTATGCAGTGAAGAAGGGTAGGCTTTACTTTGAAGACAAGCTGGTGCTCCCTAAGAGCTCAACCAAAATCGAATTAATTTTGAGAGAGTTTCATGATTCAGCTTGGGGTGGTCATTCAGGTTATTTCAGGACTTATAAACGAATAGCAGCCTTGTTTCATTGGGAAGGGATGAGGAAAAGCATCCAAGAATATGTAATGAAGTGTGAGGTGTGTCAGAGAAATAAATATTAAGCTTTAAGCCCTGCTGGACTGTTGCAATTGTTGCCTGTACCTGAGCATGGATTTCATTGGTGGCTTGCCTAGATCAAATGGGAAAGATACTATACTGGTTGTGGTGGATAGGTTCACTAAATACACTCATTTCCTTGCTTTAACGCATCCCTACACTGCTAAGGATGTGGCTGAGATATTCATGAAGGAAGTAGTCAAATTGCATGGTTTTCCCCAAACCATAATTTCTGACCGAGACCGATTGTTCCTCAGTTCTTTTTGGACAGAGTTATTCAAGTTGGCAGGGACTAAATTGAAGTTTAGCTCAGCTTATCACCCACAAACTGACGGGCAAACGGAGGTGGTGAATAGGTGTTTGGAAGCATACTTAAGGTGTATCAGTGGAGAGAATCTGAAGCAGTGGAGCAAGTAACTGTGCTGGGCAGAATTTTGGTACAACACGAATTATCATTCAGCTACCAACTTCTTAATCTTCAATGAAACAACAGGCTGATGCTCATAGAAGAGAAGTGGAGTATAAGGTGGGGGGGGGGGGGATATGGTGTACATGAAGATTCAACCATATAAACTCAAGAAATTAGCCAAGAGAGTTAATCAAAAGCTCAGCCCAAGATACTATGGTCCTTATGAAGTCATAGAGAAGATAGGTGAAGTAGCATATCGTTTGAAGCTCCCTGATGATAGTAGAGTACATCCAGTCTTCCATGTATCATTGTTGAAGCCCACAGTTGCTGCAAGTACCACTGTACAACCTCTGCCAACTTATGTGAGTGAAGAAATGGAGCTGCAGGGTCAACCAGAAGAAATACTAGCTGTGAGAGGGCAGAATGAGCAGAATTTGGAGGTCTTGGTGAAATGGAAAAACCTGCCAGATTATGAGAATTCTTGGGAATCTGCAGTGAGAATGATAGAGCAATTTCCTGAGCTTCACCTTGAGGACAAGGTGAATTTCAATGGGGGAAGTGTTGATGAGACTGAGATTAATGAAGGGCAGAAAAGGAAATTCACTCAATTTTATGAAAGGGGTAAATGGAGGAAACACACGCACAGAGATGTTGCTGATGGTGGGAGCAGCAATGCACTCACTTTGTTGGTTAACTAACTTCTGCCACGTGGCAGAAGTTGATTGGGGAGGGAATATTTAGAATGATTTGGAGAGAGAAAATATTCCCTTTATCTGTGCTTTCTCTCTCTCTCACGTTGGTTAGGCTGGTTTTGGCATTGGAATTGGGCTGGGATCTCAGCTTTGCTGAGAGGAAACACTCTGTTTTTCATCTATTACTGTTCCATTGCTATTCTCTTTGTAATTTTCATCTATTTCAATTCTGAGAGATCCTCAGAGTTGAGTAAATAATACAAAGAGTTCTTCATTTCACTTACTCTGTTTTTGATACTCATCATATACTTTTGGCATCTAAAAGAGCACTTTAATTGGGCCATTGAAACTTACAAATTGATTTCCGAAAAATAAATCATAACAAACAGAACATGAATTTTTACCAAAAGAACTTACAGTTCATTAATACACCTATTGCGGTCTTCTGGAAGAGAATTCTCAAGGTCCGAATGAAGGGTCATTAAATCTGAATGAAGAGCTGATATTTGCTGAACAATCCCCGGTGCTGATACATATGTCGACAGTGCAGCTTGAGTATCTGGGGAAAAAGGTAAGTCAAAAGCAAATGGACAGGGACGTCATAAGAAGGCTGTATGAGTGATAAGATCAGTATGGCGTGAACAAATCATAATACTATGATAAGTTAATCCGTACTTGAATAAATTTTTAGTAAATCTCTAATAGAGTGCAAAAAATGGTCACTGTCATGTACTCCCCCTTGTTCTTGAACATCAGATGCAGCTTGGATAAGGGCCAGACAACGACCCTGCAAACCATCAAGTAAAGTTGAAAAGATAAAAGTAGAAGTTCCATGCTAAGGGTAGTAGTAGGATTCTGAGACAGATGGATAAGGAAGGAAATATAAGGAAAGCCAAGATAGAAGAACCCAAATACCAATACAGCCCTACCACATGGTGAGAGGATAATAAATATCTTTAAAAGGTATATTCAAGGGCATTAGTGGCAAAAGAAAAAAGGAAGACTGTATTTAATAAACTTTATTTATCATGACATTACAAAACCACCCTCCAACTAATTTATGTTAACTACAAAGTTTTTCAAGTGCAACCACGAAGTCATGAATGATAGTATGATACAACTCATTGTTACATGCTTTCATTCACACATTGGATTAGAGATAAAGGCAAAAGACATGAGTGCATAATTTCAACTGCATATTTGTTTAAAAAGCATTCTGAAAGATTATTATTCTATCCACATGTTCACGTGTAAAAAACATAGTTGGATAGATTAAAAAGGAAGTGGAATAAGAAATTCAAATAAAATAAGAGTAATACATTGCCACAAATAGTGCAACGGAAAATAGTAAGAAACCATACCACCCGTCCCTCGGTTGCAGACAAGTATGCTTGCAGTTCAGACTCAATAACCTTAAGCAATGAATATGCTCCAAGCATGTGCTTCTTTTCCAATTGGCAGGCTATCTTTAAGAACTGATGCCTGGCAAGCAGATTGATGAGATGGTTTATGAACTGCCACAAGAATTGAGTACAAAAGGTTAAAATTAAATACATGTTCAAAAATTCAAAGGTTATATATCATTTAAAACAATGAAGTTAGTCGTGCCACAGAAAGTAATTCCAAGTAATTGAACAAATGAAACTCCCAAATATCCATATATACATCTTTGGCTTAATAGCACTTTTGGTGTCTCTAGTTTTGAGTATGTCAGACTTTAGCCCTCAAGTTTATTCCAAGCAAATAAAGTCTCTATTTTTAAAGTTATGCAAAACTAGTCCTGCAGTCAATTCTCTGTTTTACATAAAACCCTTAAATTCTAATTTTTAATCCAAATAATAAATTGCAGAGTTTAGATGTAGAAAATTAAGTGAAAATTTGATAAGATTTGAAATAATGTAAGAGGACATGAGATTAGAATTAGAAGAAAAGAGAATTGTGATTTACTAATTTGTGTGAAATTTGATGATCTGGTTGGTGAGTTTTCACCAAAAGAAAGCTTAAAATGATATAATTAACTCAACTCGTGAAAATTTCGAAAACAAAAATGAGAATTTGGGAGTTTAGTAAAAAGAAAGTGACAAATTTAAACAACAAATAAAATTGAAAGACTAAACTCACATATTAGCTATACAATAGGGATTAAAAGTGTCATTATACAAAAATGTTTTATTAAAAGAATGAAGAACGTAAAGATGATGAGATTTGCATTTTATTAATGCAATGGCCAACAAAGGGAACAATGACGGAAGTCTTCTCACACTACATGAGACTGACTATAAGAAAACAACGCCATATTACAATTTACAATTACAAATCATGTCTAATGACAAATCCATGTTTGGGAACTGTAGTTTTTGGGGAAGAAATAATAATTTTATTTCCTACTTTTCAAGGTTACAGTTACACGTTGATCAGATATATAGGCAGTGTAGGCAGAGTTTGTTAGTTAGGATTTAGGAAGATGCTAACTGTTACAATTCGAAATTCAAATGTGAGGGACTAAAACAGAACATAGATAAGATCTGAACTCAATTCAGATCCGAATCTAACCTTAGACTACTTCAAACAATCTAATCTAAACTAGCTCAAAATCCAAACAATTATTCCTGATTACCAACAGACTTGTACAGGAACAGGCGTTCTGAAATACAGAAACAGGGAATTTATGCAAGCAATGTACCGCCTGGTTTTAGTTTCCCATGTAAAATTGTGGGCATTCAACAGAATTTATGCATTTCTTATGTACAACTCTGTTCAACCGTATTTATGCATTAAAAAAGTGATGTCAAGTGTCGGGTAAATTGGAAATCTTAGCAATGAATCATCACAAGTTGGAGCATGTACACATGAATTTTACCGATATATCTTAAGCTTCACAGACATATTTGCAAAAACAAAACAAGAAAAACACAACAAACATAAGTGGCTAAACATACTGCTTTCTGCCGGTTAATGTAGTACTCTTGACGCATGACCTTCAAATCATAATCACCTAGAGGATAAAAGATTTGAGCCATTCAAAATGTGTACAAGGAGTCATCTAAAATACAAACTAATAAACAATTGAGTTTCGTCCAAAGTCCAAACAGTTAAGAAATTACCTTGTAAAATGTATGTGTCTTGGAGCTGGGCTAGCTCCCAGCACAAATCCGGAATAGTCTGAAAAGGGGAGAAAATGTACTTAGATGAAAAGGTGTATATTCAAATAAAGAAAAATCATAAAATGGTAGGAGATTTTAGCACAATAGATTGCTGATATCCAAGAAAACCAGAATGCACCGCCTAGGACATAATTAGTTGGTCTCATCCAACTTCTTAATCTTCAATGATAGAGTTATGTTTCATCTATTTACGTATTTCAAATTAATTCATTCTCTATATAAGTTTAGGTAGATATTGAATCTCAATGTAAAATGTCATGATGGATTACATAATTAAGTCAAAGTCATTAACCTCACACTTTCTTCCTAGCTCAACAGCTTAAACTTTTAGGTCGATTACCTCTTAGAAAATGCGAAACATCAATTTCTTCGATAACTTTATCATTTCTTATATTCAAGGAATTTGTTGTCCTTTCATCATTTTTTGATGAAACTAAACGTAGGACATTTATGCCTTAAAATAGATAGTGGAAACTAATACTCTATCTTACGGAGTAGTTCTTAAGTGTAATGTTCCCAACCTAGTTGTCGAGCCACAGGAGAAGAGAAAATTAATTAGCGAAACTTACAGCAGTTAGCTAGTTTGCTAGAGAGAATCAGTTGCACAATAAATAGGGGATGCATGGGTGGAGAGATCATTGTGATTTGCTGGTTTGAAAAAACAAAGCAGTGGCTCTGCTTTAAAAAAGGAAAACTCTTGAAGGAGAAATCTTTCTTCTATTCTCAGCATTCTATATGATTATTCATTTTCTTTAATTGATTCTATCAAACACTGACAGCAGTTATGTCAACCATAACAGTGTGCCTAGAAAATGAACCGTCTTTCTAAACAAAATATTAAACAAACTGAAGCTTGAATGTGGAGACTGCAACACCTTCATTTTCACCTGGTGTATAACTTAAACTACTAAAAGCTAAATTGCTTATGCCAATTATGTGACCCGTTAAACAGAACAGTCCAATCATTTTTAATGGAAAAAAAATAATATGCTATAAGCAAGTAGGTACAACAAGCCCTGGATAGAAGCAATCTACTAACAAACCTCTGATAGCAGCTTTTCTTCATGGGTATATAGATTGGAAAGCTCTCCTTTCAATTCAGAATGCTTTCTCCTGAACATTGCACCACAAGACATGATTACATATTAGAAACTGTTGTAACTTGAAAAAACTACAAAACACTTATGGCCAGAGATTTGAAAGTTCACCTTTCAATTCAAAATATCCTGTACACTACATCATATGATACGGATTTCCAACAAAAATTACATTTTAAAAATAAAGAATTCCTTCACAGAAAATCTTTTAAAGATATTAACATCAAAGGTAAAGATAGAGACAAATTACCTAAGAGAATGAAGATCGAGACGAATGTAAGCTTCATCTGATGATACTTGTGATTTAAGTGTCATTAAAATAGCCTGCTGCTTGGCATTTTCAACTTGCGCCTCCACCCATTGTCTTTCACTTATTCCAAATCTGCCATAATTTACGCAGATCATAAACACTAAAAGATTGGTGGAAGCTCAGAAACATGAGTCTGGCGACCAGTATAATTAAATTAAACAATCAATTATGAAAAATGTGCTTTGAATTTTTCCATTAGATGATCACAGATTGTAGACAGGCAACAACAGGGCTAAGCACAAGATAGACACAATTCGTGTCAAGCCATCCCCTCAACTACTTCAAAAGAAACCAAGTTTGTCTAACATAGTAACATGGTAGTAATGCATAGGGTTGGCTACTTGAATGGATTAACAATTTATACAAAAAGCCCATCATGATTAACCAATATAGATAACAAGACCAACTACACTTACTATTATGTATATGCATTTCAGAACAAATCGCAACTGTTAACTACAAATTTCTGAATAATTCTTGGATCTCAATGGAAAATGGTGTTTTCTTAATGAGATAGAAAAATTGAAATTGATACATAACCAATCAATATTGCTTTATAGACAAAGAATCCTTCTCTATTTCAGTTATAATTGAAATTATAACAACGGTGAACATATATGTCTCATGCACGCACGTATATGTTTATGTATAATTGTACATATCAGTGTGTGTGTGACTATATCTTTGATTCTCTGGCAGTGAAGCTTGGTATGTATTAACTCATGCTTTATGATTTACAAACAGAACAATTCCTCTAGCAGTAAAATTTGGTACATATCAAATCAAGAGTCCTCAATTTTGTCCTCTAAAGATTATTGTGTTGCTACATTAGTCCTTCGAAAGAATTTATCACAAAACCTGTCCCTCAAAAATTAAAGTGTCCTTCAAAGAACTTTTCAGCAAATTAATCCCCCACAAATACACAATTGAGGTGGTGACACAAAAGGAAGAATTGGGTGACAATTGTATCTTTAAGGGACTAATTTGGTGAAAAAATCTTCAGAGGACCAATATGTTGAACTTGAATCTTTTAGGGATAATTTGGTGATTAAACTCTTTGGAGGCTAATGGGGTGACACCATAATATTTGGAGGACGAATAGATGGCTTGTTTTTAGAACAGTCCACAAACTACTGAAGCAGGCTATCTGCAATGCTATAGGAAAGAAGCAAATACATTGAGCGAAGCCGTTGCAACTCAGATACGCGTTGATGATGCGATTTTTCTAAATCTGTTCAACCACAAAAAAGGACAACATTAAGTCTTTTGCCCATACCACTTCATTAGAGCCACAAATAAGTAATAAGTAACTACAACACAAATGAATCCCCATGTTAGCTAGATTCTGCATAGGTACAAAAATTACTATCATAATATATACAATAAAATATATTTATATTGATAAGAAATAAGAATAAATAAAAAAACCCATGTTCACTGCCAGTAAGGAAGCTGAAAGATCCAAATAAAATTGAGTCATGATAGAGACAGATAATACAACCATATTAAGGATGACAAAAAGTAATAGTGAATTGTAAGGACCGGTATGAATACCTCTGACATAATTATTTGAGATGTCATCCAGATTTACCCAAGAGCATTTAGATTTCCCCTCCTCGGCAACAAGCCGAAATGGACCCTGAGTACAGGAGTAGCATAATATACGCCTATAAGGTTTACATAATTTTCAAACCACAAACTTTATAAATCCTAATTCTTTCTACAAGCATAAGTATCATGAAATCAATGAGAAAATGAAGCTAGTAATAAACTAGCAGCAGTGAATGAGTTTTGAGTCCAATCGAAAGCTCATATAAAGAACCTCCTCTTAAAGGCCATGTGGCTAAGAGGGAACCTAAATGGGAGTTGTCTCCGACAACTGCCAGTATTTGACTAACATTCCGTGAAATTAGCATTACTAGAAACTATCCCTCAAATGCTACGATCCAATTTTCAAGGTCTAAGATGTCTGGTGTACTTTAGAATAAATATAATTTTTAAATAACCAAAAGATCAAAGTAAGGGAGAATATTCCCAAATAATATATGTAACTTCAGCAAATGTGAACCAGCAATCGGAAATTTCTATACAATAGTCCACAGCAACTGGGTAAAAGGAAACTACCAAAAATGCGTTCCCACTTCCCACCATTATGGGATGCAGGAAGGTCACATGTATAATGCATGCAACCTTTCCCCCATGGGTAGAGACTAGAGAGACTGTTTCCATGATTAAGACCAACGACTACAATGTCACAAGGCAGCAGCATTTACAGTTGTGCCAAGGCTTGTCCTCTGAAGCAAACATACGCATCCTTTTAAAACAGGTTTATCGTCAATTTGTCAAAATCAATAACTATTTGTTATTTTACGTATGAACACTATCTATCCTAGGAAAAACATAGTTAAGTGACAATAGCGAAAAGAAATATCTTGTCCACATACTGTGTCTAGTTGCTTTGCGAACCACTGATTTAGCTCTTTAAGACAAGATGAGTCTCCAAGCAAGAATTGGCTGAAGTCTGAGTATGCCAAATATATACCATCCTCTGCACTTCAAAGTAGCTAAACTCGTCAGAAAAAAGAATGGAAGCAGACAGATATCAGTGGCAAAACAAATTAGAAAAAGTATAAAATAAATAGAAGAGTACAATAAAGAAAGAAAGAAAGAAACAGCTAGTAAAGCATGCAGCAGCATTTGCAAGTTAAAGCAAAACAAATTAACAATCAGATATGTGTCAAACATACTTCTTAATTCATAACCATAAATGTTTTCTGTCACATATCACAGTTCCCCGAGTTTTAACATCTTATGCACAGGTAAGACGATAAGATCAATATTACCCATATTTCACTTTTGCAAGCAACAGTAATGGTTTGGAATAATTAAACAGAAACTAGTGGTAAAATAATTCTATTGGTAGCCAATAGAACTTCTATTTTGTTCCAAAAGGAGACCATTAAGTCTTCACTTATTTCAACAGCAAGACTCAGATTTCCATTCCTTTGCAGTCTCTAGGACTAGAGGATGTAATATGTATGTAGTTCAGTATCTATTTTGAGTCCCGTGGTTAACTGGTTATGAGCTTTCAGGTCCCTATTACTATACCAGTATATCTCGGCAACAACAATAACAATCAACTCTTATTCCCTTCCCCTATGTTTTATCAACTACATGCGTGTATCAAACAACACCCTTATGCTCTATTAAAAATAAAATTTTCAGCAAGAAGGAATTTCAGTTAGAATTTTATCTTCTTAGAACTTAGAAGTTGACCATTTTGAACCTCTTCCATTTAACCAATGCAGCAACCAAAGCTGAAAATATGAACCAAATTATCTATTGATCTTTCAGTGCCAAACATGGTTGAACAATAGAGCTTCCAATAAGATATGGGTAATAACTTCAGTTTGTCACCTAAGGATCACATATATACACTGATTATAAGAATGAACTTTCTAAAAATGAGTACAACAAGGAAATAACAGCAAAGAAGAATAACAAAAGAAAATATTACCATCTCCCGAATGGTAATGAGCCAACTCGTCTGCTGTGGAAGCAATTCTTCCAAGAACTGCATTCATCTAAACAATGAAGGAATTCGATAAAAACAAACAAGAAAACTAACCACTATGAGACAATACTACATGCAAACTGAAATACAGATTCCACAATCCACAGTATGAATAATGAACTAAAAAGTGCTTGATAAAACATTTACTGACATCAGCAAGATAACATCTCCGCATACCATAAAAACCAATATAAGAGGTATTGTAACCAGTCAAAGGACTAATCAACCGAAAAGTTTAAGACTATTAAGCGAAGGCTTAATGATTGGTTTTACATCTCTAACAACATTATACTGATCATTTCATCACTCAATTCTGCAACTGATCCACTAGAAATATTCTTGGATTTATTCATTTGCTACAACAAAACCTATCATTTCTATTGAAAAACTCATCCATACAACATTATCGAACCAAATTAAGCACTAAAATTACATTACAATTATTTACAGAGGAAACACAATAATTCATCAACACAAACAAACAAAGGCAAGAAAAGCATAATAAATTTTGAGAAGCACCTGTAAATTTCTGCCAGAAATGCTATCATCTATTGTGGACAGGTGTCCATTAACAACAGAAGTAGCACCAACACGCGCTCGCCTTCCTTGTGTCAAAGTCGAAGCCTGACTAGAGAGCATGTCAAACTGAGATTGCAATTGCCATAGCTGTCTCTGCAAATCCGCAGCTTCAGCTTTATAAGCCAAAGTTGCTTCCCTAAACACAAAACATTTCAAGTTCAACATTCAAATCCCTAATAACAGATAACAAAAAAAAAACGTAAAATAATGAATGTATTTCAAAACTAACTTTATATCCTTCAAATTAAGTGCTTCGTTAGCACCGAAAAGTGCTTCTTGGTTATCCGTTGCATCAGAAAAGGCTGAAATGCTATCAAAAGCGAAATCCAAATCCTCTCCCTCTAATAGCTTCCCGTCTTGCTTAAATTGCTCATACCTAACAAAAGAGAGTTAGAATCGCACACGAAATGCAGTTACCGAGCGAGCGAGCGAGCGAGAGAGAGAGAGAGAGAGAGAGAGAGAGAGAGTAACTAACTGTGAGAGTTCAGAAATGGAGAGGATATTGGAAGGACGAAGAGTGGAACAGATCCAGTGAAGAATAGGGCGAGTGTCTTCGTATTGGAAAGGCCACTCGAAGCTGTCAGGGTCTAATGCTTCCGATCCTGATCTTGTTCCTTCGTAACCCAATTCTCCTAGCAATGTGCATAGTCTCGCACCGCTCATATTTTCTTTACCGATTGGATTCGATGGATGGAACTGTGGAATTTCAAAATGATTTTTCTGTGTTGATCTCTTGCCGTCCTCCGCCTCCTGCTCCCCCTTCTTTTTTTTTTTCAATTTGATGTCTTCGTGTATTCAAGAAGGCGTTTCCGCTTCTTTTACACTTTTCCTTTTTTTTTTTTACAGGATTTTACACTTTTCTTCTAACACTTACTTGAAATTGAGGTGGGATCCACTATTCCACCACTTTGAAAAGAAGACTCATTGACTTAGTGAGAGCTACTTAAATTTAAACCAATCATATAGAAAGTATTAATAGCTCAGTTGGTGAGCTAAGGGATACCGAAGGAGTGCATCAAATGAGTGCAAGAAAGAGGTTACGGGTTCAAATCCCGGAAACTAACATTCCCCACCTCCGCTAACATTGTCTATCAAAAAAAATAGTGAGTATTAATAGCACTCCCAAGCTAGCACAAGATTATACATATTAGGCTTGGACATTGGGCGTTTTGGGCCCAAAACCACCAATCGAACAAAACTGTGGTTCACAAACAAAGACCCAATTCCGCACAAGTCTTCTTTCGGATTTTGCTGGTTCGGTTTGCAGGTTGAACAGAGTTAGTGTGTAAAAACGTGGGTAGAAGCGGGTTTAGGATGAGAGGAAGCGAGAAAGAATGGAGGTTGGAGTTGAAAAAAACTGAGGAAGACGATGTTGTAGAAACAGAGAAAGAGATGTTAAAAGAATGAGATGAGTACTTAATAAGAGAGAGAGAGAGGGAGAATATAAAAAATTAAAAAGAAGTGAATGATGTTACTGCATCTTGGCAGAGCAAAAGTCTCACCTTTTCAGAGTACTGCAAAGCACGTGGACCCGCAAAGCACCTTTTCATACCAGCCTTTGATTCATTTGCAATCAATATGTAATATAAATCTAACGGTGACAAACATCTCGGAAGGTTTCGAATTTCTATGGATTGATAATCTCAAACATGACCCGCCCATTTAAAGCCACTTGTACTTAACAATGTGGACCCGCGGACCCGTCACCCGCCTGCACCCAATCGTACTCTAATCATAAACCATTTATGTATTTATGATTGTACTCATCTCAACTGTCCAGTCCCAAAATGAGTTTGAAAGAAGTTTAACACAAAAACTAAAATGCAAACATCAATATATAACATTAAACCATTAAAAGATCATTACAAAGATTATAGCATCCCAACTATAAAGGCTTAGCTCATGTTGAGCATTAACAAAGATATACAAACTAAGATGATAATCACATTCATATTACCGAACGCTCAAAGGAAGGACAATAGAATAGAGATTATACTACTTAAATTCATTTATGTAAATCAGTCTTGTAATGGTGTAGCATCGCTTTGCAACATAACTATGCAGAGAGACTTGTACTTGAGAGTTTGTGATGGAGCTTGAACAAAAATGGGGAGAAGAAGGTGTCAAGAACTTCCTTTATTTCAGACTAACTGAAAATATTATGGAGAGTGTAGTATCTAATATATCTTTGATGATGGAGAAGGTGAGTTGTATATATAGGTTCCTTTGAGGTGAAGCTATCCCCTCTTTTCCCTTCCACTTGCATCAAAAAGTAGATTTGAGTTTTCACCAACCAAAAGTGCCTCCTATGGAAAGTGGACAAGTGTCCCCTAGAAAGCACTTTGGTTGGTGATATAGTGAGCTAACTTGTCCATAGAGTGACGCTAATGTGATCCACTTGATGGGCACCACTTGCTTACTTTTTGACCTTCTCTTACAAGGTGACGTTAGTAGGATAATGTTGTGGCATTTAAATGCTGCAGCATTAAACAAACACATAAAAGTACCACAAAAATTCCAAAAGCACCAAATTGATACAAAATACCTCTTGACCCTTATTGTTATTGTTTCTCACATAATTACATACTTATTTATACACAATATTACTGAGATTCTTACAACAATTGAAGTCTTAAAGACATAAATAACTCTTATGAATAAAAGTTATCATGTACTGAGTTTTTCTTATTTAGATCTCAAATTTTCGACCTGCTTTGGGTGTGGGCACAAGAAGATAGAGATGTCAAGGACTTTGGGAGCCCCCGAGTACATATCACATGGTATATGATAAGCGAGACAATTTTTAATGATTTATCTGTACCTCTGTTGATTTTTTACTTTAACTCACCATTGTGTAACAATTGTTATGTTATTGTCATTTTATCAATGCATTTAGGGAAAAATCAGATTTGGTATCTTTATTTTTATCTTTATCTTTATAACAATAAAAGAAGCAGTGGCTTTTTTGGCGGACTGAGATCGCCTCTTTATTAATACACAATCGCCTTTATCCCCCTATTTGAGCGGCAATCCGATGTTGCAAACTGTGTCATACATGTATGTTGTGCAAGGTAACGTGGTCCATGATGTTTGTGTTATAGATGTATGTCACACAAGGCCATGATGTTCAACTGAGTAGTGTTATGTTTGATGTGTATGGTTAGTAAAGGTTGACATGAGGAATGGTTAGGAGTGTATATATATATATATATATATATATATGTATGGTAAGTTCAGCATTAAATGGATTGTGTGTTGGTGCCACAAGTGCAAGTTTTTGGTATTTATTGCTGACAGCTTTGAGGGGTGAGACGTGATGGCGGTGACGGCGGAATTGTCAGAACAATGCAGTAGGTATTGTCCGGTCGTAGTTGCCCATTGGGTCTTCAACTGCTGCGAACAGTACACCTAAGTAAGAGAGACACGTTATTGTGTACCATCAAAAACACATCAACACATTGACGAGGCCAAGTATTCATTATAGGTGTGGTGATTTAAACACCACATACCACTTACAGAACCCCTGGGCTAAGGAAATCTTCTGTAAGAAACTTAGTTTTTTCTTCTAAAAAATTCAAAAAACATTTGACTTTGTATGATGGCATCCACAGGCGGTGGAACATATGATCCTTTCGGTGACGTACTCCTGATCGAATGCTCCCCAGATGAGGTATGTAACAAGTTCCTTGAGTTTCATTTTTTTTCAAATCTCCATATGGTAGTTATTCCATATTTGTTAGATGTTTGAGTGATTGGGTTTTTTCGTCGTCTGTACCAGCCTTTTGATCGTCTTCTTTCCTTATTTTATAGGAATTATCCAAACGACGTTCCGATGCATGCAGAGCTTCTTGATCCTATCGGCAACCTAAACTTATTAGGGTTGAAAAAATCAGAGGTCATTGCTACCTCACTGATGGTTGGGCACATTTCTGTAGATTTTATGGTTTGTAGAATGGGGCTTGGCTTAAGTTGGTATATGTGCGCAGAGGCCATTTTGAGATCACGATTAAGAGTCACAAATGGGTTGAGTGGATTTATCCACCCATACCTGAACCTTTGGAAGGGGGATTTGGTACAGGTTGTTTGAGTGAAGTGATAGGTGATGAAGATTTGTTGATTGCGAACCACGGTGCATTCCCCTTTACATTGGTTAAATGGGTTTCCTTTGCTGAGTTTACCGGTGACGTTATGGTTAGTTTCCATACCCATGTGATTTTTAAAAATACGAAACCCTAAAATGGTACTATTTTCGTATCTGCTTTTACGTTGGTGTTTATAGTGTTTTTGTTGTAGATGCTCTAATTAACATTAGCACCGAAGTTCCTTGAAGATGCTCTAATTAACCCTGAGGCTGAGGCATACATTGTAGATGAGTTTGGGAAGCGATGGTCGTGTTTCCTTCGGCGAGTACTTGGAGAACAAGGTGAGACAGCGGTTATATGCAGGGGGTGGGCTAAGTTTTGCCGTCGCAAGGGATTGCATCAGGGACAGAAGATTATGTTTGGGGTTACTTCTCCAAAGGCTAACCAGATGCACTATATTCCATTACCTTGATCATGTGAATCAAAAATCTAACTAGCAATGCATTTGTGTGTATTAAGTATCTATTTTGATTTCTAAATACTAATCCTTTTGTTAAGTAGCCCCTAGAATCGGAGCTAGGTGATTGGGAGATATTTATTTGGAGAATGAAAACATGTTAATGGTACTTTTAAGTCAGCCAAATCACAGCTCAAACAATACACATAAGGTGATTGGGAGATATTTCTTTGGTGTTTTTTAAGTCAGCCAATATTTACTTAATAGTTCATGCCTTCAATGGTCATTACAATAGTTGACGTTTAATGTTTAGTTGTACAAAGTTGTAACTAAATCAATGTATGCCTACGATCCCATGGCTGTACGGTTTTGAAGAGTGCTGATATATTATCAGAGTTTGTCAACATGGTTTAGTAAATGGTCACCAAAGAAAAAGAGTTTTCACATCAACCACCATTTTTACAAGTCCGAAATCATGGAATAAAATCTAGCGGTGATATTTAATGCATACAAACCGCTCCCAATATCACCAAAAGGCGTTGGGAAATTTAACTAGTTTATGACAGCATCAATTAGCAAGAGTTTATACAATTATCTATTGCAAATCTTTAATGAGAATGCTTTTTTTATTGACCAAAAGAAAAATATTATTTATTCCATGCTATCTGATTTGGACCTTTAACAAACAATAATATCTCATTTGAATTATTTGGAAGTTCAAGGACCTAAATGCTACAAAGTAGTTTCCTTATTACATCCTTGAATAAATAACTTAGTTATCTTTTGTTAAAACTGAGAGTAATTTCTTAGTGAGGTTTCGATATGGTTTTGAAACTACAAATTGATTTAGCAGACTGTTATACCCCAACCAATTTAATGTTTTTAGTCGTTTATTTTATTCATGTTTCGGAGTCACATGATTACGAGAATTATTAGTATAGCGTCTCGGTTACCAACCCGAACCAATTTCAACCACCTTGTTCAACTAAATCAAAATACCGTTGTTTAAATTAGGCACGCACGCGAATGATCGATCTTTTCGTGCGTTCTTCAATTTAACCTTCGTATTTGGGTTTAGTCAGACGAAGTTGTGTCCGCCTAAAGTCATTTTTCTCAAAAATTTGGCTTAAATTCAGGCTTAAGAATGCGACTCCGAGTTAATTTTAGTTAACGCGCCCATTTTGTCTATTTTGGTCTCGTTTTAGCATATTTGTCAAGTCCAGCCCGTTCTCGTCTTATTATTATTCTTATTTTGTTTATTTAATTTATTTAAGCATATATAAAGTCCAAAAATGTCAAAAAAAATTCTACTTAGTTTAATTTACAATTTAAAAGCACTTAAGAGTCAAATAAGTCCAAAAATACAAAAAAATAATAATGGTAAAAATACAAAAAAATAGATCCGAAAATACAATCTAAAATAGCAAATTAGGGTTGCAGCTGATCTCCTAAAAGCTACTGGAGCTGCTGTTGGGCCTGGGTTCCAACCTGAAATAGGGTCAAAGCCTGGTCAAAAAATCATTAATGTGTTAACCTAATTGTCCACTATAAAAAACAACCCAAATACAGTCCAAGACACAGAAAACCAAGGCAGACAACTACTGCTAAAATCACCCAACAATAGGATTAGGGTTTGACATCGAAACCCTAATCCACCGCATTACCTGATTTCAAATTTCCGGTGAGAGCAAGGAAGTTGTAATGATCGTGAAAGCACGAAAGAGCGCATATAGTAGTTTGTTGCAATTCAATCATAGGAGACCAATCAGAGGCTGGAAATTAGGTTGGTATATTTGTATTATTAAATCTAAGAATTGTAAACATGTGTACGTAATGTGTTTCCAGATCCATAAGTTCTTGTATTACTGAATCTAAAAGTTGTTGATCCGTATGTGTATATAGCACTGTCAATAGGTTTAAGGCTCTGTCTGCTCTCAAAAGTCATCAAACGAAATAAGTCTGCACATAGACTAGTTTATTCACAGAAAACACAGTTATATATTTTTTTTTCTTCTTTCTAAAAACTAAAATTAGAAGCAGAAAACAAGTTATTTGCTTCTGATAGTTCACAAAAAAACACAGACTAGAAAGGAACTAACAGATACTAAAAATTAATTAAAAGAGGCAGAGATGATTTCCGGCCACCACGTATGGTGGTTATCACCGCTACAACCACCGAGAAACACCATCTTCCAAAACCCAAACAGCAACCGTGCAGCACATCACCATAACCAAACAACATTCACGTCATCCTCCCCCCAAATCATCCCAGCAGCCACGAAACGACCCCAAAACCGAGCCAGTACCTCAAAACCACCTCCTATGGCCGTCGTAACCACCTCGAAACCGCTAGCCTCCACCCAGAAACCGATCGGTTATTAACAAACACAAACCAATAAACCAAAGAAAATCGTGATCGTAAAGCTGCTGGAACCGTAAATAAAAAGAAAAAGCGAAGAGAAACAAAGGTAAAAGAAGAACAGAGAAAAAACGAAGCTCACCGGTGGGATTCCTTCGCCGGCGTCACCTCGTCTTGGCGCCGACACACCAAGCGCCGCTTCTTCCTCACCTTAGAAGCCGATCGCATCTCTCTCTCTCTAAAGCCGTGAAAATCTCGCTAATCCCACTCTCTCTCTGAAGAAATGGGCATGTGGCACTGGGATGAGGAAAGGTTTGGGATTGGAAATTTAGGTTTAGGTTTTTTCTGGTTTTGGGCCTAGGTATTGTATCTTAGTTTTAATTAATTTTTTAATTATCAGAACGATATTCGCACCCCCTTATTTACGCGCACACCTCCCCCCCACTTAAGCCCAATTTCGCATACTGGGCTCTCCTATGCGAACTGGGCTTCCTTTTCACACTTCCTATTAATTATACAACCCCCTGCGACTAATAAAACCTCACTTTACAATTTTCACCCCCTTTTTCCATTTTAATTCTTTTCCAATTCAAATATGAATACTTTTTCTCTCGAAATTAAATAAACGGCTAAGTCGGTTGTACAACCGGGTTAGTCATTATTTTAGGCCAATGAGTTGTCATGATTCAATAAACCCGAAATTTAATAAATACGAATAAACTATTTTTTCTAAAAATAGGGGACTAAATCGGTTGTACAAGGGTTAGTCGTTCTAGAACTAATGAGTTGTACAGTTCAGGAGTTCTAGAATACCTATTCTAAAAACGGACCCACCTCACACCAAACGAATTTCTTTCAAAAATTCAAAAATCATTTTCAAAAAGTAGGGGCTAAGTCGGTTGTACAATCCGGGTTAGTCATTTCTAGAATCAAATGAGTCATGCAGATTAAAGGAATCCTAGGACCCCTACCCTAAAAACACCAACCCACAAACTTTTTGGGAAGAACTACGTAGCTTTGATTCCTCCATTGCATCCGAGGTGCGTAGGAGCAAGATTCAACTCTTGTCAAGCACTAAAAACAAAAAAATTTAAATAAGTCTTTTTCTACAAATAAAAGGGTAATTATTAAATAAATCTTAATTAATTAGACAATGGATGTCGTGGGGTGCTAATACCTTCCCCACACATAACGACTCCCGAACCCTAACAATGTCTCGTCCTAAAACATAAAGGGATTTTCCGAATTTGCCCTTAAACTAAAATTTGGTGGCGGCTTCCTTTCGAACTTCGAAGAATCCATTTTCGGATTTTTCTGGCCGCCACACGCACATATATTTATCAACGTCTATGTGTTTAACCTCAGTTACGTGTAACCGTTCAGAGGAGGTGTGTTTGCTGTTTGGACGACATTGTGGGGAGAGAAACGATCTAAATATAGTCTCCCTAACGATGGGTATTCAATTTGTTGAGGTCACCTAAAGTAACTTCTGAGATGGTGCACCAGAACTTTTCTTAATGTCATAGTCTCCCTTTCGTACACAAATAGCTTTAGATATCAAGGTTAGAAGATTTATATCGATTTGCACAATTACCATCTTTGTGTGTTGTCATTTTTTGTCTATCAATATTACCTGCCCCGTATGTCAGAAACAATAGCTGTTGGTAGGGAATGGAAACATCTAAGGTTGGTTTCTGTGCAGGGCTAAAAGTAGACCTATGTCTACGAGGTGTGTTAAATGACTGAATAACTTGTACTTTGTTCATATACTCCTTATATTTTATGAAAAGAACCACTCTAATTGATGGGTATATAGGTCAATATTCATTCCCCGTCATAATAAACAGAAGCATCATCATCTCTTATAAGGCCTTACCATTTGTATCTTCTACGCATTTAATTTAATGGACACGCCTCACCTCCACACAACAGTCGTATCCCATGCTCAGGCCGCAGTACTCTTTGTTTCATTGCATTAATGAGAACTGAACAACTCATCCTCCCAACTATAAAGTTAGTAGTTATGGTGTAAGTAGATCCTACTATAATTGGTTTAGTTACTTTAGTAACCAAGTATAACCCAAGTAGAACATGACTGAAGATGATTTTTGTGTTGAATTAGTATGGATAGTCTAAAAAATGGTTAACTAATGTAGTTTTGGACCAAACTAGACATCCTATTCATTTCATTGTTTGTTGAGAGTCTTAGCAACCCCAAGTCCGAAATGTTACTAGGGTTTACACTTATGAGTTAGTAGCGAAACCGTGGTTAATATATTCAGGCATTCTACTAACTGAGGTAATCCTTCAGGTCATCAGAGTTTCACCCGTCTATAAAAGCCCACCCTCACCACCATTGATAATACATACAGACAGAAACTTCACCATAGTCAATATATTGAAATCTCTTAGGAGCACTTAACTTTAACCTACTTAAGCGCATTGCCGTTGCTAGCCATTTCGTAAGGTAAATATCTTACGTTCTCCTTGGTTGAAATTTATTATAACCAGTCTATATCTATTGTGGGTAAAGTTTTTAAGGTTTGTGTTTGATATGAACAAGTATAATTAATGTATATATGTATGTATAAATGCATGTGTTGACACCAATCCATTTACACATTTATTAGACTTAAAGACATTGCTGCATTTATTATTGATAGTCGATATGAATGATGTTCCGTGTTTTGTATACTTAGTAAATGGCCTTTAGTAGATTGCTTAAGGTTCCCCCCTTCCCCTTCCCGACCCATTTATTAGTCCCTTTGCCCACCGACCTCAGGGTTGTTGCATCATATATGTAACGTGCAACAGATGCCCTAACCCTGGTTTTTATTTATTTATTAAGGATGGAAAAAGGTCTCAACTATGTAGATGAGATTTTTGTTGGGCGTCATTGTTTGGAAAATGAAGATTAGGGTGATCCGGTTGTGGACAAAGTGCTCGATGCAAAAACAAAAAGGAGGTTGGCACTATTGAGATGATTATAGTAGATGAGAAGGTAAAAACTTGGGAAGAAGCTTTGTTAAATAGTTATTATACTACGATGTTCGTGTTATTGGTTTGTATGTTGAGAAGTGACCTATGATGCATGTATTGTATGTAGTTTGGTAAAATCCAGGCAACTGTGGGCCTTCAGTGGATTCCTAGGTTCAAAATTTTGCTTCACGAAGGTGATTCATATGTGTTTGAGAATCTGATGGTGGGACGCAATGACAGAACATTCCTAAAGACAGCACACAAGTTTAAGATCAACTTCATGGGTATAACGAAGATCACCAAGACTGTCGTCGACCAGATCCCAAGCCACGTTTTCGACTTCCTGGATTTCCCTAAAATCCTCGGAACCAAGAAAACCGACATTTTTATTGGTAGGTTTTTCAAATACAGTTTTTATCTCCAAATTTAATTCTAAGTGAAATCTGTTTGAGGGTATTCATTTGATTGATGATATGTTAGCATACCTTCATCAATAGATGTGATAGGTCATGTTGTAGAGAAGCGCAACATCATAGAGAAGGATATCAATGGGTAAGTTACTTCTTTTTTATAACTACATCATGTTAATCTATATTTTGTGAATTATATATGATTATAAGTTCCATCCTGAGAAGATGAGTGTTTTGAGTTGTCATGCAAGCTACTATTATTCTTTCTGTTGCAGGCAACACCATGTGAAGTGCGCATTATGGGGGGAATATGCTCTTCAAATGCAACATGTTCTTGAAAGAGTTGTTGTTCCTGGTGAGGCAGTGGTGGTAGTTGTCCAAATGTGCAGGCTCAACATATTTCACAGTAAGAACTTTATAAATTTTGGTGGCAATTATTGAACCAATTTGTTAATGTGTTTCAGAAATGGACATGATCAATATACCTCGCAAGATATTACTGTAACCTGGTCATATTTGTCATTGTAGAGGTGGGAAACATATCATCTGCTTGGTATGGGACTAGACTCTACATCAATGAGGATATATCTGCAATCCATGATTATAAATCAAGGTATTATAGATGTACATTTTATTAATATGGGTGACACATTATTTCATTTCCTGCAAAAGTTTTTAACAATGAATGAATCAACCTCAGAATGGTGATTGATGAGGCATTCGGCTCCCAAACCGTAACACAAATGAGTCGTGCGACTGGTGTGTCGATTGGGGATGAGCTTATCAGCACTAAGAGGATGACTATATCGGATCTAATTGAGGCAAAAGAGGTGAATTTGATCACAAAGTTTGATTTCACTTTATACTCTCGCCGTCACGAAAAAATTGTTACACTCTTCAAGTAGCAAGTATTGAGTGTTGTTTTATTGTTGCAGCCATGTGTTGGGAGTGTCCTTGTAGATGCTGTTGAGTTTGATTTGGCTGAGGGTTGGGCTTTCAATTCATGTAACACATGTTTTAGGAATGCCAACAAAGTGGGAACTGAGTTCACATGCAAGCATTGTGAAACCCGTGTTTCTGCAACACCAAGGTATGGTGTCATAGTTGTTGAACAGGCATTACACACTAGCATAGTCATTGTTTTATTATTGTTAAATTTAAATACAGTATTTGAGGTCGTTTGTTATAGTCATTGTTTGATTATTGTTAAATTTATATCCAGTATTTATCCCCATTTTTTATAGGTACAAGCTTAATGTGATTGTAATTGATGATACTGGTTCCACAACCTTAACTCTGTTTAATGGATTAGTGTCAATGATTGTTGGAAAGTCAGTTGTGGATCTTATCTCTTCATACCCTCAGGTAGTATTCATATTCCCATTAATTCTTCTTATGTGTATTGTTTGAGCTGTGAATTGTGCTGAAATTCTGAGATTAAACTTGAACAACGTGGTACCCTTGGAGAACAACCTATTGAATTTGATCCAATGTTAGGAAAAAAACATTTGTTCAAAGTTGAGGTTTCCAATGGGAACATTAAAAAGGGATATACCACATATACTGCTAGGAAGGTTAGTTGCGAGACAAGCGTGATACAAAGGTTCATTCAGAAACACGGATTGAATGTAAGTTGCCATATCGATTTCAGTAAAATTATTTGGGCTCATGCGATTTGGCATTTATGAAATCTATTTCATTTTGGGATTTTCATAATTAATTTGTTGGTTTCTCGCACAATACGTAGGTATGCATCGAGGAAGAGGAAGCTGAAATTACTCTAACCCTTGACAAACTTGCTGCCCTAACACCTGTGGTAAGCGTCTTTATCCGCATATTTGTATATATATATATATATATATATATATATATATATATATCATGCCCCCAGTTGTGACTCTGTGTCCTATTTTATTTCAATTTAAGGTAACATGTTAGTTTGTGTTAGATGGATATGTATGAAACACATAGAATGTGTGTCAATAAGAGTTTCTGAGAAATTATTAAGAATCATTTGAATACTTTCTATGATATTCATTCATGTTAAAAGGAGGTTAAATTCATCCCATTGTTTGTCCAAATGCAGATAGATTTGGGTCATTCGTCTACATCAGCAAAGTCGGATGAATATTTTGCAGAAATTGATACCACACCGACAAGCAAGCAACTTGGTAAGAGGCCGGTAGCTGACTTTGATGGGATTGATCTTAACAACATGGATTTCTCTCCAGATTCAGTGAAGAGAGTTTCTAAGGGATTGATCAAGATAGAACCGAAGGAGTAGTCAAAGATGTTAGTCAATGATTTTGGGGGAAAGGTGGATGAGTGAAGTGTAGAATCCTTTTGCTGGTTTGGTATTTCCTGTAGTTTATGCTGAGTACTTGAAGCTATTTCACGATGGCAGTGTCAATGTTGACAGTACATATGTGTGTGTAAAGTTGTAGGACTTATTTGAAGCCACATTAAGGTGGTAGCTGGGGCATAATATAGTGTCCCCACGTAATGTGTGTTGATCTAATTTCACTCCCGAGTTCCAATGTTAGTTGAAACTTTTAAGATATAGGATATGTAAGTTTGTTAGTAATCCTTTCCACCCAAACATCAATAACATTATTATTACTTATTTTGCTTATTTGATTTCATGGTTCCTATCTTATATGTATACTTGTTGTTGTGTGATATGGTTGTTTTTTTGAATCATAATTTTTAACTTATGAAGTAACTATTCGATTTAGAGGTAACATTTGGAATCCATGTTATCATGGACAAATTAAAATTAAGGGTTGTCAGGTAATTGTGTATTTGAAAGGTTATAATATAAGGAAATAAATAAACATAAATATTATTTAGACAAAAAAATTAGACAAAAATAGACAAAAACCAATTAACCAAGTTTTTTAGGTCATTAACCAAGTGATCAATTAACCAAGTTTTTAATCAACGCCTCGAAAACTGTGAAAAAGCAGGTTGGTTAATGGTCTAAAAATCTTGGTTAATTGGTGTTGTAAGTTGGTTTTTGTCTATTTTTGTCTAATTTTTTTGTCTAAATAATTGTTGATAAATAAATATCCACAATACATGGACAATGTAATAACAAGGTATGGGTATTTTCATGCAGCTAAACAACATGGGGGCCCAATGTTTGAAAGTAGATTTCAAACATCTGGGATATCAACGATGAGGTGTAGTTTTTTTGTTGTGTTCATTTTGGTCAACAAAAAAAAATGATATGTATTGAAAACTTTTAAGTACTAACATTCCTTTTGGGTAATATTTCTTTGGGTACTACTAACTTAGTGGGTCCGAGATTTTGTAATATCTTTCTGTCATCTATGATTGGACATGACTTAGTAGAATGTACTGAAAATACGAATAGTACCATTAATATCTTTAGAGAGTGGAGTTTAGGTTAATAACTTTACAGCTATTTTAATTTTACTTTGTCCTTATCTACTACAGGAGTAAATGTACCGACTATAAATATGAACGTTGGGTAATGGGTTTGACACCAAAAGGTGGTCTTTATAAGGCAGTGTTAATCAATACATATTGTGATACTGTGATTAAGTAAGACCGCACAAGTAACCAGTTGGAAAACGAAACCTGGGTAAACTGGTCTAACTTTGCAAACTCTGTTTCATCGTGAGTCTATATACGATAGAAGTTTACGATATCAGAGTTTTAGTTTTTTAGTTGGATACATTGATAGAGTAAGTGTAACACCCCTTTCTAATCAACTATTATTTAATATATATAATATCAGAGTTTTAAAAATTTAAATCATCGAAAGAGAGTGTCACACTTCACCGCTTATAAAAACAACCAACTTATAATCCAGTGACATGAAGTCAACAAAATAATAGCACGATATATAGCACGATAGTTTAGGGACGAGCCCACAAGCACCTGTTTTAGTTTACAGCACCAAAATAAAATACCTCCAACACAGCAGAAAATTATTAGTCTAGAATCATACTTAATACATCACCACGAATAGTCTAAAAACATAACAATAGCAACAAAAGTAATACTACGCCCTTCTCCTGGTGCTACATATCAGAGCTGACACGACTACTAGCAAAAGGGCATAAGAATGCCTTCACTCGCGATTACTGCCGCTTCTTGAGACATAAGAAGCAACACATGCAGTAGGGTGAGTCTTTTATACAAATAATAATAATTAGAATAAGCAGTATATATTGGTCAGGCAGCAGAACATCTAACCCACAACCACACAACACGTTATCAGCACACATCATCATATTTATAACGCATTCACAAAAGTATAACCATCAAGAAACATCAATAACATATGTATGTGTTTATGCATGTAATGCAACATGCATGAGGATCCTTCACCACCGCAATTTGCCTTGAGGGCACCCACCGCTTTGGACCGAAGTCCCACACCGCTTTGGACGAAGCCTACACACCGCTTTATGCACATGCAATATGTGACTCTATGTCAATGCACCACAAACAACACCTGTGCCACAATATTTTATTATACACACCACTTTAATTATTTCTCAACTCAACTCACCAACAAATTAGCCTTGAGGGCGTCTCTTCGCTTTTTGGACCGAAGTCCCACACCGCTTTCACACTCCGCTTAGTTACAATTTAATTTATACTCTCACGTTACTAATTTAGCTCACAATCACTCCACCACACGAGAGTTGGACCAACTAACACCCTAGGGACCACAATACACCTAGGAACCACACTAGGCGCCACGGGCAGCCACTTTGGCGCCCCACCGTGACACACTAACACACCCACGTGCACAACCAGCTCAACCGGGCGCACTAGGCTGCCACATTTGGCGCCTGCACCCAAGACACACACGCACACACCCACGCCTTGCACAACTGGGCGCACACAGACACGCAGGGCAGCCACATTTTGGCGCCGCTCGCATACACACACACACGGATCGAGACACAGCGCACGTGGCTACCCATTTGGCGCCCGTGCCTGCCACACACACACAAAGACATCGCACTTGGCGCCTCCGTTGGCTCTCGTGCTAAGCACACCGCACACACGCACACGGGCATGCCATTTGGCGCGCCTCCCTGTTCACTCACAATTTCCACACGCAGGCAGCCAATTTTGGCGCTGCTCCAAAGACACACGCACTTGACCACACCCACACTGCTTGGGCGCCAGTTGCTAGGCAATTGGCGCCAGGCCGTAGCGTGACCAACCTCCTACTTGCACAATTCCTTTACACTCCAACAACACCAATTACGCAATGTTTTTGACACTTAATCCACATCATTCAAACAACAATCATTGTGCATTTCATCAATTATTTCACAATCACCACATATTCACATACAACATCATTGAGGAAATTTCACAAACATTCTACATGCCTATTCAACAACACACTCCTTTCAACTTAACAGCAAACATGGCATTCCAATTAGACTCAAAACACAACATAATCAATCATTCAAACACTCCCTACACCTAGCCTACATACAATACAAATCCTAATGATTATTATAGGTATAGAAAGAACCCCCATACCTTGAAGGATTGAAGAACTCGAAATCACTAGCAATGGAACCACCACAAAGCAAGCTTCTCCTTTTCTTCCCTTTCTCCTCTACGGCCACACACACCCTTTTCTCGTGATTCGATTGCGAGTTTATTCCGACAGAGGTAGCGAAGGTCGATGACGAGCTCTCGAGCTTGCTGTATTTCTAGTGAGGTGACCGTTGACTCGAACACCAAAAGTTCATGTGAGAGATTCCGAATCAAGTATGCCATGGAAGCAAGGGTGAAGCAAGGGAATTCAAATCGTTTGATAGAATAAACGAATGGGGTCGATTCTCGTGAGAAGAACTCGAGTTCATGCTTGGTTCACGCAAGGAACGCTTACGGTGGTCGGAGATGGCGAAATACCACACGCTATGGGTCTTTGTTTATGGCTCCTCCTCGCAAAACCGCACGACGATTGCGAAACTAATGTCATATTTCTTGACCCGCCGCCATTTTCGAGTGGGAGGGTGGAATTTCAGGAGCGGGTCGTGGGAAGGAGGGTGAGACCGCGAGGAGGGGAGAGGAACGCGTGAAGGAAAGGGAAGCTGGCTAGGTTTCGAGGTCTGCGCATCACCAGCCGAAGGAAGAAGAAGAAGGGCGCGGGTCGGGTTGGTCCATGGGTGCGCGTTTGGGGTGGGTGGTTCGTTGGGCTAAGTAGTTAACTTAGTGGTGGGGTGCGCTTAGAATCTAGGAGGGGGTGTACGCGAGTAAAAATAACCAAAAACTCATTTTAAACACTTTTAAATCCCAATATCACTATTACTATTATTTTAACACCACCTCAATAGACCAAAAATAATTTTCTAAAGAAATAACATCTCAAACACTAATATTTTATAAAAATAAAATAAATAAATATATATAATGATAATAATCATATATTACCAATAGCGTATTAAGATATAATTTAACGTGATTTCAACTAAATTTCAAACTCAAACCACTATAACTTAAAATAGTTTAATCTTATCAATATAAAATAGTTCATAAAACAAATACATATTAAAAAAGAATCGACACACTAAAAATCGGGGTGTTACAACTCTCCCCACTTAGAATATTTTCGCCTCGAAAATCACGCTAATCCCAACAACGAGATGAATCTAGTTCGCACTTAATCTCTTCAAAATTTGCACGATTTAAATCCTAATGTTAACCTCTGTGACACCCACCGCAATCCTTTCAACGCCCTATTCTTTGGTCCGTGAAACACTAACGTATGCGTCTACTTCTCATCATGGGTCTCAACCTAATATATTGACTCCACCTCTTAGGTCACATAACTGCTGTGCATCTTCATTCTAAGCGTAAATCACCACCACAGTTCAAGAACGACACACCAACTAAAATAAGGTATGAGATGAATTCCTACCCTCCAGACTACACATAGAATAACACATACGCATTTGCAACACACACCAAAGTATCTAGAATTTGCTAATCAACTCTCGCATCATCGTGCAATTCAAGAGAACAATCTTTTTAACATATCATAATTAAATTAGGGGTATCTCGCTAAACAACACATAGTCCTCGAAACCCAATGATCTAATCATATTAAACAATGAAACCTCAAAACAATAATCACATAATAAAAAAAAATTAATTAAATACTCGTGCATCGTTTTAATCTATTTATCGTAAGCGTAGTTAGCATGTGGTTTGACTATTCTTCACGGAAGTTAAATGAAACATATACTCCTACCAGACAAGTTATATCGACAATCGTAGTGTAAAATCAAGACACAAGTAAGCTTACTTCAGTCCTATATATCAAGTTTATTTCTAGTAAGCCCCTATAAGAGTTCTAGACTCATTAGAAGATACAAGCACAATTCACATATATACTTATATATTCAATTCTTAAGTTCAGTAAACTCATTTAGAAAAACTTTCAACATTAGGATTATCTTAAACCTCGTTAGCACGCACTTAGCACAATTCAAGACATGTAGATAAAATAACTTCCAATCATATTACTGTTTAGAAAACATATGCATCTTCACAAATAAACACGCTCACCACATCATATATACATAGAGAAAATTTTGGACACGTGAAATAAATGAAACAACATAGGGTGAAGATGCCCTTAACACTTCCAAATCAAATAGTACTCAAAACAAAACCATTAGTTCTCGTCGCCTCTTTCATCGGTGGTGAGTACTTGGGGTGATCATCCCTCCCACTCACGTAACCAATTAGTGAAGGTAATGTGAATTACAATTCAATCTATTTACGCAATTGCACAACAATAGCGACTCAAGCAACATATAACCAACACTTTAAATTATTATTTTTATTTTTATTTTTTTTGTTTTGTAAACATCCTCATAAAATTTTGGATAAACTGTGTGCTTAAAATCGAGTATACAAGATACATCTGAAAGGTAAGAACAAAGGCAACCGAAATCTTCTTACTTATGACACAACAAAGAAACCATACCTTTTTATTTATAAAACAACAGAAAATTTCATTCAAAACGGCATCGAGACAGAGTGAAAAACAACAAAATTTCTTTAGCGCAAAACATCATCAAAACAACAAAGAAAACACAGAGTGAAAATAACACTTCTTTTTAGTGCACAACTGGCAGTTGAAAACAACACGTTTACAACATAAAACAATAGCTTCATTTTCATAAAACAAAGAAGACAATTTAAGCCACCTCACATAGCATCCTCTCAATTTATTCCCAATTTTGTTTATCATCTAAACACACAATTCAAAATACAAAGTCTTTCTAAATTACTAGTGATTAAGTTCCATGAAGTCTCTCTAACAAATCTCGAATTCAATTTACAAGTATTAATATTCCCTATACGACAACTTTATACCTATCACCTTTATAATACTAAGTTCTACACAAAATGAGACAACTATAATTATAGACCATCTACTTATTATATTTGAACCTAAACCTCTATTCCACATTATTTTTCCATCTCAAGGTATCATAAATCATAAATCTTAAATACAATATAGCAATCAATTAAAATACATCAAATCAATTCAATACAATACACTCAATTAGATAAATTACGGTCAACAGATATCACACATAAATCAAATAATACATAGGGCATACATAATTTCGTAGCCAAATTCAACGTCATGGAGCACACAAAGTTTCATAGCCAAATATACCTAAAACCAAAATTTAGACAAAAATGGGGTCTAGGATCAACTATCACCCTAGAGAAAACACATCAAGCAGTCAAACAACCTTTAAACACATAACATTTTTGGAGTTTGAGAGTCAACAAACACAAAATCATAGTTAGAACGAGTACCAAGACTCGAGAGGTAACTAGACTCAACACAGGACAACTTGGCGGATTGGACTCAAACTTCACTGATACCACTAATGTAACACCCTTTCTAATCAACTATTATTTAATATATATAATATCGAGTTTTAAAAATTTAAATCATCGAAAGAGAGTGTCACACTTCACCGCTTATAAAAACAACCAACTTATAATCCCGGTGACATGAAGTCAACAAAATAATAGCACGATATATAGCACGATAGTTTAGGGGCGAGCCCACAAGCACTGCTTTAGTTTACAAAGACCAAAATAAAATACCTCCAACACAAATGGAAAATTATTAGTCTAGAATCATACTTAATACATCACCACGAATAGTCTAAAAACATAACAATAGCAACAAAAGTAATACTACGCCCTTCCCCGGTGCTACATATCGTAGCCGACACGACTACTAGCAAAAGGGCATAAGAATGCCTTCACTCGCGACACTGCGATTCTTGACATAAGAAGCAACACATGCGAAGAGGGTGAGTCTTTTATACAAATAATAATAATTAGAATAAAGCGGTATATATTGGTCAGCAAACAGAACATCTAACCCACAACCACACAACACGTTATCAAGACACATCATCATATTTATAACGCATTCACAAAAGTATAACCATCAAGAAACATCAATAACATATGTATGTGTTTATGCATGTAATGCAACATGCATGAGGATCCTTCACCACCGCAATTTGCCTTGGCACCCACGCTTTGGACCGAAGTCCCACACCGCTTTGGCCAAGAAGCCTACACACCGCTTTATGCACATGCAATATGTGACTCTATGTCAATGCACCACAAACAACACACGTGCCACAATATTTTATTATACACACCACTTTAATTATTTCTCAACTCAACTCACCAACAAATTAGCCTTGAGGCGTCTATTCGCTTTTGGACCGAAGTCCCACACCGCTTTCACACTCCGCTTAGTTACAATTTAATTTATACTCTCACATTACTAATTTAGCTCACAATCACTCCACCACACGAGAGTTGGACCAACTAACACCCTAGGGACCACAATACACCTAGGAACCACACTAGCGCCACTGGGCGCCACTCGGGCAGCCACTTTGGCGCCCACCGTGACACACTAACACACCCACGTGCCAACCAACTCAGCCAACCGGCGCACTAGGTCGCCACATTTGGCGCCGCACCCAAGACACACACGCACACACCCACGCCTTGCACAACGGGCGCACACGGAGACACGCAGGCAGCCACATTTGGCGCCCGCCGCATACACACACACACGGATCGAGACACAGCGCGCACGTGGCTGCCCATTTGGCGCCGTGCCTCGCACACACACACAAAGACATTGCACTTGGCGCCTCCGTTGGCGCGTCGTAAGCACACTCGCACACACAGACACGGGCATGCCATTTGGCGCCCTCCCTCGGTTCACTCACAATTTCCACACGCAGGGCGGCCAATTTTGGCGCCGCTCCAAAGACACACGCACCACCCACACCACATCGCTTGTCTTGGGCGCCGATTGATAGGCAATTGGCGCCAGGCCGTCAGCCAACTCCTCCTACTTGCACAATTCCTTTACACTCCAACAACACCAATTACGCAATGTTTTTGACACTTAATCCACATCATTCAAACAACAATCATTGTGCATTTCATCAATTATTTCACATTCACCACATATTCACATACAACATCATTGAGGAAATTTCACAAACATTCTACATGCCTATTCAACAACACACTCCTTTCAACTTAACAGCAAACATGGCATTCCAATTAGACTCAAAACACAACATAATCAATCATTCAAACACTCCCTACACCTAGCCTACATACAATACAAATCCTAATGATTATTATAGGTATAGAAAGAACCCCCATACCTTGAAGGATTGAAGAACTCGAAATCACTAGCAATGGAACCACCACAAAGCAAGCTTCTCCTTTTCTTCCCTTTCTCCTCTACGGCCACACACACCCTTTCTCTCGTATCTGATTGCGAGTTTATTCCGACAGAGGTAGCGAAGGTCGATGACGAGCTCTCGAGCTTGCTGTATTTCTAGTGAGGTGACCGTTGACTCGAACACCAAAAGTTCATGTGAGAGATTCCGAATCAAGTATGCCATGGAAGCAAGGGTGAAGCAAGGGAATTCGAAACTGTTTGATAGAATAAACGAATGGGGGGTCGATTCTGGTGAGAAGAACTCGAGTTCATGCTTGGTTCACGCAAGGAACGCTTACGGTGGTCGGAGATGGCGAAATACCACACGCCAAGTGGTCTTTGTTTATGGCTCCTCCTCGCAAAACCGTACGCCGATTGCAGAAACTAATGTCATATTCTTGACCAGCGGCCATTTTCGAGTGGGAGGGTGGAATTTCAGAGCTGGTCGTGGGAAGGAGGGTGAGAACGCGAGGGAGGGAGAGGAACGGCGTGAAGGAAAGGGAAGCTGCTAGGTTTCGCAGGTCTGCGCATCACCAGCCGAAGGAAGAAGAAGGGAAGGCGGGTCGGGTTGGTCCATGGGCTGCGCGTTTGGGCTGGTGGTTCGCTGGGCTAAGTAGTTAACTTAGTGGTGGGGTGCGCTTAGCATCTAGGAGGGGGTGTACGCGAGTAAAAATAACCAAAAACTCATTTTAAACACTTTTAAATCCCAATATCACTATTACTATTATTTTAACACCACCTCAATAGACCAAAAATAATTTTCTAAAGAAATAACATCTCAAACACTAATATTTTATAAAAATAAAATAAATAAATATATATAATGATAATAATCATATATTACCAATAGCGTATTAAGATATAATTTAACGTGATTTCAACTAAATTTCAAACTCAAACCACTATAACTTAAAATAGTTTAATCTTATCAATATAAAATAGTTCATAAAACAAATACATATTAAAAGAACTGACACACGAAAATCGGGGTGTTACAGTAAGGAGATGGAAGAACCACCAAGGAAACGCAGGAAGAAAAAACAATCTGCTTCGGGTGAGATATTTATCCAAATAGTTTATTCATAATCATGATACGTGAGTCAATATTTCGAATTCAGTTACTCCGTTGATGCTCATAAAGATAGACCCATGTGCAGATAGAAGTGATTCTACCATGTTTTCTGAAGTCCTATTTAGTATAGCCATGTTTTGAGACAAGTTGTGATTTTTCCAATCGAGATTTCTGCATGGCTTAATGTGTTTTGAAATTATTTTGAAATTATTAAGGGGTTCGAATATTGGCTGAACAATCAACAGTGTCTACAAGCCATAGTGTCCAGCCCTTTTTAAATGTGTCGAGGAATATTAATTTGTTGGGTGAGTTCAAATCCACCGCCGGGGATAGACTGTGTGAAGGTAATTCGTTCTTATTGCTCTTTGAATCCATTATTGAGCAAGTTAATTATGATTTCCATACGTTGCATACGCCACACTTATAAGGATGCATTGTGTTGTATTCAAAGTCTGACCATTGTTGTAAGATATCTTTTGTCTTTACGTAGGTTGACATTTTTTTTGATTTTGAAGTATCTGGTTTGGGAAGGAAAGCTGGCCAGTTACAGCCCTCAAATGTGTTACTCCAGGGAGGCATACAGAGGTACCCATTTGGGGATTTGACTAAAGGTAAATATATTCACTACGATGTGAATTGGTTCATTATGGTGAGGAGTTATACGTGAATGAGGAATAGTACTTTTACAATAGAAATCCTATCAAACTAACCTGAACATATTTTTTATTTAGTCAAAACAAGATCCGAGGCCATTCGGACTCCACAATTTACATGTGTTGGAATAGGATGTCACAAGTACCAATTCGTTGGTGGCCGAGCTATAGCGAAAGAGATTTTGCCGTTGGTATCACCTGAAAGGAATTCCGGAAATTGGACCGGGAGGAACACTGCAGGTAACATGAATTATGGCCATAGTTGGAAGGGTTAAGTAATTCATTTTCGCGTATATGTCTATTAATTGTACGTTTAATTTATATATTTATAGATGAGAATTATGTGCTGTATGTACCCCAACCATCTCAACGGGAATCTTTCCGTGACCGCTCTACCAACAATGATGAGGGTAAGTTCTCATTTTATGGTTGACAAATGGAAATCATGCCATGTCTGGTTGATACATTACAAATTTTTAACATACTGCCCCTTCTCTACAGGATATAGTTCTTCTTGTAGGAACACAGAAGACATACATGTTGTCAACCTTGTGGGTGGAATAACAGACTATACCTCATCAAACGATGTTGAAACCAGTAAGGTTTAATTCCCGTTATTGCTTTGTACAAGTAAATATTTATTGGAATTTCATATTTTTATATTGTGTACTGTGAATCATTATAGGCACAGTGGATATGTTACATTACTGGGATATTGGTGGACCTTCAAATATCTGTACCCATTGCGGTGCTTCTATGTGGTTCAACGAAAGGGTGCAAAAAAGTTTCATAGCAAATGTTCCAAAATTCGGCCTATGTTGTTCACATGGTCGTGTTAGTCTTCCGCACTATGAGACACCACCGCTGATGTTATCATCCCTATTCCATGGGAAGGACACTCGAAGTAGATATTTTCAGAATCACATCAGGTCATTCAACAACATGTTTTCATTTTCCTCAATGGGTGGTAGAATTCAAAAGGAAAGCGCCTCCTGTTTTTGTAATGAACGGTGAAAATTATCATCAAATTGGTAGCCTATTGCTATTGCCCGGTGAGACCCCAAAATTCGCTCAACTATACATATACGATACGAATAACGAAATACAGAATCGTCTTTCTGTTGTTTGGTAAGTGTATATCACAACACTGTATATACTGAATAGAAATTATTATTTTTTGTTTAAAATTCTAATCAGTTGTAATGCACGTTTATGTAGTATGAAAGATAACAAATGTGGCCTACAATCTGGAATTGCAATTGACATTAAAGAAGTCCTTGACGATGTCAACCCATTCGTGCGTCAATTACAATCTGGAATTGCAATTGACATCGATTTGTCCGTGATCGAATCAACTCAGGCGAACACATTGATATGAGGTTGAAAATAATAGGAAAGAGAGGGGCTGATTCTAGAAGATATAACGTACTGACTGCCTCTGAAGTTGCCGCTCTGGTAGTAGGTGATTATGATGTTGCACACTATGACAGAGATATCATTGTTGAAAAACAAGGGGGTTTTTAAAAAGAATTTCCACTTTGAGTGCGGCGTATTTACCATTACAGTACCCGTTGTTATTTCCCAGAGGAGAAGATGGATGGCATGAGAAAATTGAATACAACGAGTTCTCCAATGCTCCTTCTATTAAACGGGAGAAAGTCACTTTGCGTGAGTGGTTAGCTTACCGTATTCAACAACGTCGTGCAAAGGATTCCAACATTATATATGGTAAAAGGTTATTTCAACAATTTGTAGTTGATGGGTATAGCATGGTAGAGGCACAAAGACTCAAATGGGTTCGAGGTCATCAACAAGAAATTCGTGCTGAATTATACAAAGGTTTATCTGACGCCGTTTTAAGAGGGGATCGAAATCCTTCAGCTATAGGTAAAAGAATTGTGTTACCCTCAAGTTTCTATGGCGGGGCGCGTTATACGCAACAGAATTATCAAGATGCTATGACTATTTGTCGTTGGGTGGGGTATCCAGATATATTTGTTACTTTCACTTGCAACCCCAAGTGGCCTGAGTTGGTAAAATTATTATCAGAGTTAAATCTAAATGCTGAAGACAAGCCGAATTTACTTGCAAGGATGTTCAAAATAAAACTTGATGAACTTATACGGGATATCAAGAAGGGAGACATATTCGGTTTTACCAAAGGAGGTATGTTAAATACATTCTCCACTCGTAATTATTTATTGCTTGTGTATTTCGAACCTTTATTTATTTAATTTTGTTGATTTTTGATATATAATTATATACAATTGAGTTCCAAAAGCGAGGACTCCCCCATGCACATATCTTAGTCTTCCTTCATCAGAAAAGTAGAATACTGCATGCAAAATATATTGATCGCATAATTTGTGCTGAGATTCCTGATAAAAGTAAGGAACCATCATTGTACCAAGTTGTATCTAACTTCATGATTCACGGTCCATGTGGTAGGCAACGGTTGACTTCACCATGCATGGATAGGGGAAAGTGCACGAAGTATTTCCCTAAGCAGTTTTCAGAAAACACCGAAATTGATAAGGAAGGCTACCCATTGTATCGAAGACGTGATGATGGAAAGGTAATCCAGAAGGGCCAGTGCCTTATTGATAACAGGTATGTAGTACCTTACAACAAAGAGTTGTTGTTGAAATTTAATGCCCATATCAATGTTGAATGGTGCAATCAATCAAGATCCATCAAGTATTTATTTAAATACATTAACAAGGGGCATGACCATGTTACGACAACATTTTTTGAGTCCAATTCTAATGAGGTTGTCAAGATGGTTGACGAAATCAAGTTATATTATGATTGTCGATACGTATCCCCTTGTGAGGCAGTATGGAGGATCTTCAGCTATGATATACAATATAGAAAACCTTCGGTTGAGAGATTAGTGTTTCATTTACCTGGTGAACAGTATCTAATGTTTGATAATTCTCAAACAATTGACACCGTCCTTGATAGGCAAAGTTCTAAATATACCAAATTCCTAGTTTGGTTTGATGCTAACAAACAATACCCAGAAGGAAGAGATTTGGTATACACACAGTACCCAACTAAATTTGTTTGGAAACCAAAAGAGAGAGCTTGGCGTCCTAGGAAAAAAGGTATGAGTGTTGGCCGAATGCATTATGTTCCACCTGGGTCTGGAGAAATTGACCACATGCGCACACTTTTGAATCATGTTCCTGGACCAACCTGTTATGAGGATCTTTTAAAGGTTGGCCCAACAACCCATATTTCATTTCAACAAGCATGCTTTGCCCGTGGGCTATTACAAGATGACAAAGAACACATACAAGGAATTGAAGAACCTAGCCTATGGGGTTCCGGTCATTATTTGCGGATAATCTTTGTTATTTCTTTGGTTGCCCAACAAATGTCAAGGCCAGAAATTGTGTTCGACAACGTACATCATCTACTTTCAGAGGACATATTATTTCATCAAAGGAGGCTCCTTCGTTCACCAGGTAATTCTTATATTAGTTTCAACCAACACTATGTAAATTAATACACAAGATTATGATTTATTTTATTTGCTAAGAAAACAACATGCCATATCTTTTTGTTTACAGATTTAACTTTGACTCCGGAACAAGTGAAAAACTATGTCCTGATTGAAATTGATAGAATGTTAGCTTCACATAACAAGAGTTTGTTTGACTTTCCAACAATGCAACAACCTGAAATTCATATAACTCCTTCAGTCGAAAATAGACATCTTCAAGATGAGTTAAATTTTGATAGGTTGGCATTGCTTGGGGAGAATGCTGAATTGTTATCTACTATGACTCCAGAACAGCGTGTAGTCTATGATAAAATTCTTTCAACTGTTGATTCTAAGGAAGGAGGACTATTTTTCTTGTACGCATTTGGGGGAGCAGGGAAAACCTTCATTTGGAGGGCTCTTGCGTCTGATTTGAGGTCTAAAGGTGAAGTCGTGTTAATTGTTGCATCTAGCGGGATTGCTGCGTTGTTAATGCCTGGGGGGAGGACAACTCATTCTAGGTTTGCAATTCCTCTTAATATCCATGAGGATTCAACATGTAATATTGCTCATGGCAGCGACCTAGCTGAGTTGATATCTGTAGCCAAATTAATTATATGGGATGATGCCCCAATGATGCACAAACATGCATTTGAGGCTGTAGATAAAACTTTTCGTGACATATTGCGCTATGAGAAACAAGGTAATGGAAATAAACCCTTTGGTGGCAAGGTTGTTGTGCTAGGTGGTGATTTTCGACAGATACTACCTGTTATCACTAAAGGAACACGACAACAAGTTGTTAACGCTAGCATTAATTTGTCTTACTTGTGGAACCATTGCCATGTAATGCGATTGAACAACAATATGAGGCTACTTTCAGGTCCACCAGGAGTGGAAATGAATGCCCAACGTGAGTTTGCTGACTATGTGTTGGCTGTTGGGGATGGTCTCAACGGTAGTTGGAATGATGATGCTATTCAATTGACCTTACCAGAAGATATTTTGGTTCAACATAACGGGGATGGCATTGAAAACATAGTTAATGAAGTTTATCCCAATTTTGTCAATGTTGGGGTTGACCCAAATTACTATCAACATAGAGCCATATTAGCACCTACTAATGAGATTGTAGATAGAATAAATTACCAAATGGCATCTCAACTCAGTGGGTTGGAAGTAACTTATATAAGTTTTGATAGTCCCCATTCTGACACTATGAACGCAGATCAGATTGATAATGTACACACCACATAATACCTCAACACCATTTCTTCACCAGGGTTACTCAGAAACATTGATCAAAGTTCAGGTTTATGTAATGGTGCTCGGTTGATCATTACACAACTAGGAAAATTTGTTATTGAAGGAAGGGTTATTTCTGGGAATCACATAGGTGTTGCGTTCGTGTGGTATTCGCAAATATAGTGCAAGTATACACGTCGTACAAGTAATAAAGTGGATAAAAGTAAGAGATCGTTCCCACGAAGATTGGTTTACTTTCAAAGTTCAAGTTTCAAAACACAAGAGAATCAAGTAACAAATCGACACTAAGAGTTGGTTTTAATGCTAAGAATATAAATAAGCAAGTAAACAAGTGTTGGTTGTGAATATGGATGAGAGTGAGTTGGATTGCTGCATGCAAGTAAATCCTTTCTAGTCAGACGTTATAACGTTTACACGTTATTACGTACAAATGCTATTCAGATAGACGTTATAACGTTTGAACATTTGTTGTAAAAGAAATTTGTGCTTTTCGGTCACAAAACGTCAGAGCTTCAAGTATAAGAGGTCCTATGTCTAGGTTCTAAATAGGCCCACTCCTATATTTTAAGTACCCACAGCAATGTTCTATGAACTATTATCCATTCTATGTCTAGACTTAGATAAAAATGCCTAAATGTCTTTAGTGCACCTTTTCGTTCATATAAATCTTTGAGTTCTTTTCATAGACCATGTCTGCACCTATGAATCTACCTATTTTAAGAGGCCAACCTCAAAACAAGTTTGGAAATATTATCTTGCAAAGATTTAAAACATTAAACGTCAATACTTCATAACATTAAACTAGAAATTCATTACAAGCAAAACAACAACCCAACTACAAAATGTTTAGCTCATGCTGAGCATCTTTACAGAATGATAAGGAAGTGATATCCAAATACCATACATAAAGGAAAAGAAACTAAGTGCAAAAGATACACCAAGTAACTCTTCAGCATGTACGCTGTAGAGACGTTACAACGTCTGAGCCTCACAGTAGTGAGTTACGTAGGAATAAAAATGGAAGTTTCAGAAAAGAAAAATGAAGAAGTCTGTTTCCAGAACTTCTTTAAAACACTTTCTCTGAGATTGATGAAGGTAGATGGCGAATGGATGAACTGGAGTGAAGTGGGAGAGTGAGTGTATGAGCGTGTCCTTTGAGAGAGAGTTGAGTCTTCATTAAATAGCCAATCTTGCTCACGTGTTGCTGATGTCACTTGCCCACCTACGTGCTCGCTTCCTCTTCTCGACCGACGACATGCGATGCTGCACAAAGGCGTCATCCTTGTCAAACACATGGGGAATAGAAGATCTTCCGACTTTTATATCTTTGACCATCATTGCTAGCGCCAAAATTGAGATCTTTCACTCAGATTCTCGCGCCTTTCTATAGACGTGGTGAGGGACGTGGTCACGTTCAGCTCTTTTACTGCACAAGCACAAGAAACATCAAAACGCTCTCAAAGGCACTAAGAGGTGCCAAAATGCACAGATTTAGCAATTTAACCTCTAACTAACTAAGAAACTAGAAACTATCATAAAACTAATTAAATTAACCTTGTATTGCTAGAGAATTTGCATGATTTATTCTTGAGTGAGTATAAATAACTCATATAAATATGAGTTATCAATAGGCCACAAAGTTTGCATACCGCGGTTGTCACTAACACCTTCGGATGTCAGGATTCCATTCAAGTTCCAGCGCCGTCAATTCCCAATCACCATGTCGTTTGCGATGACCATTAACAAAAGCCAGGGGCAATCTCTTAAAGTCGTTGGTCTTTACTTACCAAGACCAGTATTTTCACATGGCCAGCTGTATGTTGCTTTGTCGAGGGTAACATCAAAAGGAGGATTGAAATTGGTAATTCAAGATGAAGACGGACTGCCTTCAAATTCACTTTAAATGTTGTTTACCATGAGGTTTTTACCAATGCATTTTAGTTAAAAACATATATATATATATATATATATATATATATATATATATATATATATATATATATATATATATATATATATATTTGCACTTAATGTATATATTATGAAGCAATTTTCTTAACTATTTTATGTATTTTGTTAATTACTATACGATTATAACAGCATGCCAATATACATCTATACTTACTATGAAACCGATAGAATTTTAATCATCGTATTATAAATAGTACGTACATGAGCCACCACGTGCGTATGCACGGGTCTGTGTACTAGTACATCTGTATGACTATTTGGTAGACTCTTTTTTAGTTTTCCCCCCAAGGGCACTTTTGTCCATAGCATAAAGTCGTTTGTATACCTTGAGCGACTCAAGCCGGAGGAATTAGGCATAGAGAATACGCACTGCGAAGCGAACAGTACGAGACGCAGGTAAACTTCAAGAAGGAAACGACGAACAAGAAGGAATCGCGCGAAGATGGGAAAGTGGGATCGATGGTGGCCGAGTTGATCGAAGATCGAGGTCGGCTCCTACGGGGCATACTAGGCATTTCGTCTGTGCCAGGTGGTGGTGTGTGTGATTTTGTTTTTGGTCATCGCTTAGGATATTCACATATTACATCGAGACACGGAGTGAGAGGAATACGAGATTGTGCTTGGGTACTATCGCAGGTTTCACAGTTTTTTCTACTATTAAATGTTTAGGATTTTTATTGTTGGTTCATTGCTCCATCGATTTCTTTCTCCCTTTCTCTTCAAACTGTTTGTATTCTTAAAATCTTAAAAGTGATCATTAATAATTAAATGTGTATAATTTTTTATGCGTGTATGGAGCACATAATTGAGTTGCTATTTTAGGGTATTATTGGAGGTTCAGTAATGCCATTGCCAAGTAATTCGTTAAGCCTTTATGATCTTGCTAAAAGCTAAGCATAGACATTCCTGAGATAGAAATCAAAGTGTTATCAACAAGAGCTTCAGAAGTATGGTTGATTGAGCTCTGTTGTCCCCAATAAAGATGGACCCATAGAACAAGGGGTTTCTCCTTTGAACAAGGTATCCCTGGTCTTTTTGTTTGTGTATTATCTTTGAACATTATTTGTTCAAGCTTAATGAAACTGAAAATACTTTTCAATTTGTTCTTAAATGGTTTTTGCTATTCTTTATGCACTATTTAAGAATAGCAACCCTTATTATCTACAGCTTTTTTGCTAATTTTGTTGTCCTTTTCTATTTGGTTGGTAATTCTTTTTTGTTTATTTTGCATATTTTGTAGTCCTCAAGATAACTCATGTGCTGTGGTGTAAATTTTATATCTGTTGACACACAATACTTCCTTTGCATTGAGCCATGCTAAAACCACACCAATAGAATTATGTAATGCTACAAGATTGAATTATAGTAATTTTTTTGACTTTGCTCTTTCAAATGCACAACTTATAAATTCATTTCAGGTTCATTTCATTTCGCTATGCCCTGGACATTTCTCAAACTCATAACATATTATGTGCTTACATGATATGTTACAGGACATTGGTGAGCTATTAACCTTTGCTTATAATGATTTTAGATTTTGATACAAGATTGGTGATTGTTATTTGATTTTGATATGTTCAACAACCATAATGTTATCTAGATTTAACTTTTGTTTTCTCATTATGTGTTAATTTATTTATATGTTCAAAGTGGGAGTATTCTTATATATTATTTCTAATAATGGAAGTTGTTCTTCAATACGTAAGCATCATCTGCAAGTTGTTGTCAATGTGATTTCTTCAATATGTAAGCATAATCTTTAATTTCTTCAATATGTAAACATAATGTGCAAGCTGGAAGATTGACAATTTTACAATGGACTAAAGAATGACCCTATTATCCACAAAACTTCTTCCCTTAGTATTTGTTTATTTTAGGATTTTTGTTTTTTTGTTGATTTTCTGTTAGGGGGATTTTCTGATTTGGGGTTTATTTTCTGATTTTGGGTTTAGCTTTTGACTTTTTGATTTCCTTAAATTGTGTGTCTTATTTTTTTTCAGAGTCTCATATGGATTTACGAATGAAGTGGAAGCCATTGGTCCAATTTCATTTGTTGGTTTATTTTCTTTTTTTATATGCTCAGAAATCTTTTCTATGGTCTGTAATTTGTTAATTTTTAACTTATTACTATTATATGTTTAAGCACTTGAGCATCTAAATTGTGATTTGGAATTCAGGTGATGCAAAAACTGCTGAGTATGCTTTCTTTAAGAAATTGAAGAAGGATGCAAGCCTCAGATTTTCAGCACATCTTTTTTGGCAATAGCTATATGTTTCATATTCCAAAGGTTTGTAAAATTCTTGGAGTTATGGTGGTTATGTTCATAGTTTTTGATTTTTGACGTTGTGTGAGTTTCTGTTTCAGATGTGTTTTGATTGCAATGTAAAGAATCCAACCTGAATGTCTTCTACGAATAGGAGAAGGCAAGGAATGCTCTACTATTCATAGCCGTCTTGGCATTCACATCAGCTTCGTGAGGCATGATTGTGTATTAGTAGTGTTGTGCTGTGTGGTGCGCTTGATATACACACAAATGTGCAAGTATACACAGTCGTAAAGTAATAAAGTGTAAGTAGAGTATCGTTCCCACGTGGATTGAATTAATTTCCCAAGTTTAAATAGATAGCCAATAAGTGAGGAGTAACCAATAAACAATATGATAGGGGTGTAAGAATGTAAAAAAACAGAAAATAAACAATCAAGTTGTAAAATATGATGAGAAAATAGTTGGAATGTTGCCCACTAAGTAAATCACTTTTAACAGTATTATGTAATGTATGATGCAGGTGCACTGGATGTTGCTGCATTAGAATTGTACTTTTCAGTCATTGTCTTCAGAGTTTCATTATAAGTTCTTATGTCTAAGATTCTAAATAAGTTCACTCTTGTATTTGAAGTATCCACGGTACCACCCTATGGACTATGTTATCCTATGTTTAGGTTTTAGCATAGAATTAACAAAATTTCCTTTATTAAACACTTATCCATATTAGTTTTTGAGTTTTAATCATAAACCATGTCTGTATTTATGATTTGCATTCACTTTTAGTTGGCCAATTCTAAATATGAATATGAAAGAGTTTATCATGCAAGAACTAAAATGAAAATATCAATATATATAACATAAAACTTATTTAAAGGATCATTACAAAGTTTATGGCATCCCAACTACAAAAGAGTTTAGCTCATGCTTAACATTACTAAGGACATACAAACTAATGTAAATAACATGTTCATATTACTGAAAGACACAAAGGAAAAGAAATAGAGTAGAAGATACACAGTTTAGTTCCCTTTGCATAAACCAGTCCCGTAATGATGGAGCATCGCTTCTATTTGCACTGTGCATGGAGCATTTGATAACTCATATTTATATGAGTTATTTATACTTATTCAAAGATAAATCATGCAAGTTCTCTAGCAATAGTAGGTTGTTTCTATTAGTTTTCTGTTAGTTTATTGTTTCTTAGTTAGATAGGGGCTAAATTACAAGTTCTATGCATTTTGGCACCAATTGGTGCCTTTGTGAGGGTTTTGATGCTTCTTGTGTTTGTGTAGTGAAAAGCTGAACGTCGCAACGTCTCCCACCACGTCTGAGAAAGGGCAGAAAAGCAAGAAAGAAACATCTCAGTTGTGGCGCGCTAGCAATGATGGTCAAAGATCTAGAACCGCAGAAGATCTTCTCTCTCTCCTCAGCGCTGACGCGGCTAACGTACTGTAGTAGTGCAGTGTCATCTCAGCTATATTTTATGTGCAAGACTGTTTGGTAGGTGAAGAATGACATCAGCAACATGTGACCCATTTGACTATTTATTGAAGACTTGTCTCTCTCTCTCACACACACACACACCACCCAAATCAGATCAATCTCTCCATTCATCTACCTTCCTCCATTTCAGAGAAAGTTTCCTTAAAGAAGTTATGGACATAGACTTCTTCATCGTAATTCTTCTCAAGTTCCATTTTTCATTCCCAGTCACAACCACTACTGTGAAGCTCAGACGTTGTAACGTCTTTACAGCGTGCATGCAGGAAGGCTACTTAGGCGTATCTTTTGCGTTTAGTTTCCTTTTCTCTATGTATGGTATTTGGATTTCACTTCCTTATCTTTCTGTAGAGATGCTCAGCATGAGCTAAACATTTGTAGTTGGGTTGTTTGCATGTAATGAACCTCTAGTTTAATGTTATGAAGTATTGCTATTATGTGTTTTAAATCTTTGCATGATAATATTTCCAAACTTGTTTTGAGACTGGCCACTTAAAATAAGTAGATTCATAGGTACAGACATGGTCTATGAAAAGAACTCAAAGATTTATATGAACGAAAAGGTGTATATAAAGACATTTAGGCATTTTTATCTAAGTCTAGACATAGAATGGATAATAGTTCATAGGGCATTGCTGTGGGTGTTTAAAATACAGGAGTGGACCTACTTAGAACCTAGACATAGGATTTCTAGTACTTGAAGCTCTGACGTTTTGTGGCTGAAAAGCACAGCTCTTTTGCAATAGCGTTCAAACGTTATAACGTCTATATAGAATAGCATTTGTACGTAATAACGTGTAAACGTTATAACGTCTGACTAGAGGAGATTTACTTGCATACAGCAATCCAACTCATTCTCATCCATATTCACAACTACTTCTTGTTTATTTGCTTTATTTATGTTCTTAATCTTAATACCAACTTTTAGTGCCGATTTGTTACTTGCTTCACTTGTGTTTTGAAGACTTGAACTTTGAAGTAAACCAATCCTCGTGGGAACGATCTCTTACTTTTATCCACTTTATTACTTGCGCGACGTGTATACTTGCACTATTATTGCGACTAGAACACAACGCAACAAGTTTTTGGTGTAACACCCCATTTCTACCCGGTAATTAAAATCAAAAATCGAGTTTATAAAAATCTATTCTCGGTCATCTTTTGGTTTAGTGTGTTATAAAATAGTGAATCGATTGACTATGGGATTACTCGTGTAATCGATACTACTTGCAAATGCATTGACCTCCTTTGCAAGGCTCTCGATGATGCCCTTGTAAATACACCAAATAAAAGAAATTACGACCTTAGTGGCGAACCACAATTTAGCCATAGTCATTCAAAGACACTAATAGTATAACATAAATCATTCTTCAATAAAATGGAGCGCACACCTCTCTCTTAAAACACTCAACAGCTTAATTCATCTCATAAACATAATCAAATTACGTAACACCCGCAAATAAACTCGTGGAACTATAGTTTCACATAATGCAATGGAAAATACTCGTGATCTCAACAGAATAATTCAAAGAGATCTCAAAACAATACATAGCGAGGCTCAACAAAGAGCAAAACAAGACAACTATAGTTCATAACCCCAACCCCTAGGTGCTACGTATCGAAGCGCACCGAGGCTGGGGGAGTAGTGAAGGTAGAAAGCCCTCACTCATGACTACCTGTGGTAAACAACAACGAAAAGGGTGAGTCTCGAACTATATAATAAAAGGGATAATACGCCATATATACAATCACGGTTCATAAAGAACAAAGAAACACACCAATAATCACTCAATCACATTTATGCACTCATGAGAATGTATGCAATGTAATCATGCATGTGGTACCATTTGCCCTCCCGGCGTTCTCAATATTGCCCTCCCAAGCATTCTCATCTATAATGGAGTCCTCATGACTGCCCTCCTACGCCCTCAAGCTTCACCATTCATTTTATAAGCTCTACGATCATGACCAAATGTATGCATGAGACTCCATGAACAACGCAAACACAATCTCAAAGCATTTCAATACACACATTAACTCTTACCTCGTATTCAACCTCATTTTAAAGCCCCCATGGCAGCCTCCTACTATGCCCTCATGGCATGCTCGGTCACCTCATTGTATACTCAACACCATTAAGTCCCAAGGACTAATCCCTCTAGAGTACTCAACCTCACTCAAGGACCTAAACCACCATTTAGGACCAAAACAATCATCTAGGGACCAAAGCGTCACCTAAGGACCAAAACAAAGACACTTTAGGCACTTGGCAAAGACTAGCGCCATTTTCCCCACATTCTCGCGCCCGTGGCAACACACCATCGGGCGCCACTTTTTTCTAGCGCCGCGCTCGGGAAACACATGCACCTAGACACAAACTCGGACCACGATTCCTGCATACGATCTCGAACACACAGAGCAGACTAGGCGCCTGGCAAAGACTGATTTAGCGCCCCTCATCGACCCAAAGACACCCAACACTTTCAAACCAAAAACCACCCGAGCCAAAATGTTTAAAAAGGTTTTTGGGCAGGTAAATACAAAATTTGGCACGAGAAAATATGTTCAGAAATACAAGTTTCACTCCCCGGGCCCCAAAACACATACAAAATCACCCCCACCGGGACATTTTCAAAATGACACCTGCAACCAGAAAACTACTCGAGCCAAAACACTTAAAAATGAATTTGGGCAGGTGAATACAAAATTTGGCACGAGGAAATATGTTCAGAAATACAAGTTTCACCCCGGCCCCAAAACACATACAAAATCACCCCACCGGACATTTTCAACATGACACCTGCAACAGAAAACTACTCGAGCCAAAACACTTAAAAATGAATTTGGGCAGGTGAATACAAAATTTGCACGAGGAAATATGTTCAGAAATACAAGTTTCACTCCAGGGCCCCAAAACACATACAAAATCACCCCACGGACATTTTCAACATGACACTGCAAACTGAAAACTACTCGAGCCAAAACACTTAAAAATGAATTTGGGCAGGTGAATACAAAATTTTGCACGAGGAAATATGTTCAGAAATACAAGTTTCACTCCCCGGCCCCAAAACACATACAAAATCACCCCACGGACATTTTCAACATGACACTGCAAAGCAGAAAACTACTCGAGCCAAAACACTTAAAAATGAATTTGGGCAGGTGAATACAAAATTTGCACGAGGAAATATGTTCAGAAATACAAGTTTCACTCCCCGGACCCCAAAATACCCACATTCGCGCGCCTGACACAGCAGCACACACCCTCAAAGACTCAAACAGTGCATCTGGCGCCATTTCCCAAAGAACTTGGCGCCCGAGCAGCAACACCGCAACCAAAACACCTTCCAAAGACATGAATAAAGGTGCACGTGGCGCCATTTTCTCAAAGAATGTGGCGCCACTGGCAAATGACACACTTACACACACTCATCAAGCATAGCACCTTGGCGCCATTTCACTAGGAATTGGCGCTCTAGGGTGCCTAATGTCTCAAAAATCCATTTCAACCAATTTTCCTCAAAATCATTCATCAACAACAATCCAATTACACGTTATGATCATGCCAACATTTTCAATTTCACATTTAAACATCAAGAACACTTCAAAATACGAATCAACATACCAAAACCCTAACATTAAGCTCCTAACTCGATTTCATCATACAATTCATCAAATTCAATGATTCAATCCTTCATTCAATAATCAAATAACATCAAATAGCATCAAATAGGAACCTATGATCTACATAAAACGCATTATCTCCTCTATTATAGAGTGAGACTCCCCTTACCTCGAATGCTTAGTAGAAAAAGGATCCTTGTAAGTCACCTACGAAACCCAAACCCAACAATCCAAGCGTTTTCCTCCTCTTTTCACGATCAAAATCTCCTTCTCTACTCTCTCTATGCATGCGCAGCTCTTCCCTCTCTTCTCCTTTCTTTTCTTTTTCGTTTCCTTCTCACAAATGAGAAGTGATACCTAATTTGGATATATAAACATTGGGCCATGCGCTTTTGGGCCCTAATTACACCCTTCTCCATTTCTTCCACCATCCCCTTCAATTAAAATAGATTATTGAATTATAAACACTATTTTATATTTTATTATAATTTAAAGCAAGTAAACACTTTAAATAATCTAATCAATTGCTTAATTAAATTATTTAGGGTGTTAGTGGGAAAGAGTGGAACTTTGTATTTGAGCCCCATGTACAAGGTTCGAATCCCACGGAAGGCAAAAATTCTACAAGGGGGGTAGAAAAGATCGTGAGGTACACACGGGTCATGAGAGAGAGGGCAGGGGTGTTACAAAAAAAGGCGCTTTTTTTTTATATAGACCAGTCCACCTTTATTTTATTACTCAAGATCTTTTCTACCCCCTTTTAGAATTTTTGCCTTAGTGGGATTCGAACCTTGTACATGGGGCTCAAATACAAAGTTCCACTCTTTTTCACTACCAATTGAGCCGCGGCTCAATTGGTAGTGGGAAAGAGTGGAACTTTGTATTTGAGCCCCATGTACAAGGTTCGAATCCCACGGAAGGCAAAAATTCTACAAGGGGGGTAGAAAAGATCTTGAGTAATAGCGCTGGGGTGGTGGACCTGGGCTGTTATATTTGGCGCCGTTGCCGGGGATTGAAGTTAACTTTTATTGTTCACAAGTATTAAAACACTAGTTGAAGGAATTTTACTGTGTTGTTTGTTGTTTCTGTATGTGAACAGGTAGACGTTACAGCGTATGCTTAGTTCCAACTCAAGCTCTAGTTCAATTGAACCAGGGAGTGAATCTGCACCTGAATTCGATCCAGAACCTGAAAGAACCTTCAGGCAACTAAGGAGACAACAAAGGTTAGGAAGGAGGCAACAACAACAGCAACATCAGCCGCCAATCATGTCTGAACATGGTACCGGTGGTAGAAGCTCTAGAGGTGGACCTGCTCCAAGAGGAGGTAGAGGACATGGTCGTGGACCACAAACCCATACAGAGACACTAGTTGATGATGAACACTGGCAGAGACAGCAACTCATCAATGCAGGGCCACAAGATATGGTCAATGACAAAGACAGGCCTATGCGTGATTATGCCGTGCTCAACCCTGCCCATTTACAAACAGGCATTGCAAGACCAACCATTCACACTAGTCACTTTGAATTCAAGCCGATGATGTTCCAAATGCTGCAAACTGCAGGGCAATTTGGGGGTTTTCCTCAAGAAGATCCTTATGCACATCTAAGGCAATTTCTGGATGTGTGTAGCAATTTTATCATCCCAGGAGTCTCAGAAGATGCTTTCAGATTGAAGCTATTCCCATACTCTCTCAAGGACAAGGCCAAAAATTGGTTGAACTCCTTGGAACCAAATTCTATTCATACTTGGGATGAGCTAGGTGAGAAGTTTCTTGGAAAATACTTCCCTCCCAACAAAAATGCTAAGTTGAGAAATGATATCACTTCCTTCAAACAAAGGGAAGGGGAATCATTGTTTGATGCGTGGGAAAGATAGAAGGAATTACTGAGAATGTGCCCACACCATGGCATTCCCGTGGTTATTCAAATGGAGACTTTCTACAATGGTCTAGATCAGCCTACCAGACTTATACTTGATGCTTCATCAGGTGGTGTCATATTGAACATGTCCTTCTCTGAGGCATGCAAGCTTATTGATGACATAGCTACCCATAATTCCCATTGGCCATCTGAAAGATTTACTCCTGGAAAGAAAACTGGTGTCCATGAGATAAGTGAAGTAACTGCTCTTTCTGCTCAGGTTGCTACTCTGACCAACATGATTAAAACCATGAATACTCCAAACGTGGCCACGTCTGAAAGACAGACTGCTACAGCTGTTGAACCAACACCATCTGGGGGAGTAGTGTGTGTCTATTGTGAAGAAGGGCATGTTTACGAAGAGTGTCCCTATAACCCTCAGTCTGTAAACTTTGTGTCCCAAAACAAAGGTAACAGTCCTTACTCCAACTCTTACAACTCAAATTGGAGAAATCACCCAAACTTTGGTTGGAGAAACAACAATGCTTTGAATGCTAGCAATACTGCTCCTGCAATACCCCCAGGATTTCCGCGTCAACAACAACAGAGGCATTATGTGCAAAATAACAACAACAACAATTTGGAAGCCATGATGAAAAGTTTCATAAGTGATTGTAAGACAACCTTGCAAACTCATGAGTCTTCAATCAAAACCTTAGAAAACCAAATTGGGCAGATAGCCTCAGCTCTTACTCCGAGGCAGAATGGATCTCTCCCATCTACAATTGAAACACCATCATCATCAAATCCAAATGGTAACAATGGGGGAAGTGCACAAATAAATGCTATCTCATTGAGAAGTGACACAGAGTATCCTGAACCATCTATGCCTAAGGAAAATGAGGTGCCAAAGAAGGAAAAAGAGAAAGGGAAGGAGAAAAGCAAAAGTGGAGAAAAAGAGAAGGATACTCCAGATATTGTGATGTCTAACCCAGACGTTACAACGTCTAGTTTTGAACCAGGAATTAAGACTGTACCCAAGCTTGTACCAGAATACCCTCCTCCACCTTACCCTTAAAGACTAAAGAAAGCTCATGAAGACAAGCAATTCAGCAAGTTCATGGAGATGCTCAAGCAGCTACACATAAACCTTCCTTTGGTGGAAGCTCTACAGCAGATGCCAAACTATGCCAAGTTCCTGAAGGACATCATCACCAAGAGAAGAAGGCTAGGGGAGTTTGAAACTGTTGCTTTAACAGAGGAATGTAGCTTAATTATGCAAAATAAACTTCCTAGAAAACTCAAGGATCCTGGCAGTTTTACTATACCATGCTCCATTGGAGATTTTTACATTGGCAAAGCTTTATGTGACTTGGGGGCAAGTATTAACTTGATGTCCAAGTCCATTTATGATAAACTTGGTATACGAACTGCCAGACCTACTTCTTTAAGTCTCACTTTAGCTGATAAAAGTAGAGTTTATCCCGAGGGCATATTAGAAGATATTTTGATTAAAGTTGACAAGTTTGTTTTTCCAGTGGATTTTGTTATTTTGGATTTTGATGCAGATAAAGAAGTTCCTATCATCTTGGGGCGACCATTTCTAGCCACTGGAAGAACACTCATTGATGTGCAGAAAGGAGAATTGATCATGAGAGTCAATGACCAAGAAGTCAAGTTCAACGTCCTCAATGCACTCAAGTATCCAGATCCTAACACAGAGGAATGTTCTTATGTGGTTGCCCTTGACCATGTGGTTCAAAAGCAATTCAATAAAGATAATGACCACTTGGAAAAGATTCTGGGCAAAGCTGAAATACAAGAGTTATTAGCAGAAGAAGTTGTTCCTCGAGATGTTATAACGTCAACTGCAGACGTCGTCACGTCTGACTCTCCTGTACCCAAGGCGTGGACAAAGAAGTATGAAAGTTTGGGGCAAGAGGACTCAAATCTCAAGAAGAATGTGCCTTCTATGAAAGAACCACCCACACCGGAACTAAAGGTGTTACCTGATCACTTGAAGTATGTCTTTTTAGGGGGAAATTATTCTCTACCTGTGATCATTTCTTCTAAACTTTCACAAGAGCAGGAAAATGATCTCATTACTACTTTGAAGAGACATAAGAAAGCTATTGGTTGGCAAATGGCAGATATCAAGGGAACAGTCCCACAATTTGTATGCACAGAATTGTATTGGAAGAAAATGCCAAGAATAGCATTGAAGGGAAAAGGTGATTGAACCCAATAATGAAAGAGGTGGTCAAGAAGGAAATCATCAAATGGTTAGACGCATGAATCATCTACCCAATCAGTGACAGCTCATGAGTGAGCCCAGTTCAATGCGTACCAAAGAGGGTGGAGTTACTGTGGTGACAAATGATAAAAATGAATTGATTCCAACCAGGACAGTGACGGGATGGAGGATATGTATGGACTACAGAAAGTTGAACAAAGCAACCAAGAAGGACCATTTTCCACTCCCATTCATTGATCAGATGTTAGACAGACTTGCAGGCAAGGACTTCTACTGTTTCCTTGATGGTTACTCAGGCTATAACCAGATAGCTATTGCGCCTGAAGACCAAGAGAAGACCACATTCACCTGTCCTTATGGCACCTTTGCCTTCAGAAGGATGCCATTTGGGCTGTGCAATGCTCCTGCAACATTTCAGAGGTGCATGATGGCTTTATTCTCTGATTTTATTGAAAACTCCATGGAAGTTTTTAAGGATGATTTTTCAGTCTATGGAGACTCATACAAGGCATGCCTGGATAACTTAGAAGGAGTTCTAGTAAGATGTGAAGAGACCAACTTGGTGCTCAACTGGGAGAAATGCCATTTTATGGTTCAAGAAGGAATTGTTTTGGGGCATCGGATCTCAAAGAAAGGATTGGAGGTGGATAGAGCAAAAATTGATGTTATTGACAAATTACCTCCACCAACCACTGTCAAAGGTGTTAGAAGTTTCTTGGGACATGCTGGGTTTTACAGAAGATTTATCAAAGACTTCTCAAAAATTTCCAAACCCCTATGTCTGCTGTTGCAACGTGATAACGTCTTCAACTTTGATGAGCATTGTCATGAGGCTTTCCAGAAATTGAAGACTGCTCTTGTAACTGCTCCTGTGATAGTCACTCCTGACTGGTCCAAACCATTTGAATTAATGTGTGATGCAAGTGACTACGCTGTAGGAGCAGTATTGGGTCAAAGGTATGGCAAAAATTTTCATTCTATCTATTATGCTAGTAAAACCTTAGATGATGCCCAATTAAATTATACTGTGACTGAGAAAGAGTTACTGACTGTTGTGTTTGCTTTTGACAAATTTAGATCATAATTGGTGGGTGCAAAAGTTATTGTTTTTACTGATCACTCAGCCGTCAAGTATTTGATTGCTAAAAAAGATGCAAAGCCAAGACTCATTAGATGGGTTCTCCTCCTCCAAGAATTTGACTTGGAAATTCGTGATAAAAAGGGGGTGGAGAACCAAGTTGCTGATCACCTTTCTAGACTTGAGAATGTTGATACAGGTACAGGTGAAGAAAAGATAAAAGAAAATTTCCCTGATGAAAGTATCTTTGTCGAAGAGCAGAGTAGCTGAAGACGTTACCACGTCTATGACAATTTCTTACGTTATAACGTCGATGCTATCAAGACTTGATATCTTTGATATAGTTAATTTCAGTCGGCAAGATTGTGCCTGTGGATTTCAACTATCAGCAAAGAAAGAAGTTCTTCCATACCGTGAATCACTATTTTTGGGATGAGCCCTATTTGTATAAAATGTGCCAAGATCAATTGCTTAGAAGATGCCTTGTTGAAGAGGAACAACTCCATGTGTTACAACAATGTCATGCATCACCTTATGGTGGACATTTTGGAGGAACCAGAACTGCTGCAAATGTGTTACAATCAGGATATTATTGGCCAACAATCTTCAAGGATGCTCATGAATTGGTGAAGAACTATGATAGCTGCCAAAGAACCGGAAACATATCCAGCAAGCAAGAAATGCCATTGACAAATATTCTTGAAGTGGAGCTATTTGATGTGTGGGTGTTATACCCCAATTTTGTCCGTATTCTTTTTCTGGTTTATTTTATTATTTGTTCTGAAGTCGCGCAATTACGAGAATTATTAAGAAAGTGTCTCACTTAAGCCAATCTCAACTAACCTGTTCAATTAAGTCGAAATGTCGTTATTTAAATTAAGAATGTGCGCGAATGATCGATCTTTTCGCACATTCTTTAGTTGAATATTTGTATTTAGGCCTAGTCGAACTTAGTTGGGTTCATCCGAGTTGTTTCCTTGCAAATGGGTTTATTCGAGTTGTTTTCTCGCAATTTGGCTCATCATTCCGACTTCTTTTCTATTTTTATTATTTCGTCCTTATTTTGAGCAAATACATATATATAGTCCAAAAAATATATCAAAAATCTATTTAATTTTATTTACATTTTAAAAAAAGTGTCTAATTGTCCAAAGTGTCCAAAATACAAAAATGATAATATTAAAAATACAAAAAATACAAATCCAAAAAAAAAACAAAGAAATAGAAAATAGGAGCAGCATCAGCAATCTTTAGGGGTTCGTTCTTGCTCTCCAAGACTGCTTAGCAAGCCCACATTCCAGATCTGCAAAAGTCAAAAGCCCAGTCAAAGGTAATTAAATGCTAACCCTAAGTTTTTAATATAAATAAGCAGCCAGCCCACAGTAAAAAAGACACACAGAAAAAGGCAGACAACTACTGCTAAAATCACCCAAAAATAGGATTAGGGTTTCACACCGAAACCCTAATCCATTGCACACGGTTTCAAATTTCTGGGCTGAGAGCAAGGAAGTTGTAGCGATCGTGAAAGCAACAGTAGCAGACATAGGAGACCAATCAGAGGCTGGAAATTAGGTTGGTACATTTGTTTATTAAATCTAAGGATTGTAAACATATGTGTGTAATATGTTTCCCAGGTCCATAAGTTCTTGTATTACTGGATCTAAAAGTTGTTGATCTGTATGTGTATATAGCACTGTCAATAGGTTTAAGGCTCTGTCGGCTCTCAAAAGTCACCAAACGAAATAAATCTGCACATAGGCTAGTTTATTCACAGAAAACACAGTTATAGTTTTTTTTCTTCTTTCTAAAAACTAAAATTAGAAGCAGAAAACAAGTTATTTGCTTCTGATAGTTCACAAAAAACACAGACCAGAAAGAAACTAACAGATACTAAAAATTAATTAACAGAGGCGGAGATTATTTCCGGCCACCACGTATGGTGGTCATCACCGCCACAGTTTCACCCCTAAAAAAGAAAACACAAGATCAGCAGCGTGTTTTAACAAGGAAGACGTAAGAGAAAACCGTAGAAAAATAAAGACGAATGTAAACGAACCTCACGTAACCGAACTCGACACCACGAGCCACCACCAAAACGCGGCTTTTCCTCGCGCGCGCGCCTCTCCCTCTCATGGCGAACCCAAAGCTTCGGTTTCATCTTCCATGGAAACCGGCGCAAACCGCGCCGGATTTTCTCTCTCTCTCTCGCGTGGGAACCGGCGGAATTCTCGCCGGTGATTTCGGTCTCTCTCCGCAGTGCCGCAAGGGGAAGGGGAAGGTTGGGTCGGTTTTTAGGGTTTCAGGTTTGTAGTTTAGGTTATATACTGTGTCTTTTTTTTTTAATTTTTATTTTAATTGATTTAGTAATCAGATTGTTAGTCACACCTCCATTATTCACGCGCACGCCTCCAACTTTAAGCCGGGCCAGCATTCAGGCTTCCACATGCGAACTGGGCTTTCCTCTTTGCACCCCTTATTAATTATACAACACCCTGCTACTAATAAAACCCAAATTTACAATCTGCACCCCCTGTTCCAGTTTTTAATTCTTTTCCAATTCAAACGTAAATAATTTTTCTCGCGAAATTAAATAAACGGCTAAGTCGGTTGTACAACCAGGTTAGTCATTATTTTAGGGCCAATGAGTCGCATGATTCAAGAACCTCAAAATCGGACAAATACGAATAAATTACTTTTCTAAAAATAACTAAGCTAAGTCGGTTGTACAACCAGGTTAGTCATTATTTTAGGGCCAATGAGTCATGCATGATTCAAGAACCACGAAAATTTAATAAATACGAATAAACTATTTTTCCTAAAAATAGGGGATTAAGTCGGTTGTACAACCGGGTTAGTCAGCGTTCTAGAACTAATGAGTTGTACAGTTCAGGAGTTCTAGAATACCTATTCTAAAACTGACCCACCTCACACCAAACCAATTTATTTCAAAAACCCAAAAATTACTTTCAAAAAGTAGGGGACTAAGTCGGTTGTACAATCGGGTTAGTCGGCCCCTAGGAATCGATGGTGCATGCGGTTTGAAGGAATCATAGGACCCCTACACTAAAAAACACCAACCAACAAACTTTTTCAGGAAGAACTACGTAGCTTTGATTCCTCCATTGCATCCGGAGGTACGTAGGAGCAAGACTCAACTCTTGTCAAGCACTAAAAACCAAAAACTTAAATAAGTCTTTTTCTATACGAATAAAAGGGTAATAATTAAATAAATCTTAAATTAATTAGACAATGGATGTCGTGGGGTGCTAATACCTTCCCCACACGTAACGACTCCCGAACCCTAACAATGCCTCGTCCTAAAACTAAAGGGATTTTCCGAATTTGCCCTTAAACTAAAATTTGGTGGCGGCTTCCTTTCGAACCTTCGAAGAATCCTTTCCTCGGATTTTTCGGTCACTACAGCTGGCGACTTCACTGGGGACTTAACTTTTTTAGAGAGTCGAAACCTAGTCTAATTATTTAGGATTAATTTAATTTTTACCCTTCCTTTATTTATTTATTTATTTATTTTTCGCATCTTATACTTTCATGTGATTTATGAACCCTAGGATAGAGGACGATATTTGTATATATGTTTGTTTGTCTGTTTGCAGCTTTTGGGTTGTTTTTAAATTGCTCCTACACACACTTCACAATTACACTTCTGCACACACATGTGAGAAAGGTCCTCTACCCGGACTTGAGTGTACCCTAAGTTAGAATGAGATTGTGTAATGATGGCCTGCGGGACGTACGTCTCGTTGGGTGGTCATGAAAATCTCACCTAGAGTTTGATTCCTTTTAAGGATGCTACCCCTTCTAATAGCTTGCCTATTGTTGGGGTCAGTGTTCTTGACTGGAGTCCTTGGCTCTAGGGACCATGTGTAGGATTCTTTAGAACCATCCCTGTGAGGTTCACTATAAAAGAAACCTTAGACCCACTCTGTAAGATGCATTTCTAGGGTCACAAAGGAGCTTTATACCCTTGCATTCAAACAAATATTTATGCATACCGTCTTTTATCGAATAAAAATCAAAAAACCAAAAATCATTTTTTTTCCTTCTTTTACTACTTTTTTTTAGAAAATATACCACATGCATACAGCAAATAAACATCTACTGTTGCGTGCACTTTTATAACCGTCAAGGAATTAAAATCTTTACCTTGAAGAGAGAAGGTGCACGCTGAAGTCAAAATTAAATTTTGTACTTTACTCTCCAATGAAAAGTTTATAATTCCCCGACATGATAAAATCATATATTATCATTTCATTCACATACATTATCATTACATTCGCATTTCACATACATTCATTCGCATTTCATGCCCACTCATTCATTTGCATAATTACATCATGCATTACAAAAAAAAAACAGCATAATATTAGGAAAAATGTGATGAGAGGTGAGACATTCTTGTGAAATAAATCATTTTTTTTGGAAAGAGTTTAGTCATACCGTTTGCAAGCTCAAGGTGTTTCAAGTCACTCGGTTTTTCAAATTTTTAGCTTGCTCACATTTTTTAACCGAACGTTGCATCTCTTCCATCCCATGATAAATGACCGAAATGTCCATCAAAAATTTCTATTATGTTTCAACTAATGTTAGCTCTCTATGAAGCATTTGTGTAGTGACTTGGGTAAACATGTGTGTTTATTTTTGTTTGAGTCAGTTAATGTCCTTACCATCATCCCCTGTCAAAGTCTAATCCCACCCCGACCACCCATAAAGTACATACTCCCCACATCAGTACATAGTTGACGTTTCTGGTTGGTTCCCCTAGTGAAATAACACTTTAGGCCCTCCATACTGGGGCAAATGTGTGATCTCTAAAATACCTTGTCAACGTTGTATTCCATCGGTGCAAGTCCTTTACAAAAAAATCGAAAAGCTCGTTAGGTTGAAAACTCGTAAGAGCAACCTAAGCAAAAATTAGGGCATAAAAAGAAACAAAGAAAAAAGCAAATATTTTGTAAATAAGTAAATTATTGTCCTTAAGTTAATTTTTGAGAAAACGAGCAATCATGATGTGAAATGAAGTTGAACCATCTTTCCATACCCTCAAAAATCCTTTGCCACCCACCTTAAGCCAAAAATCCAAAAACCTTTCAATCACCCTAGACAATGATCAATTCTACATCAAAGATAGGGTATCACTTTTATCTGCTCACTCAGCTCAAAAGAAAGAGAAACAAAAATCACAAAAAAAGTGAAGTCAAAAAAAGAGGATTAAAAAATCCCAAAAAAAAAAAAAACAAATTAGAAAAAAACAAAGACAAAAGTAGTACAAGTCGTGAGCTGTTGTTTCACACCATTAAAGCATAAGAGATCCTTGTCTAAAACAAACCTCAAACACTTCCTTTAACCTCAATATCCTCCATAAACCCTTAGCCACGTTACAATCCTAAACAAGTCCATCCTACCATGAGATACATCAATTACTGTCTCAATAAAACCTCAAACACTCCTTTGAGCCTAAGAACCATTTCCTTCATAAATCATCACCCATTAGCCAAGTTACATCACCAAATCATTTGTCCCATCAATCATCAAACACTTCATTGAACCTAATAACCCCTTCTTTCACAAACCACAAACCATTAGCCAAGTCGTACCGCCCAATAAAAAATCATTCGTCCCATCAATCCCCAAACACTACTTTGAGCCCAATTATCATTTCCCTCATAAATCACTAAACCATCGGCCACGTTACAACCCTCTAGAGTTCATTCCGATCAATGACCGTTTGCTTTTGTTTTCTCAAAAATTTAATTTTATTTATTTACAATATGTTTGCTCAAAAAAAAAAACAAAAAAAAAATAAAGAAAAATCAGAGGACTTGCAATTATACCAAGACAAGGTCTATTGATCACCAAGTGTAGCTTTCATCGTAGCAAGCTCAAGACCACCATAGTCTGAGAGTCATTCTCAAAATAACCAAAAGTTCATGCTAGGATCGTTACCTAGATCCTAAAGTGGGGCACCCCTTTCACCATCTATTCCATTTGAACTTGGGGAAATTTGTCCAGTATCCATCCCATGCCACTCCCAGTCTATACAGCCGCATTTGACCATCTCCAAAAACCCATAACCTTAACTCCGTCACCTTTCCCAATCTCACTAAAGCCAACCATTCGAAATACCGTTCCAAGTGGGGCAATCCTGTCACTCTTCACTCCACCTTCAAATGGGAAAATTCACCCTACACCCATCTCATCCCCTTGCCATATTCACAGCCAAAAAACCATACCGGGGCAATTTCTCAACTCACTATCCTAAATGTTTCTACTCTAGCCGGGGCAATCCGGTCCTTACCATAATTAGGGAAACATCAAACTCTATGGGTTGAGACAACATCTCCTACTTGCCACCTTTCATTCCAAAGCCAATGCCTTCCCAATTCATCATCTTCTACACCCCTAGCTTGTCACCACTAGACAGGGGCATACACTCACCGTCATCAAATCTAAGTTGGGGGCAGTCCTGCATTTCTTGGCTTGGAAAAACGTACCTTTGATGACCTTGACAAAGACCAGTCAGTCATTCACCCCTTCATGTGCTACAAATATACTCACCCTAGGTCTTTAGAACCCCAAGTTAACTGACTCATTCATCTATATTCGCACTACTATACATCTTCACAAAACAATGCTTCAGACAGAGAAAACACAAGTTGATCATATGATGCTAAAAATCCACTTAGGTAACTTTGTGGACATAAACTTCGGTCATCAAGGGGCATCATAATGGAAGAGAAAAAGGAACGAGCTTGCAAATACAGTCAAGTACCTTTTCATGTCAGTGTCTGTAGATAACGACCTTGAGATTGCCGAAGTTTGAATCAAAACTAATTTTTCCAAAGAATGATCAATATTCATCTCCGCCTCTCATATCCAAAGCCTCACACCTCATCATCACAAAAAATGTTTCTACACCCAATCAATCATTTCATATCATCGCACCATGAACCATAGCATTTGCATTCAATCATTTCATTTGCATCACATTCACATTTGCATTTCATGCATTTATTACGTAACAAGCAAAAAGCAAAAAACAAAAAGGAAAAATCATTCCACCAGATACCAATCATTGCACGTACGCGTGCACCATTAATTGCATTGCCAAATGAAGAAAGTTTTTCCCTCCTCGGGAAGATGCATTTGTTAGGTGTGCTCAGATAAACACGATAAGTGTCAATCCCTATATTTTGTTCCTCTAATAGCAGCGCTTTAAGCGTTGATCTTATATCATATCACGGATCACCAGGTTGATCCCTATAGACCCCAAGTGGTCCTTCAGAGCAGTGCCCTAAGTGGCCCAGTTCGCAACGTCGGAGTCGAGCCCGACGGACCTTCGCGCGAACCCGAGTGGTCCTTCGGACTAGTTGTGTCACCCTAAGACACGATGGACGCCCTTCATGGTCAACATATCGATTCTAGACCGATCTTGACCCATCATGGCCTTTCGAATATAAAGGCCCCTCGCACCGTTTAACTAGTACCGTAGCTAGTTGCGCTCCTTCGCACTACGATGGTCCTTCAATTAAGGCCTAGCGGCCTTCCGGACCGAGTGGTCTTCAGAGCCTTAGTGCTCCTTCAGGTCCTTGTTGACCCTTCATTCAACTCTCGGTTAACGCGCCAAGTATTAACCACTCCTCTTATCTCTCAAACCTTCCACTTCCCCCTTGAGCGAACAAAATTAGCGTCTATCTTATCTTTATTCCTATTTCTACTACGAAAGTTCGAGAACTCATCACTTTCTAGTGAAATACTAATAAAGAGGCACTGTTATACCCCAATTTTGTCCGTATTCTTTTCTCAGTTTATTTTATTATTTGTTCAAGTCGCGCAATTACGAGAATTATTAAGAAAGTGTCTCACTTAAGCCAATCTCAACTAACCTGTTCAATTAAGTCGAAATGTCGTTATTTAAATTAAGAATGTGCGCGAATGATCGATCTTTTCGCACATTCTTTAGTTGAATATTTGTATTTAGGCCTAGTCGAACTTAGTTGGGTTCATCCGAGTTGTTTCCTTGCAAATGGGTTTATTCGAGTTGTTTTTCGCAATTTGGCTCATCATTCGACTTCTTTTCTATTTTTATTATTTCGTCCTTATTTTGAGCAGATACATATATATATAGTCCAAAAAACATATCAAAAAATCTATTTAATTTTATTTACATTTTAAAAAAAGTGTCTAATTGTCCAAAGTGTCCAAAATACAAAAATGATAATATTAAAAATACAAAAAATACAAATCCAAAAAAAAAAACAAAGAAATAGAAAATAGGAGCAGCATCAGCAATCTTTAGGGGTTCGTTCTTGCTCTCCAAGACTGCTTAGCAAGCCCACATTCCAGATCTGCAAAAGTCAAAAGCCCAGTCAAAGGTAATTAAATGCTAACCCTAAGTTTTTAATATAAATAAGCAAACACCCACCACAAGAAAAAGACACTGAGAAAAGCGGATAACTATCGCTAAAATCACCCCAAAAATAGGATTAGGGTTTCACACCGAAAACCCTAATCCATTGCACACTGATTTCAAATTTTAAAATGAGAGCAAGGAAGTTGCAGTGATCGTGAAAGCAACGAAGAGCGTATATAGGAGACCAATCAGAGGCTGGAAATTAGGTTGGTACATTTGTTTATTAAATCTAAGGATTGTAAACATATGTGTGTAATATGTTTCCCAGGTCCATAAGTTCTTGTATTACTGGATCTAAAAGTTGTTGATCTGTATGTGTATATAGCACTGCCAATAGGTTTAAGGCTCATCGGCTCTCAAAAGTCACCAAACGAAATAAATCGCACATAGGCTAGTTTATTCACGTAAAACACAGATTATAGTTTTTTTTTCTTCTTTCTAAAAACTAAAATTAGAAGCAGAAAACAAGTTATTTGCTTCTGATAGTTCACAAAAAACACAGACCAGAAAGAAACTAACAGATACTAAAAATTAATTAAAAGAGGCGGAGATTATTTCCGGCCACCACGTATGGTGGTCATCACCGCCACAGTTTCACCCCTAAAAAAGAAAACACAAGATCAGCAGCGTGTTTTAACAAGGAAGACGAAGAGAAAACCAGAAAAATAAAGACGAACAGAAACGAACCTCACCAGAACCGAACTCGACACCACGAGCCACCACCAAAACGCCGGCTTTTCCTCCGGCGACGCCTTCCTCCCCCTCTCATGGCGAACCCAAAGCTTCGGTTTCATCTTCCATGGAAACCGGCGCAAACCGCGCCGGATTTTTCTCTCTCTCTCTCTCGCGTGGGAACCGGCGGAATTCTCGCCGGTGATTTCGGTCTCTCTCCGCGGCGCCGCAAGGGGAAGGGGAAGGTTGGGTCGGTTTTTAGGGTTTCAGGTTTGTAGTTTAGGTTATATACTGTGCTTTTTTTTTTTAATTTTTATTTTAATTGATTTAGTAATCAGATTGTTAGTCACACCTCCATTATTCACGCACACGCCTCCCCCAACTTAAGCCCAGTTTCGCATTCTGGGCTTCCACATGCGAACTGGGCTTTCCTCTTTGCACCCCTTATTAATTATACAACACCCTGCTACTAATAAAACCCAAATTTACAATCTGCACCCCCTGTTCCAGTTTTTAATTCTTTTCCAATTCAAACGTAAATAATTTTTCTCGCGAAATTAAATAAACGGCTAAGTCGGTTGTACAACCGGGTTAGTCATTATTTTAGGGCCAATGAGTTGTACAGTTCAGTAACCCAGAAAACTTGACAAATACAAATAAATTACTTTTCTAAAAATAAACGGCTAAGTCGGTTGTACAACCGGGTTAGTCATTATTTTAGGCCAATGAGTTGCATGATTCAAGAACCACGAAAATTTAATAAATACGAATAAACTATTTTTCCTAAAAATAGGATTAAGTCGGTTGTATAACCGGGTTAGTCAGCGTTCTAGAACTAATGAGCTGTACAGTTCAGGAGTTCTAGAATACCTATTCTAAAATTGACCCACCTCACACAAAACCAATTTATTTCAAAAACTCAAAAATTACTTTCAAAAAGTAGGGGACTAAGTCGGTTGTACAATCGGGTTAGTCGTGGCCCTAGAATCGATGAGAGTTATGCAGTTCAAGGAATCCTAGGACCTCTACACTAAAAAACACCAACCAACAAACTTTTTCAGGAAGAACTACGTAGCTTTGATTCCTCCATTGCATCCGGAGGTACGTAGGAGCAAGACTCAACTCTTGTCAAGCACTAAAAACCAAAAACTTAAATAAGTCTTTTTCTATACGAATAAAAGGGTAATAATTAAATAAATCTTAAATTAATTAGACAATGGATGTCGTGGGGTGCTAATACCTTCCCCACACATAACGACTCCCGAACCCTAACAATGCCTCGTCCTAAAACTAAAGGGATTTTCCGAATTTGCCCTTAAACTAAAATTTGGTGGCGGCTTCCTTTCGAACCTTCGAAGAATCCTTTCCTCGGATTTTGCGGTCGCTACAGTGGGGAATGGACTTCATGGGGCCATTTCCTATGTCTCATGGAAACTTATACATTCTGGTAGTTGTGGACTATGTATCAAAGTGGGTAGAAGCTGTAGCATTGCCCAATAATGAAGCCAAATCAGTTAGTAAATTCCTTAAGCAAAATATCTTCACAAGGTTTGGCACTCCGAGAGCTATAATTGGTGATGAAGGTTCCCACTTCTGCAACAAACTAATTGAGAACCTGCTGGCTAAATATGGAGTGAAGCACTAGATTGCTACAGCTTATCACCCTCAAACAAGTGGTCAAGCAGAAATTTCTAACAGAGAAATTAAAAGAATACTTGAGAAGATGGTTGGACCAAAGAGGAAAGAATGGTCCCTGCACCTAGATGATGCACTGTGGGCATACAGGACAGCATTTAAGACACCATTGGGCATGTCACCATACAAGCTAGTCTATGGAAAAGCGTGTCATCTGCCTATTGAACTCCAGCACAAAGCTCATTGGGCATTGAAGCAATTGAACTTAGATCATTCAAAGGCTGGGGAAGCAAGGCTCTTCAATTAAATGAGCTAGAAGAATTCAGGCATACTGCCTATGAGAATACAGCAATTTACAAGGAGAAAACTAAGAAGTGGCACAATCAGAAAATTCAAAGAAGAGAGCTAGTAGAGGGACAACCAATTTTGCTGTTCAATTCAAGATTAAAGTTGTTCCCTGGGAAGCTAAAATCAAGATGGTCAGGACCCTTCAAATTGGTAAAAGTCTATCCTTATGGTGCAGTAGACCTGTTTGATGAGAAGACCAATTCCATTTTCAAAGTCAATGGCCAAAGAGTGAAACAATATCATGGAGAACATGTGGTTAGGGACAAGGCCACATTGTCTCTTAACAACCCTTGAATTCAAAAGGGGATAGTCTGGCTGAAGACTCTTAAAGCAAGCGCTCTTGGGAGGCAACCCAATGGTTTTAACTAACCAACAATTTTGTGTCTTTTAAATTTTTGATTTTGTGCAGGAATGGAAGTTGAAGGTAGAAGAGATGCAAGACTCAAAGTCATGAAAGTGTGGTAGACGTTATAACGTTCCTGTGTGTCTAAGACGTTGTCACGTCCGCTGCCTGGGTGAAGATTTAAAGGAAAAAGAAAAGAAATTGGGTCAAGCCGAATTAGAAGTTTAGTGAAAGATCTAAGTGCTGACGTGGACGGAATCATTTTGGCCTGCACACCTCGCGTGGACGACGTCACCCTCTGTCCTAACTTGTCATATCAACGGTTACTTTTCCCCTTACTTCACTCCACCACCACTTCCCAACTTCCCATAACCCTTTCCCAATAAATACCAACCAGTTACAATCATCAACCCACCTGCAACCACTCTCTAAACCTTTCCCTCTCTCTGAATCCGTAACCTTACCCTTTCTTCCCCAAAATCTCAGAATTTCAAATCCTTCATTTTCTTCCAAGAACCCATTGCAAACACCATGACAAAAACCAAGCAAGCTGCTGTGAAATCATCAGGCAAAGGAAAGAATGTTGACCTAAGTTCCTCCTCAGCCCCAATTCCAGAAATCCCCAATCCATCAAAGAAGAAAGCCCTGCTACCCGAAAGGGGTTTCAGCCTGGAAAGCCCAAATCCATATTTCCTCTCAACCGTGGCAGCGTTGGGATGGCAAAAATTTATAGTGCACCGAAAGGAGTACATTGCAACTCTAGTGCATGACTTCTACAAGGGAATCGTTGAAAGAAGCGATGGAGAGCCCTCAATCATCTCAAAAGTTCGCGGTGAAGAAGTGAAGTTCAGTGTAAGAGTCATAAATGACTATTTTGGTCTGGGTTATTATGGCAAGGCGGTGGAAACGAAGCAGAAGACCTATGGAATGGCAGAGATGGACGCAATCAAGGAGAGAATCTGTGTTGAAGGAGCTGTGTGGGAAAGAAGTGGTGACCATGGAAACGAGTTCAAAATTCTGAAAAGGTATCTTTGTGATGAGGCCAACACTTGGTTTCATTTCATTAGGCATTGCCTGATACCTACTTCTCACACTTCCTGGGTTGATAAGGAGAGACTGATTTCCATTGATGCAATTATGTCCAAAGACAAGATTGAGGTAGGCAAGCTTATTAATAGGGAGATGAACAAGTGGAAGAACAGGAAAGATGGGTATATGTACTTTCCTTGCATAATCACTGATCTGTGCATGGAGGCTAGAGTGGAAATTGAAGCCACAGAGCTAAGGGAGGAGCCCCAGGGACCCTTCTCTACAAAGTTCAAGGCTAGGGTGAGAGCTGCAGGTGCTTCCACATCAGTTGATGCGCAGACGTTGCAACGTCTGGTAGAGCAGCAAAACAGCCTGGCCAAATTCGTCAAGGAGCAGTTAGAATGGCAGAAGAAGGTGAATGCGCAGATAACGAAAGGTAAGATAGTGATTGAAGAGCCTGTACTCCCAGACTGGATGCAGAAGGAAGATGAAGATGACGTTCCCTTATCAACAATGCACCTCCGAGCAGTCAAGAAGGAAAGAGTCAAGAGAGCAAGAAGCCAAGCCAAGAAAGGAAAAAGCCCAGCAAAGAAAAAGCAAAAGAAGGTAAGTAGTGAGGAAGAACTTAATTCAATTGATTTAGATGATATTAGTGAGAATGATGCAGAGGAATCAAGGAAAGTGAGCATGGAAGTACAAAGTGAGGAAGAGGAAGAGGAAGAGAAAGAAGAACAGTCTGAAGAAAAAGGAAGTTCTAGTGAAAAGACAAATAGCAAGGCCGACTCTCCACCAACCCAAACAACCAAACCACCATCACCAAAAGCCAATCAACCCCAACCCTCACCTAAAGAACCACCCACCCATGACCACAATGTTCCGAAAACACCACAATCCAAACCTTAGGACCAACCCATTCCACAACCACCCCCCACTCAACCTGAACCAGAAAAAGAACCATCACAACAACCATCCGCTGAAGAAGTACCTAGAGGAGACGTGGCAACGTCTGAAGCAACCAATGTCAAAAGTAATCCTGACCCACAACTCATTTCCCCACCCAAAAAGCTAAGAGTCAAAAGTGTACCCACCCAGAACCCATTTGGAAGAAAGAAGAGGCAGGAATTAGCAGCTGCAACCAAAGAAACCAAAGCCAGTGAAGAGCAAGAACAAACTGAGGCTGCCACAACCAAAAGACAAAAATTGCAGGTAAGAAGGAAAGCTGAAGGTGTAAAAGGTAAGCCAGCAACCGCTACAAGTGCAGCGTTTGTTGCTGCAAGTGGTTCTGAGGATGCCCCTGCTACCATTGCTGAAAAAGAAGCTGCAGATGTTACAACGTCTGCTGAGAAAGAGGCTGCAGCAAAACTTGCAGAATTGCAAGTAATGAAAGAACGTGAGGCTGCCATAGAAAGAGCAAAGGAGCAAGCAATGGAAGAGGCTACTCAAAAGTTGGCAGAACATCTCCTGAAGCAAGCCCAGGACAAGGTTGCTGTTATTGGTGGTCCATCCAAAGACGTTATAACGTCTCAAGAGCCAGAGGTTGAAAAAGCCCAGGTGGACCCCAAAGAAGCAAAGCAAGTTGATCCTGCAGAACTAGCAATGAAAGCACGGGAAGAAGCGAAGAAAAGAATTGCTGAGAGTAGTGCAAAGATGTCCCAAGAGGCTGAAGTTTCAGTTGCTGCTGGTGCAAGCTCAGGAGTGGTAGGCTCAGATGAAACCACAACCACTACAGAGGCAGGAGGAGAGAAGAAGAAGAAGGAAAAGAAAAAGACAACCGCTCAAGCAAGCATCCCCACTAGGCAGAGTGGAAGGCTCAGGTCTGGTGCTCTGAACAAGTAGTTTAGCCCTCTCTTTAGCAATAGAATAGTTGTAGTTTTAATTTCAGTAAGAATAAATAACTGTCCAACGTGGTAACGTCTGTTTCAACGTTGGATAACTAATAGTCAGTAGGTTGTTCGTTTGTTTGTGTCCTGTTTAAATGTTCCCCTCCCAATTTTGAAAAACAGTAGGCAGTGAGGACACTGCTAATCTTTAAGTGTGGGGGGAAGAATCATCTTTATGTCTTATGTTTTCATGTTTGTGTATGCATAAAATCAAATGCAAAATCAGATTGCTTTCCTACTCTATCAATTATCAAGAAAATGCTTTCTCTTTGGGCTAAATCTAGTGAGGGCTGTGTGTGAAATTGTGTGAGTAGCTGATGCATGCTTAGATGAACAGAATTGATTACTACTTCCACACAAACTCTGTTTTGAGGAAAACCTAGTTAGCTAAAGGACTATTTGACGCTAAAGATAGTTTTGGTTGACTATGGTGATTGTAAAACTTGATTAAAAACTTAGAGTAGCAGTAGAAGCTAAGTTTGGGGGTATATCAGGTTGTACAAAGGCTGGGTGCAAAGACTGTAGGATGGTTAGTGCTTGTGTAGTGTGAGTGCAACGTTGTAACGTCTACCCGTAACGTTATAACGTATGCCGTGTGTGTAAAGTGTTGTGTTCTGTGTTTCAAACGTTACAACGTCTCATCCATAAACGTTGTAAGGTCTACCCCAAAAAGACCAAAAAGAGTATGTTGTTTCAAATAAGTGGAAAATCCACATGTTCTTTGTGTTTGCTGCAATTCCCCGAAATAAATGCTGGGCACTCCAAGTAAAAAAAAAAAAAGAACTCCAAGTGGAGTGAATCAAAAAGAAAGGTGTCAGTAATGAGAGGGTTGCAGTCATTCGTGTGTGTGAGTCAGAAAAGTAGTTGCACTAATCTAGTCCTAGCGCCCGATTAAGACCCTTTGTCGTGCTCAAAATCACCCCCATGTCTTATGTGGAAAATGTTAGTCTACTCTATGTTTTGAAAGATGTTTTACTCTCACCAAACAGAAACCACTCTTTCATAGACTAGGGTAGCTTCTGAACCTAGCTAGGAATAGAATTGATACAGAGATCACACACTCACTTTGGGCAGTAATGAATCTAGAATGTAATTGTGCATTGGTGTGTGAGTGTGTAGTGTAAGTCTGAAGAAATTAGCCCCTTGAGAATAAATTTCTTGATCAAATGACTGAGTAGAGTGTAACCTGCTGGTGTATTTGATTTCATGCATTTTTTTTTATTTTTTTTGTCTTGATTGCTTGAGGACAAACAATGATTTAAGTTTGGGGGTGTGATAACTCATATTTAAATGAGTTATTTATACTTATTCAAAGATAAATCATGCAAGTTCTCTAGCAATAGTAGGTTGTTTCTATTAGTTTTCTGTTAGTTTATTGTTTCTTAGTTAGATAGGGGCTAAATTACAAGTTCTATGCATTTTGGCACCAATTGGTGCCTTTGTGAGCGTTTTGATGCTTCTTGTGTTTGTGCAGTGAAAAGCTGAACGTCGCAACGTCTCCCACCACGTCTGAGAAAGGGCATAAAAGCAAGAAAGAAATATCTCAGTTGTGGCGCGCTAGCAATGATGGTCAAAGATCTAGAACTGCAGAAGATTTTCTCTCTCTCTCTCGTTACGACGCGGGCCGACGATCTTTATGTGATCTTGATGTCATCTCAGCTATATTTTATTTGCAAGACTGTTTGTTAGGTGAAGAATGACATCAGCAACATGTGACCCATTTGACTATTTATTGAAGACTTGTCTCTCTCTCTCACACACACACACACCACCCAAATCAGATCAATCTCTCCATTCATCTACCTTCCTCCATTTCAAAGAAAGTTTCCTTAAAGAAGTTATGGACACAGACTTCTTCATCGTAACTCTTCTCAAGTTCCATTTTTCATTCCCAGTCACAACCACTACTGTGAAGCTCAGACGTTGTAACGTCTTTACAGCGTGCATGCAGGAAGGCTACTTAGGCGTATCTTTTGCGTTTAGTTTCCTTTTCTCTATGTATGGTATTTGGATTTCACTTCCTTATCTTTCTGTAGAGATGCTCAACATGAGCTAAACATTTGTAGTTGGGTTGTTGTTTTGCATGTAATGAACCTCTAGTTTAATGTTATGAAGTATTGATGTTATGCGTTTTAAATCTTTGCATGATAATATTTCCGAACTTGTTTTGAGACTGGCCACTTAAAATAAGTAGATTCATAGGTACAGACATGGTCTATGAAAAGAACTCAAAGATTTATATGAACGAAAAGGTGTACTAAAGACATTTAGGCATTTTTATCTAAGTCTAGACATAGAATGGATAATAGTTCATAGGGCATTGCTGTGGGTGTTTAAAATACAGGAGTGGACCTACTTAGAACCTAGACATAGGATTTCTAGTACTTGAAGCTCGACGCGTTTTGTGGTGAAAAGCACGACTCTTTGCAACAAATGCGTTCAAACGTTATAACGTCTATACAGAATAGCATTTGTACGTAATAACGTGTAAACGTTATAACGTCTGACTAGAGGAGATTTACTTGCATACAGCAATCCAACTCATTCTCATCCATATTCACAACTACTTCTTGTTTATTTGCTTTATTTATGTTCTTAATCTTAATACCAACTTTTAGTGCCGATTTGTTACTTGCTTCACTTGTGTTTTGAAGACTTGAACTTTGAAGTAAACCAATCCTCGTGGGAACGATCTCTTACTTTTATCCACTTTATTACTTGCGCGACATGTATACTTGCACTATTATTGCGACTAGAACACAACACAACAGGATTCCTTGTGCAGAATGCAGTTGCATGAAGGTGAAGGAAGAAGTTGTCAAATTCTTCCTCTTCCCACGAAACCAGCTCCAATATGATTTAAGTGAGTGAATTCTGGACTATTTGTGAATGATAAGGTGAAGGGTATTTATAGGCTCCTTGAGAGAGATTTCTTCATAGTTTGGTTTGCTTGGAGAAGAAGTTTGATTTACTTTTTAAGTCCAATTTGCATCAAAAGTTTATTTGAAGATGATTTGATGTTGATTTGGACTAAAGATAAGAGGTCCAATGATATGTGGACATGTGTACCTAAAAAGGTGCAAGTTGCAAGCTATTGTGGGCTACAAAAGTGATCCACTTGCATTACTTTCTGCAACCTTTTGACTATGAGCTCATCATGATGTCATCAGGAGAATGTAGGAGCATTGGTCTGCCACTAATGCAGGGGCATTGGGTGCAGGGGCATCGAGTGCTGGGGCATTGAGTGCAGGGGAATTGAGTGTTGGGGCATTGAGTGCTGGGGAAGCTAATGTTGTAGCATTGAACAAACACATTAAAATACAACATGGGGCACCAAAGTGCCAAATGATAACAAATTAGTTCCTAACCCTCTTTTACTCTAAACAACACATATCAATTACTTTAACATCAATATTATTTAAAAACTCACATTGATTTAAGTCTAGAACATATAGATAACTCTATATAAATAAGAGTTATCACTGTTTAATGGTTAAGGATTTAATATTATAGTCAATGGACTCAAGTTTTGCATCTAATCTGTAGTTTCAGTTTGTAATGAGTAAAATGATTATGTGCTTAGGAGTCTTATATTGGTCTTCCTTGATTTGGTCTGTCATATTATAAGAATTATAGAATTTTTATAAACTTGCATTTGGTTAGTGATACATCAAGGTATTTGAAGTTTTGTTTTGTTATATTTTATTTTATTTCACTACAACACTCTCACTCAATACATCCAAAGCAATACCTTCATTAGGATGCCTATTTAGAATATATATATATATATATATATATATATATATTATCCTTCAAAACTAGAAGAAATCACAGCTACCCCATTCAACTCTCTTTCAATTGACAACCACTCAAAATTCATATCACCATTACCCACATTCAATATCTCAACAGCCAAATCAGAGCTACCATTTCCACCTCCACCATGCTTCAGCAACAGATCGATCGCCTCCTTGCTATCAGACTCCACAATCAAATTGTTGAACCCTCTGTTGCAAGCAATTGAGACTCCGTGAAGAATTCCCAAAAGCTCCGCTTCGATGATCGAGCAAGGACGAAGCTTGAAGGAATACCCAAAGACAAAGTGACCATGAGCATCTCGCAAAACACCTCCACAAGCAGCTTCCAGACCATTTCCTCTCACCGATCCGTCACAATTCAACTTCCACGCACCAATTGGAGGAGAATTCCAACCGTTTCTGGAGTTCACCATCTGCAAATTCGGGTAAGGGTTGAGAACATTCATCTTGCAACACACTTCCACAATTCGATTTACCTGATTTCTGATCATGATTATTGATTTTTGGACAGGAGAATGTTTTGGGAAAAAACCCAATCATTTCTAGTTCTCTAGATCGTATCAAGTACCACCCCAAAAAGCACTTGCCAATTATCTTTTTCATCAGTGTAAGACCTGTTCCTCAAGTTTAATTCCATCCAAATTTTCCAATTCTGGATTCTGAAAAATTCATCTTTGCTTCTTATGTTGAAACTGCTCCAAATGCTGAAGCTCTTCAAACAATCTCTAAAGCAATGGAGAAGAGATTCCTCACCCTCACCACAGTTCGGGCACACAATAGAAGGGGTCATTTTTCTTCTATGACGCTCCTTATTGGTAAGTAATCTCTCATGCCCAAGCTTCCAAAGAAAATACCTGATTCTTTCAGGGCCTTTCCATTTCCAAATAGTCTTAAAAATTGGGTTCAAAGGAAAAGGATTAAGACCAACAATAGCAGTATAGGCAGATTTAGTTGTGAAGATACCATCGGGTGTCATACCCCAAGAGAAGCTATCTTCAGGAGCCATTAATTCAGGAGGCATAATGGCATTGATTTTGGTCACCATAGTCCTAGGAAGACACAATTCATATTTAGAATTATTCCAACCACCACTATAGTTCACACAGTCACTTAGAGTCAATTTGAGGTCCTCCTCTGTTAAAATACCAATACAGTGATTCATAAGGACTTCACCTCCAGGAACCCAAGCATCACCCCAAAACTTGATACTCTTCCCATCTCCAATTTGCCAACTAATGAGAGTTTGAAACTTATTCCAATTAGCAACCATACAATTCCAAAAATTTGATCCATGTTTCTTAGAGTCAAACTTTGGAATACATCCCCTGCCACAATTATATTTACTTCTTAATATTCTCTGCCAGAGGTTATTGTTGTTGAAACAAAAGTTCCATAATGCCTTCATCATAAATGCATCATTAGTAGCTCTAACAGATTTAAGGCCAAGACCACCTTCAACCTTAGGTCTACAAATTCTCTCCCAACTGATAAGATGGACTTTTCTATGCTCCTCTTCATCACCCCAAATGAAACCTCTACAAAGTTTGTCAATTTCATCACAAATACTTCTAGGAATCATAGTTGATTGCATATATATATAGGCATAGCTTGAACCACCGATTTAGCAAGAGTAACTCTCCCAGCCAAGGATAAGGTTTTAGACTTCCAAGTGCTCAACCTTTGCTTGACTTTATCAATCACAAATTTGAAAGTATTATAGCCCACTCTCTTGTGAAAAATAGGCACTCCTAGATATTTGCCAAGATCTTCAGTAGAATTATATCCGAGGACATTACAGATACCATTTCTCAAAAGTCTAAGAACATTTTTAGAGAAAAACACTCATGTTTTCTCTTGACTCACTTTCTGACCAGAACTTAAGCAAAAGTTGAGCAGAGTTTGATGAATAAGCTCTGCTTGATCAGTACTAGCTTCGGCAAAAAGCAACAAGTCATCAGCAAAAGCTAAATGAGATATTCTAGGGCCACCTCTAGTGAGTTGGATAGGTTTCCAGCTACTGTCATGGACTTCTTGTTCAATAACTTGGAATAATCTCTCAATACAGAGAACAAATAGATAATGAGATATAGGGTCTCCTTGTCTAATCCCCCAAGTAGTAGAAAACTCCTCAAGAGCCTCTCCATTCCACAACACTTGCATGGTAGGAGTAGTGATACATTGCCAAATAATTTGGATAATTTTGGTTGGAATACCAATATCTTCCAAAGTCTCTTTGACAAATTCCCATCGAAGCCTATCATAGGCTTTTTCAAGATCAATTTTAATGGCCATCCAACCCTTCTTACCTCCTTTCCTCCTCATAGAATGAAAAATTTCCTGAGCAATACTAATATTGTCATGGATTTGACGTTTAGGTATAAAAGAAGCTTGAGCCGGACCAATAAGATGTTGCAGAGCATTCTTGAGCCTACTAGATAGAAGTTTAGTAATGGTTTTGTAGGCCACATTGCACAATCCTATAGGTCTAAAATGTTTCATAGATGTAACATTATCAACCTTAGGAATGAGAGCAATAAGAGTAGCATTCAACTCTTTAATCTTTCTTGGATTCTCCCAAATCCATTATCAACTGACAGAAATCACTCCCAACCACATTCCATTGAGACTGGAAAAATATAGCTTGGAACCCATCAGGTCCAGGGGCTTTGTAGGCTCCAATATTCTTGACAGTACTATATATTTCCTCAACAGAAATACCTCTCTCAATACCAGCCAACATACTAGAGTCCATGGAAGGAAATTTACCTTCAAGCACATAAGGAGCCAAAGGCTCATTAGAAGAGAATAAGTCCTTGAAATAGTTAGTTGCAACACTTTCAAGAACAATAGGATATTCAATCCAGACCCCATCACTATTCATAAGAGACTTGATATGATTTTTCCTTCTTCTCACAATAGTGATACCATGGAAATATTTAGTGTTTTTGTCCCCAAACTCTAACCACTTGGCACGAGACTTTTGATACCTCAATATTTCCTCTTTAGCTAGAATATCCTCATATAACTTCCAAGTAGACCTTTGCAAATTGATGAGATACTCAGATCTGCCAACATGTAATCTACTTTCTATATTCTTCATTTTCCTCCAAAGCATCTTCTTTTGGAAAAATAAGTTGCCAAAAACATCCTGATTCCACTCTTTAAGAGTACCCTGCAGTTCTTTAAGTTGACAAGGAAAATTAGAAAGATTAAGTCTCCAATTATCATGCATCAGCTTGTTGAAAGTAGGGTGAGTCAACCAAATAGCTTCAAACCTGAATGGTCTCCTTCTCCTATTCACTTGTCTTCTAGGATCAAAGTTCATAAGAAAAGGGGCATGGTCCGATTTTAACTTAGGAAGATGATTAATAATAATTTCAGGAAATCTCAACCTCCAATCAAGATTACACAAAGCTCTATCAAGTCTCTTCCTAGTTGGACCTCTAGCCCAAGTAAAGGGATCACCACAAAACCCACATCCAACAAACTACATCTATCAATGGTAGTCTGGAATCCACCTTCAATGATTCTGTTTTGAGACAGTCTAGGGCCTACCCTTTCACTGTCTCTCAAAACAACATTAAAATCACCAATAAGAGTCCATGCCCCAACCACCTCAGAATGTAACTCTTGAATTTCATCCCAAAGTGCTTGCCTTGGAGCATAATATGAGGGCTACCATACACAATAGTAATAAACCAAGAAGGTTGATTGAGAACTCTAACCTCAGCATGAATCAACTGAGAAGAATCCTTGATAATGTGCATATCCCATTCATCAGAATTCCACATCAACCAAATGACACCAGCTTGACCTCTAGAATCTTTAATTAATCCAATGATTATCAAAACCCATTCTTCTAGCAATTCTCTTAGCTCTGTAACCACTAGCATGAGTTTCAACTAAAGCCACAAAAGAAGCATTATGTTCCCTCTTCATATCTTGAGTAAGACCAACAAACCCCTTAGTACGTGTACCTCTACAGTTCCAACAGATGTGACTCATTAAGAAATATTTGGGGGTGTTTGAGAGTCCACACTATCCAAGACTTCCATGGAACTAGTTCCATTAACATCCATCTTGCTACTATCAGGCACCTTAGTGTTCAACTGATTCCGAATAGCATTGGCTCTATCAATATCCTCGTCATCTATGACAACTAGAGACTCTCTTAAGGGTTGTTCACTTTTGAATTTCCTCAATAGAGCTTCACCTCTAGATTTGTAAATAGAATTCATATACTCAAGGACTGCTTTTTCTTCACAAGCCTTAGCCTCATCAACCTTAGTAATTACCATAGATGAAGTGGAAGGAGTATTTTCCTTACCACTCATACCAGTATGACTAATCACACTTTTCTTCCCATTATTTTCCCCCACATTGCCAGTTTTAGGAACTTTATCTTTCTGATTGACATTTTTGATACCAAGAGAGCCAGATTTCTTCTTGGAATGCGGGGGATTCTTCCCTCCAGAAAGATTTCTAGAACGACCAGTAATAGTAGGTATAATAGGAGTACCTTTATCCCTGCCCTCCACCAGGACAGTTTCCACAGAGTTAGCAACAACAGCCACTTTAGAAGGAACAACTTGAGCTTTACCTTTGCCTTTAGCAATGATTTCAATAGGACCAATCACATCTACCACTTTAGGCTTAATACTAGAATTCTTGTATTTATTTCTTCTAACCACATATTTAGGGATATTCCAAGGCCCAATTTGGGTTTCATCATTTGTATCTTCCACAACAACCTGATTATTGACCTCAGCACTAGCATCAGTAGAGCAAGCATTAAAAGCCAAATTATTCACTAAATTAGACTCCTTCTCAACCAAATTAATAGGAGAGTTCTAAATAACCATCTCAGCCGCACCATGACTACCCTTTTCAACAATAACAACCTCTTCATTCCTTCTAGCATTCTCATTCACAGAGTTGGAATTATCAACCACAGTGGTGGTTGTAGTCTTTACTACCTCAATTAGTTCTTAACACTTATCCTTCTTGTGGCCATATTTACCACATCTAAAACAAATGGAATGAACACCTTCATATTCCAAGTAAAATTTCTGTCCCATAACAGTTATATAAGAATCCAGAGGCTTTTCTAGGTCTAGTTCAACACAAATGCGAGCAAATTTGCCCCTTTCATGTAGTGAAGTCATCTTATCAACCTTAAGCATTGTTCCAAGAATAGCTCCTGCCCTATTGAGAAACCTTTCATTACAAAATTCAAAAGGAAGCTTTGGAATTCTAATCCAAACAGCCACTTTCTGAGAAATGGAAGCATTAATGGAGAAAAAAGGTCCTCGGTATTACAGGAGGAGTGACTTCTATGGAACTGTTCTCGATAAAGTTCTTCCCAAGTGTATACAAACAAATGAAAGACGAATCTGGCCACGAACATTTTGCAACGGAAATATAGACCACAACTAATTTTTTGCAGTTTTATTCCGTTTTTTCAACAACTCATTGGCATCAATGTAATCATGTTTTATGCACCCGTCCTATTCAAGACTTTGGGCTTCGGTAATGAAGCTTCCCTCGTGTCTGCAGTTATCAGTGGAGGTGTCAATGTACTTGCCACATTTGTTTCCATTTTTACTGTTGACAAGTTTGGAAGAAAGATCTTGTTTCTAGAAGGTGGAACCCAAATGTTTCTTTGTCAGGTGAAAATGATGACTATTGATTTTTAAATTTTTTGCTGACCACTTGTATATGGCTTAAAAATATACTCCCTCTGGTTCTTTTACAAGTAAAAGTCTGGACTAAATACATCAACCTTTGTTGACTACCTTTTGCTTATAAAAGAACCAGAGGGAGTGTTCTATCTTCCATGTATTTTGAGTATAACTGATATATTTGTTATTAACCTTTACTTGTATAGATTTCTGTTGGAGGAATGATTGCTGCAGAGTTTGGACTAAGAGGTGAAGGCACACTAACTAAAGGAGAAGCCAACTTCCTCTTATTTTTGATATGTGCATATGTTGCAGCTTTTGCTTGGTCTTGGGGTCCATTGGGTTGGTTGGTGCCTAGTGAAATATGTTCTCTCGAAACTCGATCTGCAGGACAAGCTATTAATGTTGCTGTTAACATGTTATTTACGTTTTTCATTGCTCAAGTCTTCCTCACTTTGCTTTGCCGTTTGAAGTTTGGTCTCTTCTTCTTCTTTGCTGGATTTGTCCTTCTCATGACTGTCTTCATTGTCGTGCTCTTACCTGAGACAAAGAATGTTCCAATTGAAGAAATGAATAGAATATGGAAGTGACATTGGTTTTGGGCCAAGTTCATTCCTGATGAGGAAAGGATATGAACACAAAAATTCCCCTTGAAGTCTACTAATTAGAAGTATTTTTGTAAACTAGTACATTTCTCATGATACACAAGGAATAAATTGTGTTTCAGAGTAATAGTTTCTATTACTTTAGAAGGTTTAAGATGTTTTTGTTTTGACAGAAATAAATTTCATTAACAATAATGTGCTCAATACAAGTAGATATATGCTCAAATAAATGGTAACTAGCTATCAATTCAAGTGATTTTGATTTTAAAATTTTGGCTTTCACGAATGCAATTGTATCTTAATTAACAAACTATACAGTAGAAACAAGTTTTATAGCAGATAAAGTCGTTTATTTTTCTTTGAGACAAATTAATACTTTTGATGTGTGGCTACAGAGACCCTTATATGGTGCCTTTGAGACAAGTACTTTTGATGCCAAAGCTACAGTGACCCGTATGGTGCTTATACCTAAAGGGTATAACCTATGTCCTTCAAGGTGGTTCAACCTATAGCCCTTTGACGTGCATGGGAGATTATAGTCTTGCATGCTTATAGGGAGTCAAACTTCTGTGGATATATATTTTTGGCCAAGCTAGGCGCCAATTGTAATGAAGAGTTTGTCCAATTAGATAGATGCTCCTCGGGTTGCCATGTTTACACATTCTTCTTGGGGCTTCTCTTGAAACAAAAAATATGTATTTATAAATTACTTCAACCGCTAATTTTTTCAAGCACTTTAAATTCAATTGATGTTATCAATAAGAGAATAACGTGATGTTATCTCTTATATCATATATATCAAATTTCATACAATCAAATTTCAATTGATATTGCATCAAGCTATTTCATTTAAATGTTAATATGTTATTTAAAAGATAAGGAATTGTGTAATGCTAGATAACACACTTACGAGTATCCAAAATTTTTGAAATTCGATATACATGATCACAAAGGTAATAATCACACGAGATCTTATAATTAACGTCATAATTTGAGACGTTAATTTTAATCTAACGATTATAATTAAATGTTCTAATTTCTCACAATAACCGAGTGTTCTCACGTGAGTCGTCGCATATATCTTTATCTTTATTATATACAATTGAGAGTTTACACCTCAATTGTCAATAAAGCCATATCACCAACCGAAAAAGCCACGCAGACATCTATAAAAGCCACACAAGCATCTAAAAAGGCCACGCGGACATTTTTAATTACACGTCACCATCGCCTCAAATCGTAGCCATTGGATCGTCTAATTTGACAGTGCAATCGACGGTCTACTCTCGAACTTATAATCTACGGTCAGCAATAAATTAGATTGCGGCTGTTGTATTTCATCTCACTGAGACAACAAAACACACGCTATTAATACAATATTCAGTTTCTGCTTTAAATACAATTTAAACAATGTTTTTTGATAACGGTTACATAATACGCAAAAGCAAAATTGGTCATTAAGGTGAGAATCAATACTTCAACATACCCATGAGAGTCAGTAAAATATCAACGGCTGTGAAGCAATAAAATTGCGGCTATCTATATAGGGAAAAAAACGGAAGCAAATCTCAGAGTAATAAAGTCACTCATAATGTGCCAGACAAATCACACAATATCAAAGAATTAATGTGCCCTTATCATATATTAATTATTACTATTATATTTGAACCACACAAATCATATATGCCCATTTTTTGAGTATTAAATGGTTACCGTTTTTAAATATTAGAAAACACGGTAGAATTTCATAGTTGACCTGTGGCATAAATTTGGAGATATGGAAGTGATTTGTGTGGCACATTAATTCTTTTATAAGTACTCCACTCCCTTCGGTTTTAAAAGAATGAAATAATAATCATCATGATAATTATAATTTTTATCCACCATCCAATTACCATATGCTTAGTAGCTGCAAGTATTTTTAGACCTTCAACCAATAAAAATATATTATATTATATTTGTATATAATAATTATAATTATAATTATAATTATAATTATATTTGTCTATTCTAATCTTTTATTATAAATTAGCCTAATAAAATTACAATAGGAACAAAGAAGACTTTTTGGTCGTTCAATATTTCACAGCTCTCATAATCTGTTATCATAAATTATCCTAAGACAACTGTAATAGTACGAAACAAGACTTCTCCCTAATTGCTTTCTCTACTTCATCTTCTTTCAGGTATTACGAAAAGAGGTAACTTTTCAGTGTCCCAAGGCCTCGGGAAGCAAGAACGTGATTGTTCCTTTCAAGAAGGTGGAGCCCCTAGCAAGCATTGATCCAGATCATGATTCATGCGCCATCATGGTCCGAGTTCTCAAAAAGTGGCACGTGTATTCAACCCACGGTGGAAACAAACCTAGCTATTGCTATTGAGATGGTGTTAGTAGATCTAGAAGTAACAATAGTATTTTTGAGATCTGTTTTTTTTTTGACGCAATTTTTGAGATCTATTGGTATAATATATTGATTAATATTTTTTTTGTTAATTAAAACACACACACAAACATATATATATATATATATATATATATATATAGACACACACACGCTACAGAATGCATAAACAGAAACATACATATCTATCTAAAGCACAAAAAGATGCAACGTATGGACATGCATGTTATTAGGTAAGGTTACTTAGAACATGTATATTTAGCTAACAAACTAATAAAAATATAGAATATAAGCTTTTTATATTTACTTCTTTGTATCTTAAGTTTTGTGTTTGTATATTAATTTATTTATTTGACTCTTCAAGTTTCCACTGAGCTATCTTAATTTACTGCTTCTTGAATGTCTTGCCTCACCTGCAGAAATCAACCACCACAAGTCCAGCATTTCACTCCCCCATCCATTCACATTTTGAAATACTTTTCGTTGTTTCGTAATTTCGTTGTTGTTTTTAATCTACTTCTTATTTCACTTTTTCGTTATACATCTTTGATCTTTATTTTCAATTCTTATTTATTTTTGTAATTCATGTTAAGATCACGGTGATGACTCCATAAAATTCAAGCTCAACAGACCGGAATGCATGGCTTTCTCTCTTTTGGGAGATTGCTTTGCGTGTCGATACCTTGAAATTTAATATGTTTTTGTTTTAATAACAATTGGCAGGAGTGTTCAGGCGATCACAACACCATCTCAGACTGTCAGTCAGCACAGCAAGAGGTAATCAAGAGGTATATCTACTTGAGGACTTTACTATGTCAAATTAAATTTTTTAATCGTTATATACAACTACTACTCCTCCTAGAATGGAATTCATCAATGAGTTAAATCATTCTTAATATAATAGTACCACACTAAATGTTGTATTTTATTTTACTATTTTAATAAATATTTCAAAAGTGGAAAATAATTAATATTAAAGTAAATATATATAGAGATTAAAGTCTTGATTTATCTTCATAATATATATTCAAAGCTTATAAACGTTGCAATTTTTTTTAAGTTGACGTTTCAAATTAATTGGTTTTTAACGGATGATAAATTGATGCATATAATAACAATTGTTATAATATATCATCATTGTTTCCGTTTCTTTTTTATTATATTATAACTAAAGTTTTATAATATTATTATCATTAATTATGATTGATATAGCTATCGTTGGATTTGGCTATATATAAGAAAGAAAAAGAGTTTTGGAAAGGGAGACATACAATAGATGTGTGAGTTTTAACACATCCGGAAAAATCACTTTCCACTTTTTCTCTTACAATCAAATATTTTTGGGTTCATCTCTTGTCTGAAATAAAAATTTCATTCTTGCCAGTTCGGATTCCTCTTTCGTTACTTGCGATTGAGACGAACCGGTTGTATCTCGGGGAATTTGCGCTGTAGAGGCGGATAAATTCTTCAGGACAAGTCACCAGACGCCTCCGGTCATTTTTCCTAACGTGTTTTGTGTTTGCAGGTACTCACTGTTGTTGCTGTGTCAAAGCGCATATTACTACAATCTGAAGAATTTACCATCATGTCTACTGAGACCAACAACAACGGCGATACCTTTGTTCCTGTAACATTAACCTTCGTTGAGTCTTTGTGGAGGAAGACCGATCCGCGATGAAAACAGTGAAAGCCGTCGCGACATGGTGGTCGCGATCGGCAATAAGCAATCAATTTTCACAACAAGGAATCTATAAGCAAAGACTATGTTCAAAGCATATCCTATAAAAACACAATCGGAGGTTTTGCAACCAATTTTCCTTTTCTTAGGATCAGCAACATAACTTTAGCCAAACTTGTTTATACTCTAAATATACTTGTGGGTTTTGCTCAACTTACATTTTGGAAGTTTTTATTCTTGGGTCTTTACGTATTAAGTAATGCCGTGTCAGCATTTTACCCTATTTAAATCACTTTCGATTATAACAAGAGTCGGTTTCAATTGCTTATATTTGATGATAGTTTCGTTTCAACTCGTAATGTTTCGATTGAAAGAGAAATTGATATTTCGTGTTGTGGTTTTAGATCTTGGATATACGTTGACTTGCATTGGCTAATCGTATAACTTGAGATATTGGTTGCTTAATGGAATTTCTGCACTCTGTTTGAAACTTTGAATTGATCAGTGTTGTTATTTACTCAAAATCACTACAAGAAAACCTTGTTTTAGCCACCAGCAGTTGCCACGGAGCTTATTCCGTCAGTAATTTGCCACGGATTTGCGACGGCAAGTGCAAAATATGTGAGTGCGAAATTTCCCGCTGGTATTTGCCACGGGTTTGCCACGGACATGTGAAAGGACAAACATTTGCGACGGACATGCCGTGGCAAGTCCGTGGCAATGTATTGATTAAATTAAAACACCCCGATCCCTAACCTCTCGTTCTCATTCTCTCAAAAAAACACAGCGTTCCTTCTCACTCTCACTCTCACCCTCACCGGCTCCCTCCACCCCATCGCCCTCCTCCCTCCACCCACCGTCGCCCTCCTCCCTCCTCCCACCTCCCACCTCCCACCGTCGCCCTCACGACTCTTTCACTCTCACTTCTCACTTCTCACTCTCTACACCGCTCACACTCTCACTCTTACTCTCCGCCACCCTCCACGGCTTCAACGTCCGCCCTCCTCCGACGCCTTCCACTCTCCCTCTCCTCTCGCCCTCACTTTCTCCCCAATTTTTACGAAACCCTAACCTCAGATTTCCCCAAACCCTAACCTCCGATTTCCCCAAACCCCAACCCAACTCTGGCCTCCACCCTCAGTATCTTTGAGAAAATGCAGGTATGTGGGCAATATCCATACACATGTGTAAATCAACCGCTTCGCAAGAAGTCTTCGCAGTCTTCGCAGTTGAGGTTGTAAACTCTTTAGAAAGGAGAAGGTATGTTTCTGATATAGTAGTTTTGTCTTATATATTGATATTGATTTAATTTACTAGACTCCTTTGGAGATTTATGTTTGACATCTTGTGCATGTATTATGCAGTCATCCTATGGATTCATTCATTACTTTGATCGTAGATCCTTTGCTCTTGCCATATTATCTCTCAATGGAAGGCACACTGTAAGTGAAGTTCTTTTATTGTTGTGTTCGATTGGTTTGGATTTGCACTCAATGTTTAGTTCATGGTTTGTAGATTTGATGGTTCCAGAGATGCAAGGGTTATGTGGGATCAGAAGACTGGGCGTTCAAGGGGATTTGGGTTTGTTTCATTTCGTACTCAGTGAGTCCAATTTAATTTTTGAAATCTTTTTTTTTTTGGGTGTAAGTGAATGATGTAAATATCTTTGCGTAAATAAACCTTAAATGTTATATATTTCATTTTGTTGGATGATGTTGAGCCTGAAAGGAGTAAACTGTTGAATGAGGGATGCTGTTAAATGTTTATTCCAAGTTGCTTTTATGGAGCGGTTTCAATCTTCTGCGCGAGGTTGCTCACTATAGAGTATATGGATTTGGCTGAGCAGGTTGTTCCCTTGTTCATGACCACTATGTGATTCTTGAAAAACCGTATTTGGAATTGGGAACAAATTTTACATATTTTTTGTTGAATTGTGATTATGATGATGCCTAATTGTTAAAGGATGTGTATGTGTATTTGGTTTATCAATGAACCGACATTCTGTATGTGATTAACATGAGCAGTCCCTTCAAGCCCTAAAGAAGATATCTCAGAGCACCCAACCGCTGCTCGCTGCGTCTTTGGTGCTCTTATGGTTTGTGGCTTTCGTATTTGGACTTTTTCTCAACAGGAGTTGGGTAAATTATCGGTGAAGTTCGTAAGTTTAGATTATGCCATCATTTTGGATCGTCATGCTTACTTGGCCGTGTGTATACTTCTTGGGAGCCAGCGTATATTGACAAAATTCTATATTTCAGCGTGTTGCGTTGTCTGTTCGCTGCAAATATGTGCAAGAAACTTCCTTGAGATGCATCCGACTTTGTGATGGAAGTCTGTTCCTCTTCGACAAACCTCCTGTGATATCATGATTCGAAGGTAAGTTTATGTTTTGTTATTATCAAACTTTTCATGTGTAATAACTCTTTCCTTGTTACACCCATAATTTTAACTATTAAGGAGGTTCTGTTTGATCTTCCTAATATGCATCTTTAATTTTATGTAGGTCCTGAGAGCACGCCTCTGTTTGTTTGACTCGAATAGTTTGAAGCATTTGCGTCATCTCCGGACAAATTAGATGAATTATGCAATCATGGGTGGTGTCACAAGCTGCCTCCCTTATTTCTAATAGCGATTCGGAGGTGGGACAGCTTCTCTCAAGACGCCAACATACACCGTAAAGTACAGTTTTTGCTTTAAGTTCAATGCTTTGGCTGTAGTTGTTGGTGCTTGACTTCAAGGCGAATGCGAGGGGTTTGATCCGACTTCTTTCAAGTTGTGCAAGTGGGTCCCCTCTTGGAGCTAAAACTTTACTTCTTCTTGGAATTAGTGGAATCCTTAAAGAAATTTTATCCGGCTCTGGAGTTTCTTCTAATGCCTCTGTTTCTCCCGCATTAAGTAGACCACCGAGAGCGGGTATATTGTATTTCAAACTCTTATTACGGTCATTGATGTGTAGTTTTTTTCTTTATGGTTCATTTGACATACTTCAACCTTAAATTCATCATTTAGATCCTTGATTTTTTCAATTTATCTTACCATTGTGAAGAGATGAAATTATTCTAATTCCATGTTCTTATATATAGATATTTGAGATTGTAAACCGGCAAATGAGCTTCTTCCCCCTTTGCCACAAGGAACAATTTCCCTTCCTGTCAAGCACCAACTTGTTTGTGAAGGGCCCCGTTGTAAAAAAGTCACTTCTAGCGATTCGGTAAACAAGAAGACACAAATGGAAATATTCTCGAGACATCCGCTCGTGAGAAACTATTAGATGATCACTGAGCTACTTAAGCAATTTGGGATGGATCTCCTTCCGATTTTAATTGAGTTGACATTTGTTGCATTAATTAAATGCTTAAATTTTGCTTCACAAATTTGTCAATTTAAAAGTGGGTTTTTGAATTGTTCTTTTGCCTCTGCTCTACACAGATATATGGTTCTAGTGTCAATGGACACATTCGGCACAAATGTCTTTCTCGCCATTGGAAAATTGATGTATTTATTTCGGCGAGAGATGATCCGATCTTTGTTAAGTATGACAAATATATCGAGGTATTTAGAAGTTTGATTGGGTTGATATTGCTTCATATTCTAGCCGCTTTTACCACTTTGAAAATTTACTCATTGTTGTTTTGATCTTATAGTTTCTTTATTTGGAGTCTTGGCCGGAAAGATCCCCATGTTTTGATTCTGCCTTGCAAATTCTGTGAAATTCTTATGGAAAAGCTCCTGGGACATTCTCTAAGATGTTTATCGAGAAGGTGTCGCCCATGCGGTGGACCAACTTATTTTGGTGGAAATTCTACCAATGTCTCCACACAAGTATCTGCTGCGAGAGAAGGATAATGATTCTCTATCCGGTGCTTCATCTCGCTCTAGGCGTTATCGGCGACGCTTTGGTAACTCCAACTCGATGGAAATCCTTTGGATGATTTGAAGACTCGGCTTCAATAAATGTTGGTTCGCCTCCAAGTTCCACAGATATTCCAACAGAAATTCTAGCATTCGATTATCTGTTAGTGCATTTGCAAAAACTTTTAAAGATAAGTACTTTCCTTCGAGATCTGGGGCTATTGAAGTGGGTGTTACGGATGATCTTTTGCATCTTAAAAATCTTTGCACCAAATTAAATGTTGGTGTTGATGACCAAAAGAAGACTAATGGTAAGGGAAATCTAAAACTTACGGATTTGGTCGGAAGAGCATTTAATTGGGGTAATATCGACATGCTAAAGGAACTTGGGAAAGGAGATGGTGTATCTACTTTTGAATTCATTGGTAGTGGTGTTGTTATTTGACTTTGTTGAATTATTTATCTTGGGGGTGATGGGAAGGTAAATTTTTTTCACCAAGAACGGAAATGTGGAAGGGAAGATAGTCTATCGCCTTGGGTTTTTGGAGGGTTCTAAATTAGACTAACCACCCTAATTTGTAGGAACTCAACAAATGAACCATAAGAGGATTTTGGAGGGTCATTTTAATCCATATTACTAATAGTTTATTAGCAACAACCCTCCCTTCCCCTCCAAACTCCTAAACATAGCCTTGATGATTAATTTGAGCAATTGCTTTTTTCCATCATTGATCTTTTTTTGTGACATTAATAAGCCCCTTCTAGATTATGAGTGTTTACCTACAATTCTACTTGTTATTTAGCTAGGTTTATATTATTAAGTCGTTTGATGAGGATCTGTTGAGTACCAACACAAATTATATGGAGTGGATAGGTCTTTAATTGTGTGTTAAGCATATATTTTGTTGGCTTTGCTTTTGGATCAAATTATGGACTTAGTTGATGTCTCCCAAAGTATTGTAGCACTAGTGGTACCTTTTTTTCTTATTCTTTTCTCCATTGAAATTATTTTCCATTGTCGTGTCGTAGGATGAAGATTTGGAAATGTCTCTGTTGATATTGATGAGGCATTGGTTATTGAAGATGATGACATTTCTGATGATGATGAGGACGACGACGAGGATGATGATGATGATGATCATGAAGATGTACGCAATCCTGTGATTATTATTTTTTGGCTGAGTTTTTGTTTCTCACTTAGTTACCAATATCTCATAAGCGATTATGGGGATCTTGTTTGCTTTTCTCGACATCATTTCCATTTCAATTGCTAGTACAACTATTGCTACCCTTTATCTTAATCAATTTTCCATCATCTAACACAGAAATTCTTTTTTTTTTTTTAAATAGCATCAAACAGAAATGCTATTGGTGTGTTTGTAGATTTTAACATCATATTTATAGTTAAAGATTTTAACAACCATCAATAGTTCTTAACCAAGATTGAACATTATCATTAAGCTCGATTATTCTACTCTAAAATGTTATTGCTTGTTTTAATTTTTACGATGCGAATCTTTGTGAATGATTCTCTTCACGTCTCACTTACGAAAAAGTACATGATGTGAAATTGGGAGACTCGGTGAGGATAATAAGCTTGCTCTCGCAACAAGCGATGGCCAAACTAATGCGACCTCGGGTTCTAGCAGCAAAGTTGGCACAGTCAGGGCATCAGAGCAAGTGCATAAATTTTTTGGTCTAAGTTCTACGGAACGAACTTGGTCATCAATTTTTGTACTCAAGGTATATTTTCCGGGTGTATGAATAGTTTGCCTTATGTCAACGCCTTACTTGCATAGGACTAACATTTATTTGCTTAAATTCGGGAACTTGGAGATACCGTTGCCTTGATTTGCTCGTAACTAGATTTAATTTTATCGAAGTGGAGAAGGTGGAAAATTGGAAGAAAAGATGCATGGATAACATAGGATCTTTATTCCAAAATGAAAATTCATTTGCTTCATGCAATTGGAGAAGGTTTTGATTTTGAAATATTTTCCTTCAAGCGTGACCTATTTTTCATTTTAAGTATACTTAGGACCTTGCATTATATTTTGAGATAATACTGGACTCTAGATAGATCTTTGTTCATATATGGAATTTCTTACTTGTTCCAATTGTATGGAAAGAAGCGATTGCTTTATACTTTGTAACACATGGATTTTATTATATCGTGAAACAATGGTGTTAGTCTAATTGAATGATTATCTACATTTGTTCTGATATTTTATTGTTTGGTCTATAATTAAGTAGTTCATTCCATTGTTTATATATTTTTTGATGTAATGGAACATTATAACTTTGTATCCTTACTGTTAGAATTGAAAGATAACCCAATTTGTGAAGAAGTTGGAGTAGTAGGAAACTACTGCTCCATTTATTTTTTTAATTTTTTTTTAAAAATTTGCCACGGATTTGCCACGGACTTGCGATTTAAAATTTGCCACGGACTTGCGGCGAACATTTGCCACGGATTTGCGGCGGAAAAATTTTGCCGCAGATTTGCGACGGAAAAATTTGCCACGGAAATTCCGTGGCAAACGATTTCGCGACAGCGTTTTGCCACCAATTTTTGTCCGTGGCAAATCCGTGGCAAATGTTGTTTTGCCACGGAAATTTGTGCATTTGCCACGGAAATGTCCGTGGCAAATCAGCGATTTTCTTGTAGTGAATGTATTTTTAAGGTCTGTAGACCTGAAAGAGTAAAACTTATAACACAGTTTGATGCCACATTCAACAAATGAATGAAGGGATTTTTCTTAATACTAGCACAGAGAATGTACACCAATTTTACTGAAAGGATTTTGCATAATCAGTTTATTGATTTTAACGTAAGCATGTTCTGTGTGTTATGAAAGGTAAATTGAGATTGTTTCTATCGCAGGAATTATATGTGCACAAAATATGCTAATGATTTATGGCTAATATAAAGCAATTTGTTTTGTATATAGTTTCAACTTGCAAGTAATATTTTCATTAATGCATGACATATTACTTTTGTTTTTGGAATACTATGATGTGTGAGGCATTGTGGGGGTTGTTCTTGGGTTTATGCTTTCTATAAAAAATTGAGTCTTCAACTGTGTAGACAGCTATGTTGATAACTATATTATCAATTTTTATGGAAATTGCATTATAATATACAAGTGATTTAGTTGTATATTTATTATAGATATTTTTGTTAAGACTCATACAATTGATAGATGTGATTTTTGGTGTCTTTGTTTTCCAACTTTTGTTGGATTAAGAAAGATCATAAAAGTGTCTTGTTTTAGAACAAGAAAATTTTGATTCCCTATAAGATAGAAAATGATATCACTTGTGACTTGTTCAAAGTGATTGAATCTAATAATCTTTTAGATTCAAAAATGACGTTGATAATTATCACATATGAGAATTTTGTTTTGGATATATTTGATATCCATATTTTGAGATATTTGAATGTATGAGTCTAATCTTTTGAAAGATTAGTTTTTTGAAGAAATATCGTATTTCTCGTAATTTTGGACTATATTTGAATGTATGAGACATCATTAACATACTTGTGAAATTCTATAAATATTTTATGGAATTGTTGTCGCTTAAAAATCATCTAAGCAGACCTGCACGTATAAGTATGTTTTGAAAGTGATATGGCTTGGAATTATCCAAGCATTTATATACAATCATCTATAGAGGCATCATTGGGTATATTACTATATATAGTGAATATCCATGATACTATGATGATAGCCAAGTTTTATTCACATAAGAATAAATCTATAAGTGGCTTTATTTATGAATGGTTGTCACTTAGAAATTATCTAAGTAGACTTGTATAATTACCTTATAGAGATTAAGGTTATTGCTCAAAGATGTATGAGATTGGGTTTATTACTCAATACATTGTGATAGTCAGTCGGCAATAGCCGTTGCAAAGAATAAGACCTATAAAGGCAAAAATATACATGTGCAATTGAGACATAACATTGTCAAACAATTGCAAAAATTTGGATTAATATCGATCGATTATGTGAAGTCAGAAGTGGATTTGGCCAATCCTCTGACAAAACCCCTAATGAGAAATTTAATCTGTGAAACATCGAGGGGAATGAGACTTAAGCCAATTTAAATTAAGAAGTGATGGTAACCCAACCTTTGTGATTGGAGATCCCATGAATAAGGTTTAATGTGGTAAAAACAAGTCACTTCTTGATATTACTAGCACTGAAAATTAATTCATGTAATTAATTTTATTATTGTCCCTTCCTATGGTGTTATTGTGATAGTGCTAGACTGCAGGGTTAAAAGGTTAAGCTTAAAGCTTTTAATGATTTTCATAGCCCTTATGGGTGGTGTATGACTTGCAGCATACACTTGATGAAATCACCTATATGAGTGTCAAGTGGGGCCGCTTGCATGAGATCTTGGCGAGGTCTCTAGAGCACTCTTGAATACCGAGCACGCGCACGGCCTAGTAGCGCACCACCGCGAAAACAGCAAGAATTGTGGGGGTGTAATGTGATAGTAAAACCTCTAACATATAACAAGTGTCTTGGGTTCCATAGCTTGCTAAACCAATTCAACAGTATGTTATGTTTTATCTTATCTGTCTAGGACTGGTTCCATAGCTTGCTATACAGTTCCGATGCATTACATCTACGATGTTAACCCAAGAAATTTCTTTGATTGATTTCTTTCCCAACTTTTGAAATATGTGGGGGATTGTTGTATTTTATTTTACTATTTTAATAAATATTTCAAAAGTGGAAAATAATTAATATTAAAGTAAATATATATAGAGATTAAAGTCTTGATTTATCTTCATAATATATATTCAAAGCTTATAAACGTTGCAATTTTTTTTAAGTTGACGTTTCAAATTAATTGGTTTTTAACGGATGATAAATTGATGCATATAATAACAATTGTTATAATATATCATCATTGTTTCCGTTTCTTTTTTATTATATTATAACTAAAGTTTTATAATATTATTATCATTAATTATGATTGATATAGCTATCGTTGGATTTGGCTATATATAAGAAAGAAAAAGAGTTTTGGAAAGGGAGACATACAATAGATGTGTGAGTTTTAACACATCCGGAAAAATCACTTTCCACTTTTTCTCTTACAATCAAATATTTTTGGGTTCATCTCTTGTCTGAAATAAAAATTTCATTCTTGCCAGTTCGGATTCTCTTTCGTTCTTTGCGATTGAGACGAACCGGTTGTATATCGGGAATTTTTGTTTGTAGAGGCGGATAAATTCTTCAGGACAAGTCACCAGACGCCTCCGGTCATTTTTCCTAACGTGTTTTGTGTTTGCAGGTACTCACTGTTGTTGCTGTGTCAAAGCGCATATTACTACACTAAACAGATCCTTTTTCATACTACTCTTACAGGATCTGATAGGAAAATTTGATCAATCTGCTTTCGGTTCGACCACGGTCGGTGCCCTTGTAGATACTGTCGACATCACCAGGGACACAGATGAGACACCCCCTAGCAAGTGGAAGCTCCCAAGTCCCAACTGATTGTGGATCGTCTTCCATCTCACAGACAGTGAAATCTGTTAAGCTTGAGAAGTAACGATAATTGGTTGCTGGATATTCTCTCATTTCATCGCCATCCATAGCTTTGATCCTACACCTACATCGGAGATCTGCAAAGGTATTCCATTCTATGATGTTCCATGGTGTCATTTTCTCACCCTCTCCTACTTCAACCAAAATTCATTTCTCTCTTGCGGTTGACCTTATCTCTCAGCTCACATTGCAACGATTACCAACCTCGGAACTTGGTGGTGGCATATTGATCGGACTTCTGTGGTCGTCTAATGTTCAAAAATATTTTCTACAGATTAACCATGCTGAATCTTTATTTCCAATGTGAAGCAATAATAACTAACCCATATTTTTTTCTCTTTTTTTTCAAGTTAATGGCTTTTTGTTACAAAGACGAGATTAGTTGGGTCATTTTGTTGCAAAGATGAGATTACAGTTGACTCATATTAATCGTCCAAGTTTATGGCTTTTTGTTACAAAGACGAGATTAGTTGGGGCTTTTTGTTACTCATATTAATCTTGATAATGTTTTGATGCATATTTTTTGGTTACGTATAGTATAGTGTTTTAGCGTGGTTGTATAATTCCAAAATTTCACATTTTTGACCAATTGATTTTTTTAAATAGATTTAATATGAATACTAATAGTAGTGGGTACTATATATCATGTCATTAACAAGGATTGACCCAAATTGGTGAATCCGGAAGAGTTTGCACTTTTCACATAGATGTGATTAAGCGCACTGTAAGGTTAACACTTTAAATATTTGTTAAATACTACTTATATATTTTTATTATATTATACAAATTTTTATTAGAAAATAAATTTGTAAACTCCGACAATTGAACACTAAAGAAAATTTCATATAAGAGTAAATTGAACACATATTGAAAGTATTTTAAAAATTATCTTTATGTACAATGTAATTATTAATAAACTAATTATAACCTTTTAGACAATGATTATTATATTATTTATAAGTATATTAATAAATATCTTAATATTTTCCTCTCAATATTACTTCATTTTAATATAATACGAGATTGTTTCTGTACATCACATGGGTGAGTAGTGCTCCGCTTGACCCTTGACACTCAATCTATGAGGACGAAGACCCAGTGTGTCGCCATTGATGACCACCAGTTAGCTTAGGACGACGAATGGCGATTGTTCAGGTTATTCGTTGTAGAGGATTTTACTGGGTTGGCTGCGATTTGGGGGAGGAAGAGGAAAGTGAATCTGCACTTATTGTACCGTAGGGTTTCCATTAAGGTAATTGAAGTATAAGTTATGAGAGAAATTACAAAAATAGCCCTACTCTATGTACCCATAAATACCCCTCTTTTGTACCAAAATCGAGTTATTTTTATTATAAATTTTATACATCCATTATTTTCAATTAACTAAACACCCACATGGGTTCTTTGAAATTGTGGAATATACATATTTTCATCAAAAATCAATATATATATATATATATATATATAATAGTATAAAATAATTAGATTTAAATATATCCAAAATATATTTATAGACATTTCATATAACACATAATGATTTTATATACTGACGATTGTACAAAGAAACACATATGCATCGCACAAAACCCAAGATACCGGCAAATGAATATTTTTAAATTCCCGACAAACGAATTCAAATGTTACGTTCAAAGAAATGAATCTTTCGTCTTTGTACGTGAGTGAATCAAACTAGTATATATATATATATATATATATATATATATATATATATATATATATATATATATATATATATATATATATATATAGTAGTATATGATTCATTCAAGTACAAAGATATAATCCATTATTCACTTGTAACTTAAAAAATTGACAATTTTTTTAGGAATTAAAAAAACAGAAGTTGTATATTTAAGTGTATTGTGTGAGATATTAAATACTCTGGACACTATCTAAAATTTAGCTATTATGTTGTATAATAATTTTAGAAAAATGTATTATCTATATCTATATCTATATCTATATCTATATATAATACAACTACGAATATTCTCCTTTAACCCAGTCAGCAGAACTGTTACCCTATTGGTCCACCTATTTAAAATAACGCCTATGTGGACAACCAAGGATGCCACATGCCAAGAAACTACCAAAGCATATTTTTAAAAAAAAACCCTCCAGAACTCCTTCCCATGTACACCTCCTTCCCATGTACACCTCAGTATACCATTGCCTATTGCCAATGCTAATAATGTCACACATTTATTTGTATTCAAAACAATAAATATCAACCATTGACCAATTGTCAAAAAAAAACAACCATTGACCATCTACAATTATTGCTTGCTAGAATACCTGAATTTTTTTTTCTTATTCTTATAATAGATATTTGAATGACTCTTCTATATAAGCCATTTGTAGGAATTTGGTCTACCGTTTAATCGCTTGCCTTTCGCTGATCATTTTAATTTTCAATATATATTATCGACCAATGGAGTTTTCACCATCTATGTGTGTGGAGTTTCTGTTGGTGAACAAAAGCGTTAACATCGCACAGTTGATCAACGCTTCTGACATGCATGCAGGGCCGTCCATAAGGCAGAGTTTCCTGTGTTGTTGCACAGGGCCTCAAGCCTGTCCAGTTTTGTTAGGGCCCCCAAATAGAAATTTTTAGTGTGTGAGCATGTATTATCCATAAAAAAAAGCATCACATTACTAGCGTTGGACCGAAACAATGCGTTTTATTTTCTCATGCTTTTGCGTTTTAATTCTTGCCCTCTGTCGTCCACAATTCCCCTTTTTGTTTTAGCTTACTTTAGTTGGTTTGGTGTTTTTTTCTTTTATTTTTTTATCATTTAACTATAGGTATGTCTATGTCTTCTTTATCAGTAACTTAAAATATGTCATACTAATACTTATCTCTCTTGTGTTTCAGTTGTCACATTATATCGTTCTTGCCCATGTCATTGGCTCCATCTCAAATACATGGTCAATATTAGTGTTGTGTAATCATTGTATTTATCTTATTTGCAATTTTCTTATGTTTCTTATTGAAAGAATTACAAAGTCGTGAAATTTCTGGGATTTTTTATCAGTACCATCATGTTTTTAAATTGAATAGTTGAATTATTATTATAAAATAAGAGATAAAAGAACAAGAAGAAGATGGAAGAAGATGAGAGATTTTCTATTCACTTCAAGTGTGTCCATATACATAGGAGACAACCCTATTTATAGGGTGAGAATAGGGAAAGTGATTAGTCAATAATCAAAATCCACTAATGAGTTGATAGAGGGAGACTAATGGACATCCACTATAATAATATTCATAACACTCCCCCTTGGATGTCCATCGAGGATATGCCTCATTAAAAACCTTACTAGAAAAAACCCAATGGGATAAAAATCTAGTGAAGGAAAAGAGTACAATATCCTTTCAGGAACTGCCTCGTTAAAAACCTTTCCAGGAAAACTCAGTGGGACAAAACCATGGCAAAGGAAAAAAGAGTGCAGTCTTTCTCCCCCTGTTTAAAGCTTCACTTAAGAATATCAATTCCAACATTTGGATGAAACAATCTACTCTATTGTCACTTGTGATTGTATCCTCTTTTAATGGAATTTGTGATCAGTATTATCTTCAAAACATCTTCCTTGAATTGTTGGCATTTGGACATGAAATGGAGAAGCAGGAACCATAGATTGTTTTATAGATCATAAAGATATTTCAGTGTCACCACATGTAGATAATAGCTTACTTGTAATCGACTTGATCTGGATCCAGAAAAATACTATATATCTGCATGGTTAATTTGTGTAACATACATAAAAATGATTTATTCATTACAATAGCCAAAAATATCCAACTTACCCTTTTTTGATGCATTTTGGTTTGTGATATGCATGCATGCTTTTATAGTCTTCTGGACTAAGATATTTGTTATTGCTTGCCACACAACTAATGTATTCAATATAAAAAATATATATAATGAGTCAATTAAGAAGTAGTTCTTTCTAACTTGTTAAACAAAAATTTAACTAGTTAATTGTTTGGTCTCCAGATCAAGACGAGACTTTGTTTTTCAAAAGATTTTATTTGTAGATATTTCTTTATATCTTGAATCCTTTTGGGATTTTCCATGTAAGGACCAATCACAAGTTCAACCTTAAAAACCCATTTTATATAATTTAAGGTCGGTCATATAGAACTCTTTCTTTGAGTAATCTATAAATTTGGAAAACTCTTCAGGAGTTCCAATAATAGCAAACTATAGCAAATTCATATATTGATCTTTTCATAGAACTCTATGGACCATTGGTGTCATTTTTATATCCCTCGTTTACAATATAAATTGAGACGATTATACCACATGTGTTCAAATTATATCATCTCATGGAGGTGCTGATTCAATTTGAGTAATAATCTCGAGAATCCATAAAGGTGTGCACTGGAATATTAAATCCTTCGGGGATCTTTAAATAATTATGACTATCAACAAATAAGTTGTAGCAATATTCAACTTGTGAAAATTGAGCTCTTCATGTGCTACAAGGCTAATTAAGTACTAAAAAGTACTCGCATCCACCATTGAGCAACATGTCGAGCTTTGTATCTCACAATTTCACCATTCTCATTCTGCTTCAATTTCATCTTTCAATTTTGGCCAATTCACATTGTCTACAATCTTTAGTAGACTTTGATTAATGATCCTCACTAATATTTATCACATTTAGCGCTATATTTAGTAAAATCATTGTCAACGTTGACTTCGTTTCGGTTCCATTATATTTCATTCTTGACATAATTCATTGAGATCTCTTTAATTTCATAACTTTTCAGGTACCTAATCAGTTCTTCTGGAACTGTAATGTCATTTATGTCTGAATACTCTTTTTAGAGTTTCTATATCCTCTCTTGGACCATCTTTTGTTTTAGCTCCTTTTCTTGTTCAAGGATTTTTACCTTTGGAACCGATTGGTCTACCACGCTTCATGCGCGAATAGAGACTCATTTGCAATATACGATTGTCCAACAGGGACATCCATTTTATTGGAGCATTAGCAGCTGATATATATGATTTGGTCACACCTTTGGATCAGTGAATGCATTTGGTAGATGATTTCTAAGCTTTTCAAATGAATTATCTTTTGAACTTCTAGTTCACATTGTTTGGTTTGAGGATCAAGATGAGATAATGATAATTCATTCATACTGATCTATTTTGTCCAGCTGCTTATTCTCTCCCCCTAATGTTGGGAAATGTAATTCTTCAAATGATAATCATCACCTTTGGACTATAAACAAGTCTCCAATAGTGACTCAAGATAATATATTATACATGGAGATTTATATCCAATATGTTTTCAAAATTCTTTGAGGACCCATCATAGTGCATTGCACATTCAAAAATTCTAAGATGGGAAATATTAGGTTCGTGACCAAAAACCAAATGTAAAGGGGAAGAGTGTGATAACTTGTTGGCTTGATGCGAATCAATATTATAGCATGTAAAATTTCATGTTCCCAAGTAGAAATTAGAATTCTTATCTCATAAGTATTGGTCATGTAATTAACTTTAGACGTCTAAAGAATGGTTCTTCAAGACCATTTTATGAGCGAGCGTATACTAAGTGATGTCCAATATCATACAACACTTATGAGATGCTTTTAGGGTAATTCACATAATGACCTATTACTCAAATTTGTTGAGCAAACAATCACACAAACTTCCAGTTATGAGTTGACGATATATATGTGGCCATATATTTGATGCATCAATTAAGATCACAAATATCTCAGTGGTCCACATGATTAGTGTACTCGTTTACAAATATCACCTTATATAATTTCTAGAATTACGAGAGACTTGTTCGCTCAAATTACCAATTTCTTTTGGGAACTGGTGAACACAAAAGTTAGTAGATTGAAGAAACTACTGGCTCTTCAATACAAGTTCACATTAAAAAAATTAACCATTTTTCGCATCATTATATACTCGGGATGGTCCAATCGATCTTGCCAACAACTAAATTATTATGACATGTAAACTTCTGGTTTACAATAACATGTGCTTCAATTGCACATATATAAGTGCAATACAAATCAGAGGAAAAAATAGACAATTTTTCCACTACACTTATTTTGTCAAAGTATGCCTCGTTATATAAACATATTCAATATCTCCTTCATCTCTCGTTTCAATATGATATCCATTTATATGAATATCTTTGAAAATTAAAAAGCTTCTGTTAGACTTGGGGGAATCCAATGGATTCTCAATGTGTAAATGATACATAGAAACCGTTATTTGTGCAATCCTTCAGAGATGCTTGAATAATGGATTTATTGTACTTCATAAACTGTATCACAAATTTTCATCAACAATCATATTTACTTTGTTCTTCAGGAACTATATCTCAAATCTAAGCGATGACAAAAAATCATGCTTTGAGCAATCTTCAATGGATGCTTGAATATTTTTTCGAGTTCTTTAAGAACTATATAAGAAACTTTCCTGCTTCACACTTTGAGCAATCTTGTAGGATGGTTGAATATTTTTTCGAGTTCTTTAAGAACTATATAAGAAACTTTCACACTTTGAGCAATCTTGAAGGATGCTTGAATATTGAATTCTTCAGGAATTCATCAGGAATAGTCAAACATGATAATCGTCTTTATACAATCCAACAGGGATGCTTGAATGTTGAATTGTTCGGGATTTCATCAAGAATAGAAAACATGATAGGGCTATAAGGAAACACGATAGCCAAATAAAATTCTTAATAAAATTTCTATGCAAGAAATATTAATAAAATATTAACATGATAAAATAAAAGCTATAAGGAAGAATATCATAACATGTAATAAGTTAGATTAACTATAAGATAGTGGAAGAAAATATATCCATATTACCGTCATCTTCATAAGATAAATTTTGTCTCAATATGTCTTTTTATTTTTATTTTAAGTGATTGTTGATAGAGATCAACAAGATGTTTTAGCGTACGACAAGTACGACCTTTGCCCCCACAACGATAGCAAATATTGCTACTCTGTCCACCCTTTTTTTCATTCTTTCCAATATTTTTTTTTCCACTTCAGGTGGGAAAAAAATGTTCTTGTACCAAAATTATAATGTGAGTCATTCACTTCTGGGAATGAACTTCAATTCATTGAGTGGTTTGTGAGTATTCTTTATAATCACCATATCACATAATCTTGATTCATAATATTTTTCTGAAAATATTTTCTCATTTTGCTAATTCAAGAGAATATTTGAGACATAAATTATATGTCATTTCTCTTGATTTTCTTTGTTTCAAAACATACTAAGGTCAAATAAATCTTATAAATTACAATAATCGTGTAAAAGTCGAGTTCTTCGGGAACTCGATCACAAATCTTTCATATATGATGATCAAAGAAAAATATACTTTCTAATCAATTGTTCTTCAAGAACTATACGACAAATTTTAAACATTGACGAAAAAGAATCATGCTTAGAGCAATCTCATGGGATGCTTTAATATTAAGTTGTTCTTTCTTTGAGTTCTTCAAGAACTATCACAAATATTCATAGACAATGATAAAGAAAACAATTCTTTATGCAATCCTAGAAGGATACTAGATTACCAAATCATTACTTCTTCAATAATTATCAAGAAAAAAAACTATACTATGAGCAATCCTTCAGGGATGTTTGTATTTTAAATTTCAAAGTTACTCAGGAACTATATCATAAACAATATGATACATAGAAACAATTATTTGTGTAATCCTTCAGGATGTTTGGATAATAGATTTATTGTTCTTGGGAACTATAATATCACAAATTTCATCAACAATGGTAAATAAATACAAAATGAGATAAACCAAAAATATGATCACAATTAAAAAAAAATGAGAAGAAGAAGAAGAAAAACAATTCTTGCAATAGATTCTCAAAGATGGTTGAATATTAACTCATTAGAAAATTAAAAACTTTTGGTTTTCATAGACTTCTTAATAGGAAACTAACCGACAAATCTAAGACAAAACTACATTGGTATGGATCCAATATTTACTTCAATTATACGTGATCTGATGAACATTGTTAACATTGTTATGTGATCTGATAACTCAATCTCATATACATGAATCTAACTTTTCATATTCAATCTCATAACTCAAACAATTGCTAGAATTATGTGATCTGATAACGTGTGCCATCCTGTGAACAACTTGACACATAAAATAGTACACCATTCATTTGATCATGGAACAAATACAAATTTCACAAACATAGAAATTCTTACATTAATTAATGTTGTTTTTCCCAGTTACAGTTACAATGTGAGTTTAGCCTGCCGAAAAAATGAATAATTATATTCTTACATTGATGTTATTATTTTTAAATTTAATAATTGAATACTGATATAACCTGCCGTATTAATATAAAACCCTTCAATTCCAAATTCAAAATTATGGACAACATGGTCAAATTGAGTTTAAAATGCAATAAAACCCATAGCTTCTGTATTAAAATAAATATAATGTCTGATCCACATTTGCCTCTTCCGTTTTAATTGCAATCCATTCGTATCTTGATCCATTGCTAATAAACTCGATCCACTTTGTCATATTTTAAAAAAACACATATACATAACTTTTTCATAATTACTTAAAATAATTAAAAAACCTGATCAACTGTTTTCCTCAACGGATAATTTAAATGTGTTTAATTCATATATTCATATATTTAATCTTGCTACTAACTCAATGTAAATTTCGATCCACGTTTTCCTCAAACATTTTAATTGCAATTAATTGGTATACTGGCCCATTGCTAATAAAACCGATCCACTTTGTCATCCAAAAAATGGCATATACATTAATGTTTGGTATCATGGTATTTATAGGGGTACATTGTTTACGGTATTATGGTTGGAAAATTATTAATATTGTCTTTATAAAAATTTAAATTGATTTAAAACACCATCATAAATGAGTAATTGAATATAGTACGAATCATACCAAGAATGAATATGGTCCCAGGTGATGCATGCCTTCCATTTAAGTTTCAACGGAGACAGTTTCCAATTGCCTTATGCTTCGCGATGACTATAAACAAGAGCCAAGGACAATCACTATCACATGTTGGTGTATATTTGTCACGTCCTGTTTTCACACACGGACAGTTGTACGTCGCCTTATCGCGTGTCAAGTCGAGGAAGGGTCTCAAAATTCTTATTCTTGATAAGGAGAAGACACTATATATGAGCTCAGACCAAGAATGTTGTCTATAGAGAAGTTTTTTAGAATGTCAGAGGTTAGAAACTACAATTAAATTATTTATGTCTTATTTTTCATTTACCACTGTTTTTAACTTTATACCTTATGTCTCACAATGGACCAATATCCACATCTTTTCCAGGAAATGAACAAACATCATTTGAAGCCAGCCAAAGCCATGCTTCATAAGTGTATTTCTAGCGTACAATAAACCAGACCACGTTGACTGTACAAGAGCAGAGTACTTATGAAAATACGACATTTTTAAGTTTTCTTTTTAATGAGGTTCCTATTTTGTGATATGTTATTAATAAGGTGTTTTCTCCCCAAGTATGTTTAATCAAGGGCAATTCCTATAGTAGTCATGACCAACATCTAAGATTCATTTGATAGGAAGTTGAATCAATGGTTCTTTAATCCTATACTGCACATGCTAGACATGAAAGACCATTGTGTTGCCCGAGAACAGTTGTCAATGCCGAACACAATATGAAGAAGAGGACCGAAACATAGCATTCTAAATTGAAAATAATTCAATGACGGGCAAACATAATACCATAGTATCAAACTTTCACACGGTGTAAAGAATCAAGATCCAATCGTACAACTTTAAAAAATTGATGACAAAGTTGTAGACGGAGAAAACGAGAAAAAAAATCGTTGTGGGGAATAAACACACATACCTCCATTGTGTGTTTGAATTTCTGAATCCAAGAGACGTAAATTTCCAGAAAAATCCTCTGGATATTCTTCAATCTCTAAATCACCCGTGGAACTCAATGGTGTGAATTAACCCCAGACGAAGCCATCTTGATACTAATTACTCTTCCAATTTTCAGTATGTGTTCTTTGATCATCTGAATCTCTGATACCAATCATCGGACTGTAAAAAATGTGAGACGAAGTAGTTGACGGAGCAGTCGAAAAGCTAATAGTTTTAGGCTCAAATCACACATACCTCGAATGGATTTCTGCTCTCGGGATCGTGGCTCCAGCTGCTAATCCATAGAAGACTAACGATTCACGAACTGATTCACTCCCAAACGAACAACAATCAGACCTCCTGGATCTTTCGCATATCTTCATAATATCCCCCTAATCCTAAAAATGATCTTTGTGTTCTTGAATGTTTGAATGAGTCAACGGAATTAAATTGGGGAAAAAACCTCAGATGAAGCCATCTGTTCAACATTTTTTCCTGTCTCAAATTATCTGTCGCTTTTGAAACCCAAGACAACATCTATAATTACTTTCCAACAATATAATTACTTTAGAATATCAACAACAACGTCTTTTGTACACTCGAGAAAATTATAAGGGTATTCTAGTCCTACCACATTTTTTTTCATTAAAATTGGCATACCTAATCATTTTTTATAATACCCGTGCATAACCTTTAACGACTATTAAAAATGAGACGGATGGAGTAACATTTATAGAGACCCTTTTGTTGGCAAACAAGTCGATACTAATACTTTCGCTATCCAATAGGCTTTATATGTTCCTAACAAAGCAAATTCTAATATAATATTATATATATATATATATATATATATATATATATATATATATAGTAGAGTGTTGACTCCTTCAAAATTTAATTATATGAAAAACAAATCTATATAAATCTCTAAAGGAAGCTTTTTTCCAAGCTCTAGGAGGCTCCACATCATTTTCCTTTATTTTTCAATTAGATTTTAACTATATTAATATTTATTCATAATTTCCACATAAATGAGACTTCAATTCATGATAACCACTAACTTATTAAATGATACTCTTAGTAGATTAAATGCATAATTGTAACATAAAAAAAATTAAAGGTCAACTAATAATTTCTTATTCCATCTAAACTAATATAATTAGTAAATATAAATAAAAATCTCATGTAAAATAAGCTTTTTATATTTAGATAAAATTATGTCTATGTTTCTTTGAATTACCTATATATTATCTATTTATCTATCCATCCATATATGTAAAGGAATCCCCAATGGAGCATCCACAATAATCCTTGAATTTAACTATATTAATATTTAATTATAATTTATACATAAAGAAAACTTTGGTTAGAATGGATACACATAATAGTCCACCATCTTATATTAACTGATTCTTTAAATGAAATATTGTTTTACTATTTTTTAATGATATAAAATAATATTTTTCTTATAGAAAATGTCAAAATTGATAAAAACATTTAAGGATATATCTATGTAAAAAATATTATATTATATAAGATAGCTATAAATCTCATGTAAACCAGTCTCTCTCTCTCTCTCTCTCTCTCTCTCTCTCTCTCTCTCTCTCTATATATATATATATATATATGGAGAGAGAGAGGGCATCTAGAATGTTCCTCAAATTTATTTATTTATCTTTATTAATTTATAAATTATAAGGAGACCTTTAATGTACACATAATACTAATTATCAATTCTTTATTTTAGTAATAAATTTATTCAATATTTTCTTTAGGAATATTGTTTTTTTAGCTTATATTTAACAGAGAAAAAAGGAATTCAAAGAGTTTGTTAGCGTATGAATTCAAAGGTGCATACTTCCTAAATGTACACTTTATTTGAGTTATTTGATTTTTAATGCTCTTTTAATATTGAATGTGAATGGTGTTTTTCAATTGGTTTAGTTTGAAAACATTAGTTATTCTAAGAGTTGGTAACCATATGAATTAGGTTCTCACAAAAAAAAAACGTATGAATTAGGTTAGTTCTATTAGATTCATTTTCTTATAATAATTCTCTTTTTTGGAAAATGTTTTAATAGTTGTCTTTTTTGGAAAACAGCAATGTACATGTTTTATATATTATACACTTATTAGTGTATAATTTTATTAGGTATTAATTTATTTGTATTGCATATACATCATATTAATGGTATATCATAGTTGAAAATTTTCAATTTAACCATAATTGATAATATTAATTTATAAAAATTATTATTACTTTAGCATTTGTTAGTTTTAATCTATTAAAATATATTATTACGTTTTTATAAAAGAAGCTTGACTCTTTAATTTTGAGTTTTCCTTTTTCTATTTTAAATTTTTCTCTCTCTCTATTGATTACTCTTAATTCAAGACTTGATGTTTTTATTTTGGTTGCCTTTTGGTGTCTCTAAATTATTATTATGATTAGTACTAATTATTATAGTTGGTTTTCAATAGAGATATAGTTACAATCTTTTCATTTTCTTTCACTTTAATTCTTCTTTAAGAAATAATATAAATACCTAAGAAGGGAGGTCACCTCACCACATATCTTTTCATTTTTCATGTAACTTTTGTTTGGTTGTTACATCAATTTTGTAAATTTGTGGCTTTTACATCACTAATATTCAAGGTTGAAGAAAGCCATTGTAGTAGTTGGAATTCAAAAAAAAAATTGTGTAAATTTGTCTTTTATTCTTAAGCTTTTATGGATTCTTGATAGTATTGAGTTTGTTATAGGTTCCAAGTTTAATATAATCATCATATTTGTGTAAGCAGAAACAACTATATTTTCTTGGATTGGAGTATATCTTCAACTATTAATCAAATCTTCTTGATTGAATGGTGGAAGTGTAATTGATATTGTGAATTTTATCTCTCCCTCTCTCTCTCTCTATATATATATATATATATATATATATATGTATGTATGTATATATGTAAAGAAATCTTCAATGGAGCCTCCAATATGTGTAAAGGAATCCCCATTGGAGCCTCCACATAAGAAAATGTGTTAAACTTTAAAAATCCAACACATTATAATATTAGCTCATATATACATTATTCAATTTTTAACAAAACTTATGAATTTAAAGGTCATAAAAAATATATTGGTATATTTAGGGTTGGTATTATTTATAATCATGTATACCTTCAAAAAAAAGAATAAAAACGATATAACAACATATATTCCATGGTGTAGCAAGAAAGTAAGACCTTACTATTTTATACCAATTCTTATAAAAATATCTTTATCTATCTAAATCTAAATTATTTTAAATTATATATATATATATATATATATATATAATAAAGTTTATAAGTTGAATCAAATTTTGTTGGAAACTGAAAATATAATTAGTTCAAAGTTTATTAAAATTAATAAGTTGAATAGCTCTACGCATCAAACAAAAATTAAAAGAATTTGAATAGCTTATTTACTATATTATTATTTGAGAATTTTTTTTAGTTTAGTATGAGAGTGCAAAGGAATAGCATATTTTAATTTATTGTATTAATATTTTGAACTAGGAAACAATGATTTGTCCTATGAAATCCTTTTTGGTGTAACTATTGTGCATTGAAAGTGGAGTTTCATAGTTACCAATAAGTTCATGAGTTACTAAAATAAAAGTGAAAGATGTATAGCTTTAATCAGTTATGATATGACACAACTATTTATAGGAGAAAATTTTAGATGGTGAGAGAAGTGATTTTGGGAAAAACATTTAGAACAAACAACAAGATGTGCATGTGAGCATTAGAAGCAAGTGCTAATACGGGAAGATGCATAGTGCGTAGAGAGAAATATTAGAGCGTACATTCAAGGGAGGGAAAACAGAGTTTACATAGATGGAGAAGAAACAGAAAAAGCAAAACAAAGGATTTGATGTTCATGTTCTTCACAATTCTATTGTAGTCAAAAACACAAAAAAAACTTGGCTCAGTTAGTGTCATAATCCATATTGACGTGTATGAGTTAAGTTTAATTTTAATATTGTTCTTTCAACAAATGTTTAATTTTAATAGATTTCATGAAATTGATTGATGTGCTATATCTAAAAGTTTATGTTCCTTGAACATTCACAAACACATGTTTCTTGAAATTCTTTTTATATCTAAAAGTTTTTTTATTTTTAAAGTAAATGTATGGATCATAGACTATCAATACGACACTATAAAGACTATCACTTATTCAAAAGTTATTCTAATATTGTGCATAACTTCAATGTTGCAGAAATAAACATGTGAATTGAATTGATAAACAAATATAGAGTTGTTATAAAGTTGAGTTAGAATGGTTGTATCAACAAAATGCTTAAAACTAAATAAAAATGCTTAATATAGTTAAAAATATTGAGAAACATTGAGGAGGCTCCATTGGGGTTTTCTTTATATATAGATATATAGAATTGCAGTAACTTTAATTTTAGCTTATAAATTATTAATATACTCACTCACGACTAACTTTTTACTTTTCCTATTAGCTATAAAAATATAGCAGTTAACTTTCAAGTTTTTTCATATTTAGCTATAAAAATATAAAAATTAAACATACACAATAAAATAAAATATCTAAAATTCATATTTGATATTATAATATATATATATATATATAACTAAAAATTATTTGTATTTTATTTAATATATTTTATACAAAAATTTTAAAAATTAAAATTAAAAATATTTTAACAACCCGTGCAACGCATGGGCATTCCCCTAGTCTAATCACTAAATGAGTACTTTTTCTCCTATTAACCATACCAAAAAAAATCATGTACCATTTTCCATACTCATATTTGTCCCTAAACTTACATTTAGTGAGTACGAATATTCCAACATATTTTGCGTATTTTAATGTGCAACGATTGATCTGTTAATTATCAGTAAATCAAAGAGTAAAAACTACTTCCTAAAATAAAATACTATATTATTTACAATTATTCGGAAGAATTCCCACATGTGACATGATCAAATTAAAGTGTATACCCGTGCATCGCACGGGTCATACGCACTAGTTAACATATATTTATAAATATTTTATACAAATTTGTATATTTAATTATTTGTCAAAACGTGTATATATATATATATATATATAGCGACCGAAAAATTCGGAAAAAGGATTCTTCGAAAGGTTCAAAGGAAGCCGCCACCAAATTTTAGTTTAAGGGCAAATTCGGAAAATCCCTTTTAGGTTTTAAGATATGGCTGAGTTTAGGGTTCGGGAGTCGTTATGCGTGGGAAGGTATTAGCACCCCACGACATCCTTTGTCTAATTATTTATGCTTTATTAATATTTACCCTTCTTATTTACAATGAAAAAGGCTTAATTAAATTTTTAATTTTTAGTGCTTGAAGAGAGTGGTCTCTTGCTCCTACGTACCTCCGGATGCAATGGAGGAATCAAAGCTACGTAGTTCTTCCTGAAAAAGGTTTGTTGGTTGGTGTTTTTAGTGTAGGGGTCCTAGGATTCCTTGAACTGCACACAACTCATCGATTTCTAGGACGACGACTAACCCGGGATTGTACAACCGACATAGTCCCCTACTTTTTGAAAATGATTTTTTGTGTTTTTGAGAGAGATTGGTTTGATGTGAGGTGGGTTGGTTTTAGAATAGGTATTCTAGGACTCTTGAACTGTACAGCCCACTCGTCCTAGAATGCTGACTAACCCGGTTGTACAACCGACTTAGTCCCCTATTTTTAGGAAAAATAATTTATTCATATTTTTATAAGTTTTTAGGATTACTGAACTGTACAACTCATTGGTCCTAGGATGATGACTAACCCGGTTGTACAACCGACTTAGTCTTTTATTTGATTTTTGAAGAAATAAACTAATTTGTGCATAAAAAAAGACAAAAGCTGATAATTAATAAAGACTAGGCTAAAAAAATAAATAAACAAATAAATAACTATATACATAAATAAATATGAATAGATATATACATAAACAAATAAATAAATAAATAAATAGATTATATTTTAAATAAATGATAAGTAAATATGTACATAAAAATAAACAAAATAAATACAAAACTAACCTGGACTCGACGAGTGCCGAACCGAACCGAAAGCGATCGACCAAAGTCAATCGCGAACTGCACTCTATCGGTCCATTTTGACCCAAGACCGCAAGAACTGCTTTGAGAATCGGAAAGCCGACTCAAAACGTCCAAATGATCAAAGACGAGTTTTTAGTGAAATGGGCCACGAACGCTTTGACCCAAAAGATCACTTAACCCGCCAATGATCCCCCCCCTAATCTTCACCTCTCAACCCCTTTTATATCCAATTGCTAGGAGCTCTTGTTTCTTGCGAGCGATGTGAGACTAAAACAAGGTAGAGAAAGTAATTCCCCTTTAAAACACAATTCGCTTTTTCTCAAACTCGTCACCGTAAATTTGCGATTCCGGATTCGTTAACCGTTGGATCGTCTTCCTTTTTGCGATGAGGTTCGTGAGACATATATCTACGCTTTCACCGTTCGGATCGTCGAAACGAGGTCTGAGGAGAGAGAAATTGCCTTCGCAATAGCTCTGATTTTTGGTCCGCGTTTTCTCAAACCTCTCATCGTAAAAGTGCGATTCGGATTCGTTAAGCGTCGGATCGTCTTCATTTTTTTACAGCGGGTTCGTGGGAAATATGTCTTCACTTTCACCGTTCAGATCGTAAAAACGAGGTCCCAAGGAGAGAGAAATTTCCTTGAATAGTAGCTAAAAACTAACACCCGAAAATACGCAAAAAAAACTACTATTTTTTTGTAATTTTCAGAAAATGTCCAAAATAAAATGGTTGAAAAAGTCCAAATTAAAAACTATTAAAAAGAACTCGGACAAATTTGGGGTATAACAGCTGCCCCTCTTTATTTATATTTTACCAGAAAAGGTGAAGTTTATTCAAATTTTTGTAGTGAAAATAGAAATAAGGATAGAATATACGTCAATTTTGTCTGTTTAAGAGGAAGCGAAGGGTTTGAGAATGGAGGAGGAACGATTAACACTTGGCGCATTAACCGAGAACAAAATGAAGGATCGCTCGGGATCTGAAGGAGCACTAAGGCTCTCAAGGGCCACTTGGGGCCTTAAAGGAGCACTAAGGCTTTGAAGGACCATTCGAGGTCTAGAAGGCTGCCTAGGCCTTAATGGAGGACCATAGTGGTCTGAAGGAGCGCTACTAGCTACGGTACTAGTAAAACGGTCTGAGGGGCCTTTACATTCGAGCGGCCAGGGGTCAAGATCAGATCCGGAACTGATATGTTGACCAATAGAGGACGTCCACTATGTCTTAGGCTGACACAGCTAGTCTGAAGGACCACGCGGGGTCTGCGAAGGTCCGTCGGGCTCGACTCTGACGTTGCGACCTGGGCCACTTAGGGCACTGCTCTGAAGGACCACTTGGGGTCTGAGGGATCAACCTGGTTATCTATGATATGATATGAGATCAACGCTTAAAGCGCGTATATTAGAGGAACAAAATATAGGGATCGACACTTGAAGTCGATTCAGAAGCAATAAATGTAATGCATATACAATGCCAATAATATATGCACATGCAACAGTTGATTTTATTATCTGTTATACCCCAATTTTGTCCGTCTTCATTTTTCTCGTTTTAGTCGTTTATTTTATTATTTGTTCTGAAGTCGCGCAATTACGAGAATTATTAAAAAAGTGTCTCACCTAAGCCAATCTCAACTAACCTGTTCAGCTAAGTCGAAATGTCGTTGTTTAAATTAAGAATGCGCGCGAATGATCGATCTTTTCGCACATTCTTTAGTTGAATAGTCGTATTTAGGCCTAGTCGAACTTAGTTGGGTTCATCCGAGTTGTTTTCTCGCAATTGGGCTCATCATTCCGACTTCTTTTCTATTAATGTTATTTTGTCCTTATTTTGAGCATATACATATATATATATATATATATATATCCAAAAAAATATCAAAAAAATCAATTTAATTTTATTTACATTTTAAAAAGTGTCTAATTGTCCAAAATGTCCAAAAATACAAAAAAATATATATCCAAAAGACACAAAATGGCCAAATCCGAAAATACAGTTTAAAACAGCAAATTAGGGTTTCAACTGATCTCCTAAAAGCTGCTGGAGCTGCTGTTGGGCCTGGGTTCCAACCTGAAATAGGGACGAAGCCTGGTCAAAAATAATAAATGCCTTAACCTAGTTTTATACTATAAATAAACAGTCTAATAACAGTCAAAGACACATAAATCAAGGCAGAAAACTATTGCTAAAATCACCTAAAAAATAGGATTAGAGTTTCACATCGAAACCCTAATTCACTAAACACACTTTCGAATTTCTGGTTTGAGAGCAGAGTAGCAGCAGTAGCAGTCCAAAAGTAAAGCAACACACAGTAGACACGATCTCAGTTATAAGCGAACGGGAGCCATTAACAGATACTGGAATAAAGGTTAAACGTTAGTTTGTTGTTATTATTCAGTTTTTAAATATCTGATTCAAAAACTGTTTGTGAATACTAGCATGTATTTTTGCCATCAAATTTACTAGATTCCAAAACGATTAGCGTGTGTTTCTGTAGATCCATATCTATTCAAGACTTGTTGTAAAAAAAATGATGAAGAACCGAAACATGCATTACATAGGATTAGAATCGAAACATGCATTTTCAAACGATTAGGATTCTGAATTTATAAGAACTGATGCTTGTTGTATATCTAAGACTTAAAAAAAACTCACAGGGTGGATTTTGTTTGTAGGAATAGATTAGTTCTTTGTATAAAATAAGATTAGGAATTTAGAGGTTTTTTTTAGAACAGATTAGTAGTTAAATCAAAGTAGTTATAAGATATTGAATCAAGCAAAGACCATATCAGAATCAAAGGTTTTGTTCAGGAGCAGAGTGTGTAACTTTGTGTATTGTTAGAATTTAAAAACCAAAAACCAGAAGGATAATAAGAGAAGAGAGAGGAATCAAATGAAAAGAAGGCCAGAAACGAGAAGAAATCAAAACGGCGAACCAGGATCAGTCCTCGGTGAGGAGCGCCGCCGCGGCTTCATCTTCCTTCCCCACCGTCGCGAGCTTCCGGCGTTCCTTCTCCCTCTCTCTTTCTTGTCCTCTCGCTTCCCCTTTTCTCCCTCTCCGATCGGTCTCCCTTCCATGGAAATCGGCAAAACATTCGCCGGAAATCTCTCCCTCTCTCTAGCGGCGCCGTTGAGCAAGAAGAAGGAGGATGGATCAGTTTTTTAGGGTTCTGTTTATTTGGTTTTGGGCTTACATAATGTCTGTTATGTTTTTTTTTTTTTAATTTTTTTGTTTGTTCAGAACGCTATTTACACCCCTATCGTTCACGCGCGCGCCTCCCTCACTTAAGCCCAGTTTCACATACTGGGCTCTCCTATGCGAACTGGGCTTCCTTCTTACACCTCCTATTAATTATACACCCCCTACGATTAATAAAACCTCAATTTACAATTTTCACCCCCTGTTTTTCTTTTTAATTCTTTTCTAACTCAAACATAAATAATTTTCCCCTCGAAATTAAATAAACGGCTAAGTCGGTTGTACATCCGGGTTAGTCATTATTTTAGGGCCAATGAGTGTCGCATATTCGGTAACCACAAAACTTAATAAATTAAATAAGCGGTGAGTCGGTTTGCAACCGGGTTAGTTATTTTAGGGTCAATGAGTTGTACAGTTCAGTAACCCTGAAAACTTAATAAATACGAATAGACTATTTTTCCTAAAAATAGGGGACTAAGTCGGTTGTACAACCGGATTAGTCATCGTTCTAGAATTAATGAGTTGTACAGTTCAGGAGTTCTAGAATTAATAGGGACTAAGTGGGTTTGAAGGATCAGATGGCTGAGGTTTTGAAGCTTCTCACCGAGAAGAATGCGGCGTAAACATCTCGGTTGGGTACACCAATAATCAAAGCTACGAATGTACCTCGTCCTCACAACTCTCAAGACACACAATGGCCTCGCTGGGTCTACCACCGGACACACACCTCCAACCGAGGGTGCTATTTTTGAAGAGGATATACGGGGTTGTTGCGCGAGAATCAAGGTGGAGCAAAGAGGGAACAATGTTGGTGAAGAGACAAAACAAATTCAGCACCAAACTCCCGGCATCACCCGAGGGCTTTCCGTGTTCTCGAACTGGCTTCAAAATCATACTCGCCAAAGGCCTCGTCCGTACCACACAATATGAATAGGCTTCCTCATGGTTACCAAGTGAAGATCCTCAGCCTGAAAATAAGCTACAAATACTAGAGGAGCGCGCTAAGAGGCGTGGAAGGATCCAATGTAGGAGTGAAGGACGCGTATGACTTATGCCTCGTCCCCAACGTGGTCATCCCTCATAAGTTCAAAGTGCCAGATTTTGACAAGTATCAGGGGGCAACATGTCCTCTTGGCCACTTGACCATGTACTGCAGGAAGATGGCTCAATTTGCGCACAATGACCAACTCCCGATTCACTACTTCCAAGATGACCTAATTTGGGCAAAGATCGAGCTAGTATATGCAATTGGAGCGCACTCGTATCCGGTGTTGGAAAGACCTAGCCGAAGCTTTCGTAAAGCAGTATAAGTATAACATTGATATGGTTCCTGACAGAACACAACTTCAAGGTATGACCAAAAAACACAATGAGTCCTTCAAGGAGTATGCTCATCGCTAGAGAGGGTTAGCCGCACAGGTAGCACCACCTCTATTAGAAAAAGAAATGGTTGCCATGTTCATGGAAACTCTTCCATCACCCTACTTTGACAAATTGATAGGGGGAGTATCCTCAAACTTCTCAGACATGGTTACCATAGGAGAAAGAATAGAAAGTGCAATAAAGAAGGGGAAGATCACTCATAGTTCTGATGGAAGTCCTACAACTTTCAGTAAGAAGAAGGGAGAAATCAATGCTTTAGATCAAGGAAAATCACACCATCATCAAGGGTCATCCCAATACGACCCCATCCCCGTGTCATACACTGACCTGTGTAGCCAACTTGTCAACCACGATTTGATTTCTCCTCGTCGGATGAGACCAGTTCAGCCTCCATTCCCAAGATGGTACGACCCAAAAGCCAAATGTGAGTTCCATGTTGGGGCAGTAGGCCACTCGACCGAAAAGTGTTATCCCTTAAAGCGCATCGTTCAAGGCCTCATTGATACAAAGCAGCTAAACTTCAAAGAAAATGACGATGGATCAATTAGCGGTTGATCAAGGTACCGAAGACAACACCGTCAACTTAGTGTGTCTTTGTCCTGAAGAGTTCAAGAACTAAGAGATTGTTGATTGTCCTATGTTTTTTTAATTCAAAGTTAGGTTTCTGTAATGCAAATCCTATGGCTCTGCCCAAGGCCTTAGGACATCTCAATAAGGGCACGCATGTTTCATTCAGTATCATTATTAATAAAATAACATTTTTGAATTCTCTAGCAAACTTCTTTCTTCCTTTCTCATTCATTCGCTTCGCTTTCTTTTCTATCCCCTCTCACCTTCAGTTAATGCAGATAAAAATATTTTCTTGAAAATAACAATGTCGATAACTCATATCACAACTTTGATCACCCCATTAATCAAAATGAGGAAATATGGAGTATAACTGGGGGGTCCCCATGAGAATTCAACAGGAATCAACTGAAATAACTAACTTGGGCACGGAAGAAGACAAAAAAGAGTACAACAATTAAGGACAACAAACGAAGAAAATTCACTCGAATCTTGTCTGATTGGGTCGACGTCATGGCATGGATACATCAAGTCATAAGATGCTATTAAACGCCCACCGGTGTAACAAGATCTTTGATTGCTAAAGTTCATAAAAATTTAGTTGGCCGTTACGGTCTTCCAAAAAACATCATGGTGGCAGAGCTGTTTGGAGACCTCAGGTCGTGCTCATAGCCTCTCCCTATACCACCCAAAGATGAATGGGGCAATTGCAGCAACAAACAAAGAATATCAAAGAGATCCCACAGAATGCGACAAACACTCCCTTTGACCTCACAAGGAGGTCAAGCTTCATTTCACACTTCAACAGGGGCAACCCCACACAATGGAAATAGTACTCCATTAAAACAAAATGTTTGCCTATGTCATGGCCAATTGTATCAGACAAGAACAAAGAAAGCTTAATAGAAGAAGCCCTTTCTTCGACAATTTCAAGAAAGAGACCTGGTGCCCAAGAAAATCTCACTATCCAAAAGGATTCTCGAGCTCGAATTATGAAGAACCTTACGTGGTGAAGAAATAGTTCCATGGAAGAACCTTAATTCTGACGATGGTGAAGACCTCCCACTCCCAATCAACTCAGATGCCGCCAAGAAATACTGTGCCTGAAAGAAATGATATAGAAAAAAGAGAAAAATGAGCCAAGCAAAAATAAGCTCGCTAGGTCAAAAGCCCGAAAGGGCGGCCTAGGCAAAAGTTAGAGCGACCTGATGGATCGAGAACCCAAAAGGGCGATCCAGGCAAAAATTAGGGTCAAGTGAAACGCCCCAAAATTAATTAGGTGATTATTTAACTCATTTAATTAAGTGATTATTTGACTAACTTAATTAAGTAATGTTTTAGTTGTGTATATTAAAATAAATATAAGGTGTTATAGTGATTAGTTATATTAGAAATAGAGTATTTAATATGACTAAGAGGTGTTGAGTAGTAAATAAGGGAGTGGGGAATTAATTAAAATAGGGAGTGGTTGAAGTAGCTAGGGGGTGTAAATAAGGGGCCCAAGCCCACTAAATAGGCCCAAATGCAAGGAAATAACTTTAGGGGTAGGGTTTTCCTCCCCATTTGAAGCAAAGAAAAGAAAAAGGAGAGGGAGAGAGAGTGAAGGGAGGGACGGCAGCAGCGAGGGGAGGGAGAAGGAGAAATAAGAAAAAAAAGGAAAGAAGGGAGGAAAAGTCAAAGAAATAATAAAAGAATGGGAGAAAGGGATCTGAGAGAGAGAGAATGGAGAAATAGAGAAAGAAAGAGAAAGAAGAAAAAGGGGGGGGGGGGAGAACAACAACTGGGTGCGTGGGTTTTGGTGGAAAGGAGGAGGGAGGAAAATCATCATCTTTGTTTGGGTAAGTTGGTATTTGGTACCAATCTTCCCCATTTTACTTCCTCTATCTTTTAGTGTAAATTTCATACGCTAATTCCTTTCCATTATCACTTTGCCATAAATGGGTTTTTGAAGCTAAAAGTAGGAGAGCATCCATTTTTGGTGGTTCTTGTGTTTTTGAAGGAGAGGCTACTTAGGTTCTTCAATTTTGAGGTATGGGGGCTCTCTTTCATGGCTAATAATTTATAAACCTTGAAATCATAGAGATTAGGTGTTAGGATTATTTATTTGATTGTTTGAGTTTGTGTTAATTCTATGTTTATTGTTGTATTTGTATTTAATTTGGTGATACCATGATGCTTGATGTTGGAAATAAATGTGTTGTTAAATGTGCATGCCATATGTTTGGTAAAATGCTTCAATGTGAAGAAATATGTGAATATGTGATTTTATGATATTGATAAAATGTCTAAGTGAGTGTTGTTGAAGTGGGTGTTTGCTAAGGTGAGTTATATGAATTAAATGCCATATGGTGTTTGATAAGTGCTAAATAATAATGAGGTGTTTGGTTGTTAGTTGACATAATTGATTAGGAGAAATATTGGTGTTATTAGGTGTTTAATAAATTATTTGATTTAGAGTTGGTTGGAGGGTGTAGGTTGTTGTGGAGAAGTTAAAATTAGGTGTGCAAGGTGTCTAAGTGTGGGTTTCAAAATAGTCCCTAAGTGTTAATTTGATCCTTATGGTGCCACACTAGTCCCTAAGTGTCAAAATAGTCCCTAGGTGCTAAAATAATCATTATGGCGTCAAAATGATCCCTAGGTGTCAAAATAGTCCCTAGGTGCTAAAATAATCAATATGGTGTCAAAATGATCCCTAGATATCAAAATGGTCCCCGAGGTGTCAAAATAGTCCTTAAGTGCTAAAATGGTCCTTAGGTGCTAAATTAATCCTAATGGTGTCAAAATAGTCCTTAAGTGCTAAAATGGTCCTTAGGTGCTAAATTAATCTTTGGTGTGTCAAAATGGTCCTTGGGTGTTGAAAAGGTCCTTAAGAGGTGATTCGGTCCTTAGGTGTGGGTTTAGTCCTTGGTGTGACATGTGGTCCAATATGAGGTGTGTTGTGTTGTGGTGATGATTAAAAGCGGTGTGTGGGCTTGGCCATTGAGGTGTGTAGGCTTCGGCCAAAGCGGTGAGTAGGCCTCGGCCAAATATTGTGAACAGAGGTGATGTGTGGGATGAAAAGTGGTGAGTTTAATAATTGTTGTGGTAGGTGTATTGTGGGTGATGCATTGTCATGGTGTCACATAAATCATATGCATATAAAAGAGGTGACGTGGCTTCGGCCAAAAGAGGTGATGTGGCTTCGGCCAAAAGAGGTGATGTGGCTTCGGCCAAAAGAGGTGGTGGCTTCGGCCAAAAGAGGTGATGTGGCTTCGGCCAAAAGAGGTGAGTACCCTACGGGGTTATTGAGGTGATGATGGATCCACATGCATATTGCATTTCATGCATTACATGCATGCTCTGGTGATTGATTAGGTGTTCATGAATTAATGGTGTGTCGGTGTAACTGTATTTGGTGTAACTGTATATGTGACGTAACTGTATAATTGACATAAACTGTATTTGGCCGTACTGTAATTGGTGTAACTGTGTTAATGGTGTATTTGGATTGACTGTATATCTGGTGTACCTAGTCTACTGTGTTTCTTGTTTTATTTATTATTACCTATGTATTGAGACTCACCCTACTGCGTCGTGTTGCCTCGTATGTCGGCAATTTGCAGGTGACGGTGACTAGTGGTGTTTAGAGATCCTTCTTCTAGAGTGGTCGAGTCGGCTCTGATACGTAGCACTGGGGGGGAATTATTTAGTAGTTGTTACTTTATTATGTTTTGAACTATTATGTTAAGTTATTATCTTCCGCTGTTGTATTATTTGAATCTCAGACTTGTAGGTGCTATGTATCGTATTCTGGAATTTATTTTAATTACTATTTTAGAGTTATGTAAGGTGTTTTGAAGTAATGTAGCACTCTCCTCGTGGTGCATGGAAAAATATTATGTTTCTGAAACTCTGATTTTTTTTTAAAATCGACTAATTAATAGTAGTCAGAAAGGGGGTGTTACATTAGTGGTATCAGAGCAGTTCGGTCCGTCCGGCCAAGTTGTCGAGTCTGTTAACCCTTGAGTCTTGGTACTCGTTCTAAATCATAATCATGTTTTTGTTTATTACTGTTGCCTTTGTTGGTTTGTTCTTTCATTGACATGCCTTGTGACTGAACTGTGTAACTGCTGGTTGTAGCATTGATTTTGTCTGTTCGCAACTGTTGTTTGTATCATTAAGATATGTGTGATTAAAACGACGTCAAAGGAGTGAAAGTCGTGACGACGCCTTCGCACTCTAGACTGCGTTAAAAGTCTTTTAATGTGGTAGTTATGAAATTGAAAGGAAGTAGTTTTTGTGACCTTAATTAATTGGTTGTATGAGTAGGAGGGACTGATCACCCCAATCACTCATCCCCAATGAAAGAGGCGACAATAACTCATGGCTATTATTAAGTTTGGATGCATGCACTAATTCTAATTTGATTGATTGCTTGATTAGTTTGTTAGAATATAGAAAATAATTTTTATATGACCTAACCGTGGTAAGTATACACTGAACAATATTTGAAGATTGCTAGTTGAAAATTGTTGCACTTGATTGACGTCTCTGCCATAAGTTGATTGTTTTGTGGTGCATATGAGTTAAATTTGATTTGTGCTTAATTGTCTAGAAGTTAGTATGCTAAAATGAAATGTTGTGTAAGGCTATATTTTCATTAACTCAATTAAGATTGCATAACTTGAAGTTTTGACACTTTCAACGTTTCAATTCGACTTGTTTCGTGAGCATGATGTGATTTGTCAAAATTAAATGATTAGTTTTCCTTACCGTTGGAGCTTATGTCGGAAATTAAATTTTGAACTAATAAGTAGTTGCTTATGTGGTTGCATGCTCTAGTGATAGTAAGGTTGGGGGTTTGCATATAGAGTTTCCTTTTTGACAAAACTGTGAGTTCTAAGGTTTTCGAAAAAACGGTACTTGGAAAAATTTTGTGCTATTGGGAATGAATGGGATGTCAAAATAGTGTTAAATTTGTTTCCAAGTTGTTCTAAAATTTTATTTCAAAATGAGACATGATTTCGGCTTTTGCACCAATTAGGTTGAGGTTAGGTGTTGTTTGAAAATGAGGAAGTTTTACACTAAATGCATGGTTAGAAAAAGTAGAATTTTTATGATATGTGAAGGTGAGTCCAATAATGACTATCAAAGTTTTAGAAACAGACATATACAACTTTGAGTACCTTCTAACTATGAATTCCAATTGTGAAAATTTTGTTCGATTTATGATTTAACGGTGGCCTTTTGTTGTTGCTATTACCATTATTAATTGTCACTTTTTGGTTTGATTACGTGGCGTCTAAATTTAATGATGAAACGGTACGGCGAGACCTTTTGTGCACTTATATTACTTGAATTAATTCTCTTTGCTAAATGTTGACAAGGAGGTTTAATTTCATTTGCTTAAACTAATATCAAGCCTTGAAATCAAAACAAGTGTGTTATAAAGCATGTGTTGGTTATATTATTTTGGTGGTAAGAAATCAATTAAATTTAGTAGAATTATATGTCCATGATATTTTCTAGGGAAGTTGTAAAATCGCACGTTAGCCAAATCCCAAGGAGTAAAGAGATCGAAGATGATGCCTACGTGTTTGAATCTTTTCGGAATTGTGTGTTTAAATTATTTGCATGATTGGCTATGCTTATTTGGTGTTTGATGAAATGCAAAACTAAGTGATGATTATAATTAGTTTTGGTTAATTGATCGTGACGAGTTTTACTTGTTTACGAATTCGTGCGTGTCTGGACACTGTTTCAGTCTTTTGAAAACTGGTACTGTTTGGTTGAGTCAAAAATTATGTGGCTGAGTGTTTTCGAAAATAGACTTAAAGCCGGTCGTTTTGGCACTAGTTTCGTTAAATTCGGAGTTGTGTAGCTCCAGTTATGAATCTCCAAAGTCGAGTCAAATTTCTAGAGTCCAACTGTGAGTAGGTTCGGTTTTTGCAGCTTTTATGTCTCCAAATGAACTCCGTTTTGAACGATTCTTTTTCCATTAGAAACTACACTCAAATTGCTTTTGTTCGGGCTAAAGTTTTGTCCCATTTGGTCAAGTTTTAGTCAGTTTAGCGTGAAATGAAGTAGGAGGACAGAATCTGTCAAGTCGGGGAACTGTTCGGGTTGTTTCTAAAAACTGTTTTAATTGGCTCATTGTTTTGAAACTTTAAAGATATGTTCAGAAACTACACATCCGTGGCTTTCCAACAAGTATTTATTTGTCGAAATCTGAGGTCGTTTACTATTTTAATTAATTCGCCAAAGTAGGCGCAAAGTTACAGAATTTTCTGCACCCGAGTTTAAGTGACTAATTTGAACGTTGAATAAAATGATTAATTGTGGAATAGTTTGAACTTGAATTTTGTTGTTATGATCATGTTAATTGTTGATGTGAATGATGTTGGATATATGATAAGTTGTTGAGATTGGTATTGTTGTGTTAATTACGGATTGTTAGTGTTGTTGGGGCCTCTGGCCATAATTGTTGTTGTCTCTGGTGTTGGGTAGTCGGGTAGAACTTCGGCAACCTACAGGTTAGAATACCTAATTGGGGAGTAAGGGTGTAGGGAAGAGTGTGTGATCTGTTGCGTATACGATAAAATATAGATGAGGACGGTTAGAGGAGTTAAGAAGAGGGGATGTTGATCTCATGAGTTTAGCGTAGATGTTCGAGGAGGATAGCAATCGTTCATACAAGATAGTGAAGGAGAAGAGGAGTTCTCAGTTTTGTGGGTAGTCCTATAAAGTTTCCGGTGGTAAGGGCAAGGGAGGGGAGAGTTCGGGCAAGAAGCCAAGTGGGGGAGACGCTGTTGCGGGGAATGTGTGTCACAGGTGTGGTAAGCCGGGGCATAGGAGTCCAGATTGCATGGTCAACAAGTGTTTCGAGTGTGGTAAGGAAGGTCATGTAGCTGCTAAGTGTGAGAAGAAGGATGTGGTCTGCTACAACCGTGGGGAATTGGGATACATTAGTACCAAGTGTCCAAAGCCGAAGAAGGGTAAGTATAGCGGGCAAGTGTTTGTCCGGTGAAGTTCGGAGCCTACGGAGGAGTGATGGTTACCTTTAGAGGTGCGAGTTTCATTTAGGGTGCTATGCTAGAATTCAATGTTTGTTTGTTGTGGTGGGTTTAAGTTGCATGTCCATGATAGTTAGATTTTCGAGGACGAAAATATTCTAAGTGGGGGAGAGTTGAAATGCCCCAAAATTAATTAGGTGATTATTTAACTAATTTAATTAAGTGATTATTTGACTAACTTAATTAAGTAATGTTTTAGTTGTGTATATTAAAATAAATATAAGGTGTTATAGTGATTAGTTATATTAGAAATAGAGTATTTAATATGACTAAGAGGTGTTCGGTAGTAAATAAGGGAGTGGGGAATTAATTAAAATAGGGAGTGGTTGAAATAGCTAGGGGTGTAAATAAGGGGCCCAAGCCCACTAAATAGGCCCAAATGCAAGGAAATAACTTTAGGGGTAGGGTTTTCCTCCCCATTTGAAGCAAAAAAAAAGAAAAAGGAGAGGGAGAGAGAGTGAAGGGAGGGACGGCAGCAGCAAGGGGAGGGAGAAGGAGAAATAAGAAAAAAAAAGGAAAGAAGGGAGGAAAAGTCAAAGAAATAATAAAAGAATGGGAGAAAGGGATCCGAGAGAGAGAGAATGGAGAAATAGAGAAAGAAAGAAAAAGAAGAAAAAAAGGGGGCGGAGGGGGAGAACAGCAACTGGGTGCGTGGGTTTTGGTGGAAAGGAGGAGGGAGGAAAATCATCATCTTTGTTTGGGTAAGTTGGTATTTGGTACCAATCTTCCCCATTTTTCTTCCCCTATCTTTTAGTGTAAATTTCATACACTAATTCCTTTCCATTATCACTTTGCCATAAATGGGTTTTTGAAGCTAAAAGTAGGAGAGCATCCATTTTTTGTGGTTCTTGTGTTTTTGAAGGAGAGGCTACTTAGGTTCTTCAATTTTGAGGTATGGGGGCTCTCTTTCATGGCTAATAATTTATAAACCTTGAAATCATAGAGATTAGGTGTTAGGATTATTTATTTGATTGTTTGAGTTTGTGTTAATTCTATGTTTATTGTTGTATTTGTATTTAATTTGGTGATACCATGATGCTTGATGTTGAAAATAAATGTGTTGTTAAATGTGCATGCCATATGTTTGGTAAAATGCTTCAATGTGAAGAAATATGTGAATATGTGATTTTATGATATTGATAAAATGTCTAAGTGAGTGTTGTTGAAGTGGGTGTTTGCTAAGGTGAGTTATATGAATTAAATGCCATATGGTGTTTGATAAGTGCTAAATAATAATGAGGTGTTTGGTTGTTAGTTGACATAATTGATTAGGAGAAATATTGATGTTATTAGGTGTTTAATAAATTATTTGATTTAGAGTTTGTTGGAGGGTGTAGGTTGTTGTGGAGAAGTTAAAATTAGGTGTGCAAGGTGTCTAAGTGTGGGTTTCAAAATAGTCCCTAAGTGTTAATTTGATCCTTATGGTGCCACACTAGTCCCTAAGTGTCAAAATAGTCCCTAGGTGCTAAAATAATCATTATGGCGTCAAAATGATCCCTAGGTGTCAAAATAGTCCCTAGGTGCTAAAATAATCATTATGGTGTCAAAATGATCCCTAGATATCAAAATGGTCCCCGAGGTGTCAAAATAGTCCTTAAGTGCTAAAATGGTCCTTAGGTGCTAAATTAATCCTAATGGTGTCAAAATAGTCCTTAAGTGCTAAAATGGTCCTTAGGTGCTAAATTAATCTTTGGTGTGTCAAAATGGTCCTTGGGTGTTGAAAAGGTCCTTAAGAGGTGATTCGGTCCTTAGGTGTGGGTTTAGTCATTGGTGTGACATGTGGTCCAATATGAGGTGTGTTGTGTTGTGGTGATGATTAAGCGGTGTGTGGGCTTCGGCCATTGAGGTGTGTAGGCTTCGGCCAAAGCGGTGAGTAGGCCTCGGCCAAATATTGTGAACAGAGGTGAGGTGTGGGATGAAAAGTGGTGAGTTTAATAATTGTTGTGGTAGGTGTATTGTGGGTGATGCATTGTCATGGTGTCACATAAATCATATGCATATAAAAGAGGTGATGTGGCTTCGGCCAAAAGAGGTGAGTACCCTACGGGGTTATTGAGGTGATGATGGATCCACATGCATATTGCATTTCATGCATTACATGCATGCTCTGGTGATTGATTAGGTGTTCATGAATTAATGGTGTGTCGGTGTAACTGTATTTGGTGTAACTGTATATGTGACGTAATTGTATAATTGACATAACTGTATATTGGCGTAACTGTAATTGGTGTAACTGTGTTAATGGTGTATTTGGATTGACTGTATATCTGGTGTACCTAGTCTACTGTGTTTCTTGTTTTATTTATTATTACCTATGTATTGAGACTCACCCTACTGCGTCGTGTTGCCTCGTATGTCGGCAACTTGCAGGTGACAGTGACTAGTGGTGTTTAGAGATCCTTCTTCTAGAGTGGTCGAGTCGGCTCTGATACGTAGCACTGGGGGGGAATTATTTAGTAGTTGTTACTTTATTATGTTTTGAACTATTATGTTAAGTTATTATCTTCCGCTGTTGTATTATTTGAATCTCAGACTTGTAGGTGCTATGTATCGTATTCTGGAATTTATTTTAATTACTATTTTAGAGTTATGTAAGGTGTTTTGAAGAAATGTAGCACTCTCCTCGTGGTGCGTGGAAAAATATTATGTTTCTGAAACTCTGATTTTTTTTTAAAATCGACTAATTAATAGTAGTCAGAAAGGGGGTGTTACATCAAGAAGTTGGACTAAAATATTAAGGCAAGTAACACTTCCGGAAGTCAGATAATGAGCGATAAAGGTTGCAGTATGGGTGACTGACAACGTTATCTCAAGGACACTAGCTATCAACGAATCTGCTTAGCATTTCAGCTTTTCTTTTCCTTTCATTACTGATGTAATCTCCAGTCGGTGTGCCTTCTGCATACCCGACTTCCAATATGAAATATCAAACACTTTCCCTTCTCTTTTATTCTCCCTCGTTTTCGAAATGGTGTTTTATGATAAATGATACTGAATTGTGAAACATGCGGCATATCATAAGCATTACGACCGTCACGAAACTTTTGGAAATCACAGAAAGGACGTAATCTCATCACAGGAAATGAAAAAATGCACTTAAGGTCGCTTCAAATGAATCATCAATCACTAGCATGTCGATCCAGCAATACAAGTACACAAGAAGGCTTCATCTCTCACACCGGAAGTTCCACGAGTTGATGAAACCAGTCAAAAAGAGATTGTCAAAAAAAAATGTCAAAAGAGAATGCCGAAAAGAATCAAAAGAAAGGTGTCATCCCGCATTTCATTCATCATCCCACCACATGTCAATCATTACATGTGCATACATCACATACAAGCATATCAATTTCATTGCATTATTAAATACGCCAATTGGAGATTGCCTTTTCATTTTTTGAATGCACTTACTAAGTGTTCCGATTGACGCGCTAAGTGTCGATCCCTATATTTTGTTCCTCTAATATCAGCGCTTTAAGCGTTGATCTCATATCGTATTACAGATCACCAAGTTGATCCTTCCGACCCCGAGTGGTCCTTCAGAGCACTACGCTCCTTCAGTGCCCTAAGTGGACCAGGTCGCAAACGTCGTAGTCGAGCCTGACGGACCTTCCAGACCCCGCTTGGTCTTTCAGACTAGCTGTGTCAGCCTAAGACATGGTGGACGTCCTCTAATGGTTAATATATCAGTTCCGGATCTGATCTTGACCCCTGGCCGCTCGAATCTAAAGGCCCCTCAGATCGTTTTACTAGTACCGTAGCTAGTAGCGCTCCTTCAGACCACGATGGTCCTCTATTAAGGCCTAGGCAGCCTTCTAAGCCCCGCCCTTCAGAGCCTTAGTGCTCCTTCAGATCCCGAGCGATCCTTCATTTTGTTCTCGGTTAATGCGCCAAGTGTTAATCGTTCCTCCTCCATTCTCAAACCCTTTGCTTCCTCCTAAACGGACAAAATTGACATCTATTCTATCTTTATTTCTATTTCTCCTACAAAAATTTGAATACATTTCACTTTTTCTAGTAAAATATAAAAAAGAGAGGGCAAAACTGTTATACCCCAATTTTGTCCGTCTTCATTTTTTCTCGCTTTAGTCGTTTATTTTATTATTTGTTCAAGTCGCGCAATTACGAGAATTATTAAAAAGTGTCTCACCTAAGCCAATCTCAACTAACTTTGTTCAAGCTAAGTCGAAATGTCGTTGTTTAAATTAAGAATGCGCGCGAATGATCGATCTTTTCGCACATTCTTTAGTTGAATAGTCGTATTTAGGCCTAGTCGAACTTAGTTGGGTTCATCCGAGTTGTTTTCTCGCAATTGGGCTCATCATTCCGACTTCTTTTCTATTAATGTTATTTTGTCCTTATTTTGAGCATATACATATATATAGTCCAAAAAAATATCAAAAAAAATCTATTTAATTTTATTTACATTTTAAAAAGTGTCTAATTGTCCAAAATGTCCAAAAATACAAAAAAATATATATCCAAAAGACCCAAAATGGCCAAATCCGAAAATACAGTTTAAAACAGCAAATTAGGGTTTCAGCTGATCTCCTAAAAGCTGCTGGAGCTGCTGTTGGGCCTGGGTTCCAATCTGAAATAGGGTCGAAGCCTGGTCAAAAATCATAAATGCCTTAACCTAGTTTTATACTATAAATAAACAGTCTAATAACAGTCAAAGACACAGAAATCAAGGCAGAAAACTAATGCTAAAATCACCTAAAAAATAGGATTAGAGTTTCACATCGAAACCCTAATTCACTAAACACACTTTCGAATTTCTGGTTTGAGAGTAGAGTAGCAGCAGTAGCAGTCCAAAAGTAAAGCAACACACAGTAGACACGGTCTCAGTTATAAGCGAACGGGAGACATTAACAGATACTGGAATAAAGGTTAAACGTTAGTTTGTTGTTATTATTCAGTTTTTAAATATCTGATTCAAAAACTGTTTGTGAATACTAGCATGTATTTTTGCCATCAAATTTACTAGATTCAAAAACTGTGTGTTTCTGTAGATCCATATCTATTCAAGACTTGTTGTAAAAAAATGATGAAGAACCGAAACATGCATTACATAGGATTAGAATCGAAACATGCATTTTCAAACGATTAGGATTCTGAATTTATAAGAACTAATGCTTGTTGTATATCTAAGACTTAAAAAAAACTCACAGGGTGGATTTTGTTTGTAGGAATAGATTAGTTCTTTGTATAAAATAAGATTAGGAATTTAGAGGTTTTTTTTAGAACAGATTAGTAGTTAAATCAAAGTAGTTATAAGATATTAAATCAAGCAAAGACCATATCAGAATCAAAGGTTTTGTTCAGGAGCAGAGTGTGTAACTTTGTGTATTGTTAGAATTTAAAAACCAAAAACCATAAGGATAATAAGAGAAGAGAGAGGAATCAAATGAAAAGAAGGCCAGAAACGAGAAGAAATCAAAACGGCGAACCAGGATCAGTCCTCGGTGAGGAGCGCCGCCGCGGCTTCATCTTCCTCTCCCACCGTCGCGAGCTTAGCCTCCCTTCTCCTCTCTCTCTTTCTTGTCCTCTCGCTTCCCCTTTTCTCCCTCTCCGATCGGTCTCCCTTCCATGGAAACCGGCGAAACATTCGCCGGAAATCTCTCCCTCTCTCTAGCGGCGCCGTTGAGCAAGAAGAAGGAGGAGGGATCGGTTTTTTAGGGTTCTGTTTATTTGGTTTTGGGCTTACATAATGTCTGTTATGTTTTTTTTTTAATTTTTTTTGTTTTGTTCAGAACGCAATTTACACCCCTATCGTTCACGCGCGCGCGCCTCCCTCACTTAAGCCCAGTTTCGCATACTGGGCTCTCCTATGCGAACTGGGCTTCCTTCTTACACCTCCTATTAATTATATATACACCCCCCTACGATTAATAAAACCTCAATTTACAATTTTCACCCCTTGTTTTTCTTTTTAATTCTTTTCTAACTCAAACATAAATAATTTTCCCCTCGAAATTAAATAAACGGCCAAGTCGGTTGTACAACCGGGTTAGTCATTATTTTAGGGCCAATGAGTTGTACAGTTCAGTAACCCTGAAAACTTAATAAATTAAATAAACGGCTGAGTCGGTTGTACAACTGGGTTAGTTATTTTAGGGTCAATGAGCTGTACAGTTCAGTAACCCTGAAAACTTAATAAATATTAATAGACTATTTTTCCTAACAATAGGAGACTAAGTCGGTTGTACAACCGGATTAGTTAGCGTTCTAGAATTAATGAGCTGTACAGTTCAGGAGTTCTGGAACACCTATTCTAAAACTAACCCACCTCACACCAATTTCTTTCAAAAACTCCAAAATTACTTTCAAAAAGTAGGGGGCTAAGTCGATTGTACAATCGGGTTAGTCAGCGTCCTAGGAATCAGTGAGTTGTACAGTTCAAGGAATCCTAGGACCCTTACACTAAAAAAACATCAACCCACAAACCTTTTTCAGGAAGAACTACGTAGCTTTGATTCCTCCATTGCATCCGGAGGTACGTAGGAGCAAGACTCAACTCTTGTCAAGCACTAAAAACCAAAATTTAAAATAAGTCTTTTTCTCTATAAATAAAAGGGTAATTATTAAATAAATCTTAATTAATTAGACAATGGATGTCGTGGGGTGCTAATACCTTCCCCACACATAACGACTCCCGAACCTTAACAATGCCTTATCCTAAACATAAAGGGATTTTCCGAATTTGCCCTTAAACTAAAATTTGGTGGCGGCTTCTTAAGAACCTTTCGAAGAATCCTTTCCCGGATTTTTCGGTCGCTACATTTTCTCTTTTTGTTTTTTAGTTTTTTGCTTTTTTTTGGTATACAATAAATGCATGAAATGCGAATGTGAATGAAATGCTTGAATGCAAATGCTATGGTGCATGGTGCGATGATATGAAATGATTGATTTGGGTGTAGAAACATTTTTTTTGTGATGATGAGATGTGAGACTTTGGATGTGAGAGGCGGAGATTGATCATTCATTGGAAAGGCTAGATTTGATTCAAACTTCGGCAATCTCAAGGTCGTTATTTACAGACACTGATGTGAAAAAGTACTGTATTTGCAAGCTCGCTTATTTTTCTTTTCCACTATGATGCCCCATGATGACTGAAGCTTTAGGTCCACAAAGTTAGCTAAGCGGATCCTTAGCATTACATGATCAACTTGTGTCTCTCTCTCTGAAGCATTGTTTAGTAAAAATGTATAGTGGTGCAAATATAGATGAATGAGTCAGTTAACTTGGGGTTCTAAAGGCCTAGGGTGAGGACATTTGTGGCGCATGAAGGGGTGAATAGTGAGTGGTCTTTGTCAAAGGTCATGAAAGGTAGGTTTTCCCGAGGCAAGAAATGTGGGACTGCACCCCAATTTAGATTTGATGACGGTGAGTGAATTGTTGCGCCCGAAAAAGTCCCCGAGAGGTTTTTCCTCGTTTACAACCTTTTAAAACAATGAAGTCGCCACAGATATTTTTTATAAGGAAAATATTGAAGAAAAACCTTTTTTGGAAGGCAGATGGTCTTTTGGAATACCAGAAGATTTGGGTTCGGGGGTCGGTTAGGCATGGGGAAGGTATTAGCACCCCACACCTCCTTTCTACTAAAAGGGAACCTTTAATTAAACGTGTGGTTTTAAGTGTTGATTTGGAAAATACTTAAATTTTCCTCTTGATTGAAAAAGACTTAATGGAAATTTTTATTTGCGGCGCTTGACGAGAGTTAGCCGCTTTGGTTTTTTGAAAGGAAAAATGTTTTTTTTTGTTCGTTGTGCTTGACGGAGGGGATCCGCTCCTACGTATCTCCCGGTGCGATGGAGAATTCAAAGCTACGTAGTTCTGGGTTTTTGGTTTTATTTTGTATCTTGTTTAATTGTGAAATTGAGCTTTCATGATGATCAATTGAGCGAAGGCTCCAAGTGACCACCATTAGCACTCCATTGTTAATGATCATGCAAGCAAAGGCTTCGCAAGACCACTAACAAAGTTTTTTGATTTATTTAAAGTCTTTAGAAAAATTAGGCGTTCATGATGATCAATTGAGCAAAGGCTCCAAGTGATCATCACTAGGTCCTCGTTGTTAATGATCATGCAAGCAAAGGCTTCGCATGACTACTAACAAAGTTTTTGGATTCATTGAAAGTTTTTAGAAAAATTAGGCATTCATGATGATCAATTGAGCAAAGGCTCCAAGTGATCATCTAGGTCCTCGTTGTTAATGATCATGCAAGCAAAGGCTTCGCAAGACCACTAACAAAGTTTGATTTATTGAAAGTCTTTAGAAAAATTAGACGTTCATGATGATCAATTGAGCAAAGGCTCCAAGTGATCATCACTAGGTCCTCATTGTTAATGATTTAATGAAAAGTGTTTGAGTTAGAAAGAATTAAAAAAGCGAGAAAAAGGTGAAAATTGCAAAATGGGGGGTGTTACTAGTTGCAGGAAGTGGTATAATTAAATAGGGGGTGCAGGAATTAAGGCCCAGTTGCCATTTTTGGAGTCCTGAGCGCCAACCAAAAAAAGAAACATGGGCTTGTGGGGTGGTTATACTAACAGGGGGTGTGGCTGTAATAACCATCGCACACAGTGTACGAGATCTTTTTAGGGTTATTATCAATCACTCTCCCCTTCATATGCGCCCGTAGGGGAGAGGAGTGAGAGAGAGGACAGCGAATCCGGAGGTGAGAGAAAGAGAGATTCGCCGGATTTTTAGGAGAGAGAGAGAGGTGTGGATCGGGAGAGAAGAAGAACAGCGATGTCCGGCCGTCCTTTGGCCGGCGTCTTTTTGATGATGGGGAGGGTTTCGCTGGGCGGCCCGACGGCGCGAGAGCGCCGAGGAAGACGGAAGCAGTGGTGGGGTGTCGCGGCGACGCCTAGCTTCGAGTTCACTTTTTCGTCCGATCCGGGTCTTCTTCTATTTTTTCGGTTTTCCTTTCCTCTCCATCTTCTCTAGCTTCCATTTGGATAGTGGTTATGTTTTGCTATATGTTTTTCCTTTTTACCTTAAATCTGAGCTATCTTAATCTATTTGCAAAAAAAACATATCTAATATTCTCCCTGGAAATATATTATGAACAGCAAGAGCATATTATCATTTCTTGGATTTTTTTTCCATCATGCATATATATGGGATCTGATTATAACAACAACAGTGTACTAATTCTACTTGCAAAAAACACCTAATTTTTACTCTAATCCCATTTAACCGATCCCTTTGTTAAAAGCAAGAACATTGTACTTTTATGCTCAAAGGCCAAACAGTAAAGCAAGAAGAGAAAAAACTTAACAGGAACTTAGGTACCAACCTGGCCTCCTATTATCAAAGGAAAGATTAAAACGAGATATGTGTTGATGTTGTTGGTGATATATTGCTTCCCTGCTGCTGTGTTCCAAATTCTCAGATCTCAGATTTCGAAAAAAACGTGTTTTAGATGATTAGGGTTTCAGTGTAAAACCCTAATCGTTTTTGTGATTTGCCTTGAAATTCGTGTCCTTTGACTGACCCTTGAAACTGTTTTTATATTAAAATTCTAGGTTTAGTCATTAATGACTTTGAATGGGCTTTGACTGTTTTTTAGGTTTGGAGTGGAGCGGACTGTGCCCACTTACTTGGAGAGCATTCTTTGGAACCCCATTTCTTCTTTGTCAGAGTTGTTGTTTATTATTTTTTTATGTAATTTTTGGATTTAATTATTTTTGTACATTTTGTGTTATTATTTTTTGTATTTTTCTGACATTTGGACATTTGGACTCTCCTAAGTTGTAATAAAAATTAAATATATTTTTTTTGACATTTTTGGATTATATATGCTCAAAATAACTTAACTGCACAAAATAAGAATAATAATAAATAAATAAAAAGAGAAAGGAGTCAGGTCGACTACAAAGACGAGAACCGGCCAGACTAGAGAAACACACTAAAACGAGACCCAAATAGAAGAAATGAGCTCATTAACTAAAAACACTGAAATTAGCTCAGAATTGCATTTTTAAACCTGAATTGAAAAGACAAGCCAAATTTATAGAAAAAATGACTTATATGTACGACTAAACCCAAATACGAAGATTAAATTGAAGAACGCACGAAAAGATCGATCATTCGCGTGCCTGCCTAATTTAAACAACGGTATTTCGATTTAGTTGGGCTGGATAACTGAAATTGGCTTAAGTTAAAAAGGACAGACAAAATTGGGGTGTTACAGCTGTCCCTCTTTATTTCACATTTCGCCAAAAAATATGAATTGGCCTTTTCATATTTGTTGGTGAAATGGAAATAAAGATATAGAAATGGAGTTTGGTGTTGCCTCGTTTATGGTAAGGACAAGATTGCCCCGCCTAGAGTAGCAACATTTAGGGTAATGAGTTGAGAAATTGCCCCGGTATGGTTTTATGGCCGTGAATGTGACAAGGGGATGAGATGGGTATAGGATAAATTTCCCCATTTGTAGGAGGAGTGAAGATCAACATGATTGCCCCACTTGGAATGGTATTTCGGATGGTTGCTTTTAGTGAGATTGGGAAAGGTGACGGAGTTAGGGTTATGGGTTTTTGTAGTTGGTCAAATGCGGCTGTATAGACTGGGAGTGGTAAAGGATGGACACTGAACACATTTCTCCAAGTTTAAGTGGAACAAAAGGTGAAAAGAATGCCCCACTTTAGGATCTAGGTGACGATCCTAGTATAAACTTTTGGTTGTCCTTAGAATGACTCTCAGACTATGATAGTCTTGAGTTTGCTATGACGGAAATTCCACTTGGCGATCACTAAACCTTGTCTTGATGAAAATATGACTTGAACGAATCCTGAAGTGCAAGTCTTTTGAGTTTTTTTTTATTTTTTGATTTTTTGATTTTTTTTTTGAGATATATTCTTGAGCAAACATATTGTAAATAAATAAATTTATTTGTCCTAAAAATAAAACTTTGAGAAAACAGAAGCAATCATTCATTGATCGGAATGAACTTTAGAGGGTTGTAATGTGGTCGATGGTTAGGGTTTGTGAAGTATAGGATAATTGCGGCAATGGAAGTGTTTGAGGATTGATGGGACCAATGATTTTTATTCAATGGTGTAACTTGGCTAATGGTTAATGATTTATGAAGGAAGGGATCATTGGGCTCAAAGAGGGGTTTGAAGATTGATGAGACAGATGATTTTTTATTGAGTGGTATGAAACTGTTAATGGTTTATGAAAGAAGGGGTTATTAGGCCCAAAGGGGTGTTTGAAGGTTTGTTTAGACCAGGATCTCTTATGCGTTTAATGGTATCAGCTCACCATTTCTACTATTTTTGCTTTTTTCAGTATTTTTAAATACTCTTTTTTGATTGTGCTCTTTTTTTCTTTAATTTTCTTTTCTCTTTCTTTTGAGCTGGGTGAGCTGGTAAAGGTGATACACCATTTTGATGTGGAATTGATCATTGTCTAGGGCAGTTTTTTTGGATTTTTGGCTTAAAGTGGGTAGCACAGGTTTTTTTTCGAGGGTATGGGAAGATTGTCAAACTTCATTTCAAAACATGATTACTTGTTTTCTCAAAAATTAATTTAAGGACAATAATTTATTTACTTTTATATATTTGCTCTTTTTTTTCTTTATTTCTTTTTTTTATGCCCTAATTTTTGCTTAGGCCGCTCTTACGAGTTTTCAACCTAACGAGCCTTTTTGATTTTTTTGTAAAGGACTTGCACCAAGGGAATACAATGTTGACAAGGTATTTTAGAGATCACAAATTTGCCCCAAGTAATGAGGTCCTCAAGTGTTATTTCAATAGTGAGAACAAACCAAAAAGTCGACTAGTTAGGGGAGTATGTACTTTATGGGTGGTCTGGGTGGGATTAGACTTGGACGAGGGATGATGACAATGTAGGGACATTAACTGACTCAAACAAGAATGAAGACACATGTCACACACAAATCACTACACGAATGCTTTGTAGAGAGTTTAACATCAGTTTTAACATGAAAGGATTTTTTGATGGACCATTTCGTTCATTCATCATGGGGTGGATGAGATGCAACACTTTGTTGATAAAAATGTGATCGTGCTGCTAATTTGAAAAATTGAGTGCCTTTGAACACCTTGAGGTTGCAACGAAGTATGACTAAACTTTTTCCAAAAAAAATGATTTATTTAACAAGAATGTCTCACCTCTCATCACATTTTTCTTCTGAAATTATGTTAATTTTTTTTGTAATGTCTGATGTAAGTATGCAAAAGAATGTGCATGAAATGTGAATGAAATGATAATGTATGTGCATGAAATGATAACATATGATTTTATTTATCACGTCGGGAAATTATAAACTTTTCATTGGAGAGTAAAGTACAAAATTTAATTTTGACTTCAGCGTGCACAGCTTCTCTCCAAGGTAAAGATTTTAATTCTCTGACGGATATAAAAGTGCTTGCAACAGTAGATGTTTATTTGTTGTATTTTTTGCATTGCAAAGAAAAAAGAAAAATGCATGTTGTATATTTTCTAAAAATGCAATAAATAATGATTTTTGGTTTTTTTGATTTTTTTTTTTGATAAAAGACGGTATGCATAAAAATTTGTCTGAATACAAGGGTATGAAGCTCCTTTGTGACCCCAGTCAAGAACACTGACCCCAACAATAGGCAAGCTATTAGAAGGGATAGCATCCTCAAAAGGAATCTAACTCAAGGTGAGATTTTCGTGACCACCCAACGAGACGTACGTCCCGCAGGCCATCACTACACAATCTCGTTCTAACTTAGGTTTGCACTCGAGTCCGGGTAGAGGATTTTTTCTCACAGGTGTGTGATGTGTAGAGGTGCAGTGTGTGTAGGAGCAGTTTAAAATAAACCCAAAGCTTCAAACAAAACAAATAGTCATACAAATATTGTCTTCTATCCTATGGTTTATATATCACATAAAAATATAACATGCAAAAAAAAAAATAAGGGAAGGGTAAAAATTAAATCCTACAACTAATTAGACAAGGTTTTGACTCTCTAAAAAGTTAAGTCCCCAGTGAAGTCGCCAGCTGTAACGACCGAAAAATCCGGAAAAAGTATTCTCTGAAAGGTTCAAAGGAAGCCGCCACCAAATTTTAGTTTAAGGGCAAATTCGGAAAATCCCTTTTAGGTTTTAAGATATGGCTGAGTTTAGGGTTCGGGAGTCGTTATGCGTGGGGAAGGTATTAGCACCCCACGACATCCTTTGTCTAATTATTTATGCTTTATTAATATTTACCCTTCTTATTTACAATGAAAAAGGCTTAATTAAATTTTTAATTTTTAGTGCTTGACAAGAGTGGTCTCTTGCTCCTACGTACCTTCGGATGCAATGGAGGAATCAAAGCTACGTAGTTCTTCCTGAAAAAGGTTTGTTGGTTGGTGTTTTTTAGTGTAGGGTCCTAGGATTCCTTGAACTGTACAACTCACCGATTCCTAGGACGCTGACTAACCCGGGTTGTACAACCGACTTAGTCTTTTATTTGATTTTTGAAGAAATAAACTAATTTGTGCATAAAAAGACAAACTGATAATTAATAAAGACTAGGCTAAAAAAATAAACAAATAAATAACTAAATACATAAATAAATATGAATAGATATATACATAAACAAATAAATAAATAAATAAATAAATAGATTATATTTTAAATAAATGATAAGTAAATATGTACATAAAAATAAACAAAATAAATACAAAACTAACCTGGACTCGACGAGTGCCGAACCGAACGGAGCAGTCTGACCAGGTCAATCGCGAACCGGACTCCTATCTGGTCCATTTTGACCCGAAGACCGCAAGAACCGCTTTGAGAATCGGAAAGCCGACTCAAAACGTCCAAATGATCAAAGACGGGTTTTTAGTGAAATGGGCCGCGAACGCTTTGACCCAAAAGATCACTTAACCCGCCAATGATCCCCCCCCTAATCTTCACCTCTCAACCCCTTTTATATCCAATTGCTAGGGAGCTCTTGTTTCTTGCGAGCGATGTGGGACTAAAACAAGGTAGAGAAAGTAATTCCCCTTTAAAACACAATTCACGTTTTTCTCAAACCTGTCACCGTAAAATTGCGATTCCGGATTCGTTAACCGTTGGATCGTCTTCCTTTTTTGCCAGTAGGTTCGTGAGACATATATCTACGCTTTTACCGTTCGGATCGTCAAAACGAGGTCTGAGGAGAGAGAAATTGCCTTCGCAATAGCTACAGTTTTTGGTCCGTTTTTCTCAAACCTCTCATCGTAAAAGTGTGATTCCGGATTCGTTAACCGTCGGATCGTCTTCATTTTTTTACAGCGGGTTCGTGGGAAATATGTCTTCACTTTCACCGTTCAGATCGTAAAAATGAGGTCCAAAGAGAGAGAAATTTCCTTCGAATAGTAGCTAAAAACTAACACCCGAAAATACGCAAAAACTACTATTTTTTGTAATTTTCAGAAAAAGTCCAAAATAAAATGGTTGAAAAAGTCCAAATTAAAAACTATTAAAAAGAACTCGGACAAAATTGGGGTATAACAATATATATATATCGTTTTCTCAAATTGTATTAATCGATGTTCGAGGAAAAGACCCACTTGAAAAACAAAAATAATGATAGCTTGCAACTTGTAATTCAACCTGTACTCGTGCCTAGCGCACGGTACTTCCCAAAATTAAGAGCTACGGCAAATTTAGAGATGTTGTATACGGACCCTTCAAGGAGAGATCTGTTAATAGGTATTATCTATTCATGACTCCGATGTTAATACATATAGCTTGGATACACTATGCAAACATATGATACAAATATGTTGAAATCCAACATGATCATGTGCTGGCAAAAATATTGGCTAAGTAACTCATATGACAATAAATATTTGAAATCCACAAGCTAATTTGGAACAAACAAATAATACGATTCTATATTTTTTATCAACGTTATTAAAATCGACCCGGTGATCGACCCGATCAGATCAATGGGTCACTGGGTTAATGGTCGGACCGATGCGCCATTAGTTAGCCCGCATGACCTGTGACAGTACTAATGATTGATAAAAATAGGCATAATATGTATAAAATCACAAGTCACTTTTTTTGGCATACCTTAAAAATGCCCAATAAATTATTTTTAATCTTATTTTTGATTTCATATTCTTAAATAGACATTTGGGCATCACTTTTAAAAATATATTTTCATATAACATATATTTTTTTGACAATTCATATAACATATTAAGAATGACAAATTAATTTTTTAAGAATTTATAAAATATTTGTGTCCACATTTATTTTGTTTAAAAATGCATTTTAATAAATAAGTTAAGAAAACTTAATATGATATGTTTGACATCATTTCCCCTGACCCTTGAGAGGATCAGGACGACCCCTCTCTTTGATGGTAGATTATGTCGTTGAATCTAACGGTGTTAGTTTCTCATTAAGGGATTTTGTACCCTCCTTTACTTTGTTTTATGAAAAACAAACAATAAAAAGATTAAATACTTCCTCACACTCATGAGAAATGTGTTTCTACCCCGTATAATAAACTCTAATGTATTTATATCACCGCTATAATAAACTCTAATTTAGCATGATATCTAATAAATGGGTTTGACTACCCCGTATACCCGCTATAATATAATTTTGCCCATTAAAAAAATCCATCAATCACAATACAATACCTCAAAGGGTTATACTACATTGTATATATGGCTTACAATCTATCCGAAAAGAATCCACCAAAAATCTATTAAGAAATATGTGCGTTGCAATTTAAAAGGATTATCGTATATTTCTTTGCGAAAATGGCTCATGTTGCATACTTTAGATTAAAAATGGTAGGACAAAATACATTCATGTAAAAAAATGAAGACATATTTCCCACGAACCCGCTGTAAAAAAATGTAGACGATCCAACGGTTAACGAATCCGGAATCGCACTTTTACGATGAGAGGTTTGAGAAAAACGGACCAAAAACTGCAGCTATTTCGAAGGCAATTTCTCTCTCCTCAGACCTTGTTTCGACGATCCGAACGGTGAAAGCGGAGATATATGTCTCACGAACCTACTGTCAATAAAGGAAGACGATCCAACGGTTAACGAATCCGGAATCGCAATTTTACGGTGACAGGTTTGAGAAAAACGGGAATTGTGTTTTAAAGGGGAATTACTTTCTCTACCTTGTTTTAGTCCCACATCGCTCCCAAGAAACAAGAGCTCCCTAGCAATTGGATATAAAAGGGGTTGAGAGGTGAAGATTAGAGGGGAGATCATTGGCGGGTTAAGTTATCTTTTGGGTCAAAGCGTTTGCGGCCCATTTCACTAAAAGTCTGTCTTTGATCATTTGGACGTTTTGAGTCGGCTTTCCGATTCTCAAAGCGGTTCTTGCGGTCTTGGGGTCAAAATGGACCAGATAGGAGTCCATATTAGATGTCAAGTAAATATAATATATAAATGTAATATATAATAACAAATATATATGTATCAAAATAAATAATAAATAGATATAAAAAGTAGGTAAAAGGTTTTGCAATAAAAGAAAGAATAGAATAAACATTATGTAATACACTTTAGTAGCATGAAATTGTGGTAGCTCAAATGGTCAGCGTCAGGAGGTGGTAGCGTGGGGGAATGGGTTCGATCCCCAGCTTCTGCTATGATTCGCCTGTGCCAGCACGGGTCGATATTCACTTGTAAATTAAAATTGACAATTTTTTTAGGAATTAAAAAAACAGAAGTTGTATACTTAAGTGTATTGTGTGAGATATTAAATACTCTAGACACTATCTAAAATTTAGCTATTATGTTGTATAATAATTTTAGAAAAATGTATTATCAACATATATTTATAAATATTATATACAAATTTGTATATTAAATTATTTGTCAAAACGTGTGTATATATATATATATATATATATATATATATATATATATATATATATATATATATTTATACAAATTTCTATATTAAATTATTTGTCAAATGTGTGTGTATATATATATATATATATATATATATATATATATATATATATATATATTAATATCGTTTTCTCAAATTGTATTAATCGATATTCGAGGAAAAGAGACACATGTAAAACAAAAATAACGATAGCTTGCAACTTCAAATTCAGCCTGTACTCGTGCCTCGCGCACGATTCTTTCCAGAATTAAGAGCTACTGCAAATTTAGAGATATTGTATACGGACCCTTCAATGAGAGATCTGTTAATAGGTATTATCTATTCATGACCCCGATGTTAATACATATAGCTTGGATACACTATGCAAACATATGATACAAATATATATGTTGAAATCCAACATGATTATGCGCTTTCAAAAATATTGGCTAAGTAACTGATACGACAATAAACATTTGAAATCCATAAGCTAATTTAGAACAAACAAATAATACAATTCTATATTTTTTATCAATGTTATTAAAACCGACCCGGTGATCGACCCGATCAGATCACTGGGTCACTGGGTTATATGGTCGGACCGATGCGTCATTAGTTAGCCCGCATGACCCGTGATGATCTTAATGATTGATAAAAATAGGCATAGTATGTATAAAATCACAAGTCACTTTTTTTTGGCATACCTTAAATGCCCAATAAATTATTTTTGGCTAAAAGGTAGTTTTAGTCCCTGCAAATGTCAAGAAAATCCAGTTTAGTCCCTGCAATTCCAAAATTTTTAAAATAGTCCCTGCAATTAGTAAACGTTACTACTTTAGTCCTCGCAATTCCATTTAAAAGGTACTTTTAGTCCCCGCAAATGTCAAGAAATTCAGTTTAGTCCTCTTTTTAAGAGTAAAAATAAAGAGGACTAAAGTAGTAACGCTTACTAATTGCGAGGACTATTTTAAAAATTTTGGAATCATATGATTAAACCTGATTTTCTCGACATTCTTCTTTGAACTAAAAGACTTTTTAAATTTTTAAAAACCGCTGATATTTTCTTCTCTTAAAAAAATGATATTTTATACACGGACATTATTTCAGTATCCCTGATATTTCATTTCTGATGTGCTATTTGATATTTGACTCACTCCTCTAAATCAAAATTGGTATACGGTTTATGTATTTTGATTATGACTAATTAAAGCTGTCCATTTATTACTTTTATTTTCCCACTTATAGAATTCTATAGACAATGTTTTTTTATCATGTATTAATTATATCAGGTTAATTGTCTCTTATTCTGGCATTCTTATGACCAGCTCACGGGTCAATTACATATGTTGTGTAAATAGACACCCTGTTCTATGAATATTTCTCTAAGTGGCACTTTCTTCTAGTTAAACACCGTCATCTCCGAACACATTTTTTTTGTCTTTTTCAGGAGTAACTGAAATGACACATATACCTTGAACTAATTGTGTTTATTGAATTTCTAAAAGTGATTTCGCATTTACGGTGTCTATTTTTGGAAGAGGGAAACGTCTAGCTTTTGATGAAGGGAAAAGGTAGCTTATTCGTAGTTTAACTTTTCTTTCCCTATGAGGACTGAAGAAAACACATAATATTCAAAGCTCCCTGTGTGAAAAATTAGTTATATACAACAAACATTAATGTGGGCGAACAACACGAAGGGAAAAGGTAGCTTATTTGTAGTTTAACTTGTCTTTTCCTATAAGGACTGACTGAAGAAAACACATAATTCAAAACTCCCTGTGGGAAAAATTAGTAATATCTTTTCAGACAATTCGTATGGAGAAACTTATACAACAAACATTAATGTGCCCGAACAACACGAAAAATTGTTGCTAAACAGTTGATTGAAAGCTTCGAGAATGCCGTGGATGACCAATGCTTTGTCATCCTAAAATGTGATATTCATTTAAAATTATCGTGAGACACGAAACACATAAGTATAGAATGCATGAAGTAAATTGATATCGAATAGTAAGTTGCTGAACCTCAGAGCATAATTATGATTGTACGTTGGCAATAAACTAAATTGTAGAAGTCGGCAAAGTTGCATCCAAGAGTCTAACTTTGCAAATGGATACTGTAAATTGATATCGAATAGTAAATTGCTGAACCTCAGAGCATAATTAGGATGAATATTGCCGTATTCGGAAGTACTGAGCAGGCCGATTTTTGTCGGAAAATCTCTTCTTTGGACTCGCTGAACAGTGAGATGATAGGTACTGCTATCCTACAACGCAAAAATATTTCATTTGTAAATCCAGCCCAAAACTAAAGGTGCATTTCAACAAAATCAGACAACAATACAGGAATTTACTATATGAAGTAGCAATAATATGTTTAATATATAGACGATATCAGCACTTCACTCCCATATGTTGCAGGGGCTGCTCAAATACACGGGTGAATAAGGATGGAAAATCCAAAACTAATTATCAGAATTATGACAAAACAAATTTATCGACAGTTTAGTTGCCACAGTGTCAGAAGGTGAGGTCGAGATTTTTAGGATTAACACAAAACAATACTTATCTAAAATCTAAAATGTTAGTTATACACGGAAGAAAGTGCACAGGTAAACTCATTTGAATGTTGCTTATGGTAAACAGGTATACATGAAAAATAAACTTCACGAAGTGATAATATATAATTTAAGAGTGTACCTCAGGAGTCATTTTGTAGAGCGCAAATTGATCGACGATAGGCTTGCTCATGCATATATCATTAACGATGAACGCACTGTGTCCCAAAACGCTAATTTGTGCAGATTTGGATACCTGGAATAGGTAAGTCTGATACCATTCATCATCTAGGGCGTAAGGATCAACAATCTACGAAACAAATCACTCAATTTAGAGGCCATGAAATGACACATACGATCCAATTAATATAGCTGTTGACTGGTGAAACTATGCTTACCAGTTCGTGAACAGCATACCGGTACAAATGTCTTTGATAAAATTCAAAAGCCATGGGTCCTCGGAGGGCAAAGATTGACCCATCCGTGTGGTCAGTGACTGCAAGATCCAGACCAAAGCTGTAGTAATAAAATAAATTGTCATTACTGTGGAAAGACAATAGTGTTTAGTATGAATTAGCTAAGTTTAGACAGCGTCATAAGCCTTATGGGGTCTTCGAGACTATCCCATAGGTTTGGGCCATGACAACATAATATGATTCCTGTCAAGATAATTCAACAAATTGGTGAGAATTAGGAAAACAATAATGTTCACAGATCTAATATGCTATGTTGAATAATGGTGCTGCATTGCACAGAGATCTGAACTAATATACGTTGGTTCAACATACATCTCCCGCTTCATCACTGTTGATGAAGCGCAAACTTGATCTTTGTTGGTGAATCCACCTTGCTATGTTATTTTCATGTATCTCCATGTTGGTTTTCCAGTTGATCACCTAATTCAGATTTTGTTGTATGTTGCCGTTTTTCACAGAGGTTTACGCACTGAAATAGAGGAAGTGTAGCAGATTTGTTGATGGAACATGTGTGGACTGAATAACTTGGAGGTGGAAACCAAAGGCAGATTTTGTAATAATGAATTGGAAGGACAGTTAGGAGTGTCATTTTTGGAGGATGTTGTTGAGAAGGTTGGCAATTGATTATTGGTGGTATTTTGATTTTCAAATTGGATTTCAATGAAATGTATTTTGAATATCAGTGGTCTGTGGATAAATATTTTAGAATCACCCACATTCACTCTATATCAGTGGTATTTTGAATTTCAAGTTTATACCCTTTCATTGAATACACCATATTGTGGGACCATCAACTAACTTATTTTTTTGAATTAGTCTGAGGTATATACTCGGTGATACCTTTTGATGTTTGGAGAAAAATTTGTTTTATTTAAACCTCCATTGAAAATGTTTTACTGGCAGTTATCATATTGCCAAATCTCAAAGATATTGACATCAATAGCAGGCGGTACAATCAAATTAAAACCGTCTGAATTTAAGTGCTTTAATTTTTGTGTTGAATGCAATTTTAATTCCGAAATTACAGAACATGGAACGTGCATATACTGCATGAACCGATCTACGCCGTTGGATCATGAGAAAACGGAACCGATGGCTAATAATGATAACGTGATATGATCCATGCCGTTGGATCTGTGTAAAACGGAACTGTTCAGATCCAACGATTGAAGGCTGCAATACACACGCGGATTTGAATGATGAGGTGGATTAAATTTCCGCTGATGTCATTCTTGACATGGACGTACAGGTGGATGCCTAGGTGGACAATGCAATACACACGCGGATTTGAATGATGAGGTGGATTAAATTTCCACTGATGTCATTACTGACATGGACGCCTAGGTGGATGCCTAGGTGGACAATCCATGGTTTAGTATCTTATATATATATATATATATATATATATATATATATATATATATATATATATATATATATATATATATATATCTTTAATTATTTGAAATTTACCACAATTTCATATTACTAAAGATATTACATAATGTTTATCCTATTATTTCTTTTATTGCAAAACTTTTTACCTACTTTTTATATCTATTTATTATTTATTTTGATACATGTATATTTGTTAATGTATATTACATTTATATATTATATTTATTTACCATCTAATATTTTGTATCACATTCCATAGATTTTATTCTATATATTTACTAACTAGAATATTATTAAATATGAGTATTTTTTTTTAACAAACGGACATATTGCCCGAATTTATTAATAAAAAAAAGGAAAAAAAATAGAGAAAAGCGAAGGGGGGACTAGACCAAAATCCTTGCCAACAGAAAAGATCAATATTAAATATGAGTAATTTTATTCATTTCAACATTTTTTAATTCTCATCTTATAAATAATTTTATATATTAAAAATGTTTGTCACATATTTTTGTATTCAGCTTGATGCACATAAAATTAGAATCAATATACAATTATAACGTTTCTGCTTAATATTCTTCTATTCACTACGCTGCACTTAGAAAACAAGTAGAGAGAATATTGATCATACGGTTGTCAACGTCAATCAACTTAGTCAAAAGCAAGCTACATGTCCTTATGCAAAGGTATATTTGTTATATATTTGTAAGTTACTATTTACTAATACTATTTTAGATCAGTATAATATTTATAAGTAATTCTCGTTGTAATAACATCTCAATATGAAAAATACCCTCGAAATTATATACATCATGCGGTTGTCACTACTAAAGTATTATTTGATTAGTACTTATGTAGTTTTTAAAGTATTTTTATTTATGGGTTGTCACTACTAAAGTATTATTTGATTTCACGGGATCTCAAAATTATAATATATATATATATATATATATATATATATAAATCTAAATTTAATTTCCTACTATTATACAAATATTTAAAATAGTTGAAGTAATTATCTTATTGTGTCTTTTTTTTGTGCGGGTATCCTCTGCGCAGAATTGCAGAGACTAATCCTCGAGTAGGGTAGGACCACAATTGGCGGCAAAGCTCTCCTCAAGAGATTTAACACACCGCATGCCCAAGGTGGATTCGATCCCAGGACCTTGGTTGTTCTGGAAGAGACTCTTACCATCTCATCCAAGTGCTCTTGGGTATTATCTTACGGTGTCTAAACAAATGAATTTCGACCCGTGCTAGCAAAAGAGTCAAAAGAAATGTTATCATTCAAAACAAATGAAGGAAAACATATTTTAAATAGTATGACACGTCACTAATTACATCATCAATGATTTTATTCCACATCATCAAGTTAATTCATTTGAAATATATACCAAAAATGTCAAAGCAGGAATTGAACTCATCCCTCTTGAATTCAATGCAATTCTTAACCAAGTCGACTACCTAACTCGTTGTTTCATAAGCGTAACACATTATTGTTAAACCATTCTTCATTGTTATTTTAAATAAAAATAAACACTACTAGAAAAGTTATTTTTAGAGAGGAAATTTTGAGAGAGACAAATATGCCTCACTATTAGTGAGAGATTTAGCTAGGAAAATAGATGGTCATCCCTCATTTGTTTTTGTGACAAATGTAGGGATGAAAAAAATTCCTCTCTAAAGATTCCCTCTCTAAATTCGTCACAAAATATAAAAAGGAATTTAGAGATGGAAAAGCATTCTCACTAATAGCGAGGAATGAGTAATCCGTCGCTGATGAAAAAATTCATTTCCCTCCTCCCATCAGCGCTCTAAATTTTTTTTTTACATTGAAAAACTGAGTTTATTTTCTCTCTCTCTCTCTCTCCCTCGTAAAACACCTTCTCACCACTCACCTCTCTCGCAACTCACCGTCACACTCTCACCACTCACCTCTCTCTCTCTCTCTCTCTCGCAACTCACCGTCACACTCTCACCACTCACCTTTCTCTCTCTCTCTCGCAACTCACCGTCTCACTCCTCTCTCTCTCGTAAAACACTGAACTTCTCTCTCTCGTGAAACCCTAACATTCAACCTCCTCCCAACCCTCCATTTTTCATTTCGGTAAAGTTTGAGATTGAATTCGATTCAGATCTACTTTACCCAACTCTCCCATATCCCACAACTTCCTCAACCTTTCTCCCCCTTTCCCTTTCTCTCTCGTTTCATCAACTTTCTGAAGGTTAGAGCGATGGAGAGGAATCATGAGGTATGGGTGGAATCGGTAAAGCTTGAATCAATTAATAAGATCTGTGCTTTACCAATCATCCTCCCATAGCGCATAACTTCCTCAACCTTTTCCCCCCTTTCCCTTTCTTTCTCTCTAGTTTTTCACAACTCTCTCTGCGTCTCACTTGTGAGTAAGTGAATGAAGAAGCATCTCAAACACACAAAGACAAATAAATAGGAGTTAGGGTTTGGGAATCGTTGATGCCTTGAATTGATGATGATGAGGCAAAATCAATGGTAGAGATGGAGTGAATAAAATTTGAAAGACAAATCTCTCGTGAGGAGTGCTTGTGAAAGGAAGATTCGAGAGGAGGAGTGCTTGTGAAAGGAAGATTCGAGAGGTAACACTTTACCTCTTTTCAATTCCTTTTTTCTTCCTTTCCTTATAGATGATTCATTGCACTTTGTGTTCTATTAATTAATTATATTTGTGAGTTGTTTTAGTGAAAGTCATGTTTCAGATTTAGTGTTTATCAATTTCAATCTCCCAAACCCCAATTTCATGTTTTTGAGATATCAATTTCGGTTTAGTGTTTTTCAATTTCAAACTCTCAATTTCAATCTCCCAAACCCCAATTTCATGTTTGAGATATCATTTTGGTTTAGTGTTTTTAAATTTCAAACTCCCAATTTCAATCTCCCAAATCCCCAATTTCATGTTTGATTATCAATTTGATTTGATTTTGTGAATTTGATTGATTATAATTGATGGGTAGTGTTGCGCTTGATTATAGTTTGATTGACTATAGTGTATTTAAAAGTGGATGTACTTTATGTCATTGATGAAAGAACTAATCTTAAAGTCACACCATTCTCATTAGTAGATAGTAATACTCTCAATAGTGGGATTGAATCAATGTTTTGTAGGAAATTACTAGTAAATAGTGATACTCTCAATAATTGCAATTTGATCCGAATTTTGTTATCTTGTTATATATTAAATTTAGTACAATTATGTTGTGTCTGGCTGTGTGCTTTTAGTGGATTTCTTTGCTTTAGTGTTCTCTATGAGTTCTTGTGTGAGATGCATGTGTGTCTAAAATGTGCTGAAACCGCTTTTTTTTACACTTGATATCAAGACTTCTATGGTTACATTAACATACTAAAGAGTGAAGGACAACAAATTCATTTTCAAGCTTTAGGTTGTGGTCTGTGGGTATAGTTGTGTGTGATGGTCAATGGTTGTTATATCATGTTTGTTTGTAAACAATTGAACTTGAAATTGGTATTGGTGTGTCCTTATTGCTTGTTAGTAGACATTGGGTGTTTGTAGGATTTAGCAACATACTGCTGAGACAAGAATATCACGTGGGTCATTATTTAGTTATTTACTTGTTGCTTTATAAACTATATATATATATATATATATATATATATATATATATATATATATATGTAATAGGTCTAGACAACATAGGGTAATTTAGGATCTTTATTTACTTTTTGGAATATGTTTTATGGCATATGATCGGTTGATTCATGTAAAGAGGTGTCCAAGTATTTGTTTTCAAAACCATGATTTGTTTTGTGGATATCTATCCCCATTTTTGTCTTTTTGCATTGAAGTACTCATTGATGACTTTCATTTCTTTTCATTGATGGTTTGCCCGATCTTCATTGATGGTTTTCTTTTCATTAGTGACTCCCATTACATTCTCCTATCACTAAATCTTGGTTGTCTTTGTTATAAAATTATGCATAATTAATGTTTTACTTTTTGGGTGTGGTTCTTCGTATAAACTTTTAGTGACTCCCTTACATACTCCCATGTTCACTAAATTTTGCTCCAAGGTATGTTTCTTGTAGACTTTTTCTATACAACACTTTTCAGCTTTTGTTTTAAATGGGGCTCTTGTACTTTTTATAGGGCTCTCCTTGATCTCGAAATTGCTTGGTCTGTAAGTTCTTCCCTCCACTTGTTCTTTCCGTTCATTTCATTATAAACATTTTTTCTCATGGCTAGTGGTTTATGGATATGAAAATGTCACCGATAAAAATGAAACATGTTAAGAATGAAGAATAGAACTTTTCCTTTACAATGAGTTTACTTTCTTGTGATCCGGTATATGAACTATATTAAAATCCCACTAGTTATTCTTGTTTGTGTACTTCTACATATTTTTGTTTCATTTGCAATATGTGCTTACTATTGTTTGTAAGTATTTTCGTATATCTGTATCCTTGTCTTACATATTTTCGCTAATTCAGATTGTGAGAGAAAGGTTGCTTGTTAGGTGTTTGAATCATCAATACTCCCACTTTAATACACATGTCAAGCATTGCATTATTCAAAGTCAAGTTCACATCAATCTCATTCCTTTCAATGTATGAACACAACCTACCTTCTAAATTCGAAATCTAATTTCTTGGCACAAGCTGAAAGAACACCAACCATAGTGATCACATTTGGTTTCACATTTTTCATCTCCATTTTACATTTATTGCTTAAGCACAAGTTGAAATTTTACATTTACCGCTTCCTTAACTTTCCTCGAAAACAAAATTAGGGTAGTTTGGAATTATTTTGTTAATTACATGAAATTTGTATTTGATTTTAGTTTCAATTTAGGATTAAAGTAATGATAATGTTAATTGCTATCAGTGTCTCTTATGATTGTGATGTTGCGAATCGCTGCCGGAAAGCCTTTTGGTCTATGCGCCGACATTTCATCTTGTTGCTATGATCATGGATTTTTGATTTGATGTTTTAATTGCTTGGAATGTGCTGAATCAGGGGTGTGATGCTTCATTGCTATTGGATGTGAATGGTAATAACAACAGTTCAGTTGAGAAGCAAGCTATTCCAAATCAAACCTTGAGAGGTTTTGACAAAATTGACATGATTAAAGAAGATGTGCCTATGGTCTGTATCTTGCCAGATTTTTAGGTTGTATAATATTTGTGGAACCTTGTTCTTTTCCATCTTATTGACAGGAGTTGTATATATCTGATGTCTCTGTCCTTCACAATGTTGATGAGCCTACTATTCGTAGTTTGAATGGCTGTAGGGTTACAGATCAAATTCTGAAGCTTGTTCCAAACGTTGAAGTGATTTATGTGCTCAGTGGTTGTTGGTTTCTTATCATGTTAAGCCATCCATTTTTTATTATCTCTTGCACCTCATAATTTTGTAATATGACTCCATGGCCTAATGGATAAGGCGCTGGTTTGCGGAACCAGAGATTCTGGGTTCGATCTCCAGTGGAGTCGAATCTATTGTGTGTTTTTAAAAAGGTTTCTTACAAATATAAGTGGAAATAGATAAATTAAAACAATTGGTATTTGTAAAAATAATTCTGTTTAAATCTGTCAATATTAGAGAGGAAATTATTCCCTCACTGTTAGCGACGGAAAATATTCCTCTCTATTAGCGAGGGATATTTTCCTCACTATTAGCGACGACGTGTGTGTTCCTCTCTATTAGAGACGCGTGTTTGTTTCCTCGCTATTAGAGACGGAACTGTTTCCTCTCTGTTAGCGACGGATTTTTCTCGCTATTAGAGAGGGATTATCAGGATCCCTCTCTAAAAAATTTTGTGACGCCAAAATTGTCGATTTAATAATGGTTAAATCGCAAATTCCCTCTCTAAATCATTTAGTGACGGATTTTGGCTGTTTAGAGAGGGATTTTGGGCATCTCTAATTTTTGTTTTTTTAGTAGTGAAAAATCTTGGTACATTATTTTATATCTCTATGATATATAACCATGGATCTTCCATCTCACCATCCACATAGTATGACACATCACTAATTCATCATCAATATATACCAAAAATGTCAAAGTTATCATCAATAGACAGATTATGTATTACTATTTAGAGTTTTAGATATTAATCTTTATATAATCTTAAAGATTTTTATATAAACATTGCATCTCTGAATAAGACTAGATTTTTCATATTCTAATAATCCCTCAAGTGTTAGTTTGATATTTCCCGTTTATAGTTTCTTTATAGGAATATACAAAATACCATATAAGGGTTCTTTTCGCAATATATGTACATATATTAAATCAAAATTTACATTTAAATAGTCAAATAGTATATAAAATATTCACTATATATAAAAAAATAAATAAATGTATAAACATATATATTATATATCATAATGAATTGATAAAAGTCGGTGTACAAAGAAATCGACGTGTCATATAACACACTAAAAATACAATCGCATTTTTAAATGTGCCAAAAATAATTTAAAATTTTATGGCAAAATGAGATGTATACCCGTATTGCTTATAACAATAAAATCGAATTCCCACAGGTTCACACGCTTAGAGAAAACAAATTATGAATGATATATTACAAAATAGATGTTCCTTTCGCCATTAGTAATAGTAATGTGCTTTTCTATATACTCATTCAGAATACATTAGATGATAATCATATTTTCATCGGTTTCAATTTTCGTTTGAGTACTTTGTTTGAATACTTTTATATTAATCTTCCTTCATTTAATTATTACAGAACATTATAAGACAAGAAACAAAATCCTTTTACGGACAAAACCCCACATCCCGATTGAAATTGTAATATATAATTTATTATATATATATATATATATATATATATATATATATATATAAAATCTAAATTTAATTTCCTACTATTATATAAATATTTAAAATAGTTGAAGTAATTACCTTCTATCGTGTCTAAACAAATGAATTTCGACTCGTCTTTTGTACGAGTAAATTATACTAGTATTATATTAAACCATGAATTTTCCACCTATACATCCACATGTCCTTCCACGTCACTAATTACATCACCTTCATTTTAATCCACACGCCTTCCGTTTTAATCCAAGTCAGCATGTTATTTCAAAATATATCACAAAAAAAGTAGACGCTGGGGATCGAACTCATTCCACCACACTACCACCTACTGACGCTGACCATTTGAGTTGCCACAATTTCATGCTACTAAAGCATATTACATAATCTTTATTCTATTCTTTCTTTTATTGCAAAACCTTTTACCTACTTTTTATATCTATTTTTTATTTATTTTGATACATATATATTTGTTATTATATATTACATTTATATATTATATTTATTTGACATTGAATATTTTGTATCACATTCCATAGATTTTATTCTATATATTTACTAACTAGAATGTTATTAAATATGAGTAATTTTATTCATTTCAACTTTTTTTAATTCCTCATCTTATAAATAATGTTATATATTAAAAATGTTTGTCACATATTTTTGTATTCAGCTTGATGCACATACAATTAGAATCAATATAAACTTTGATTGATTAGTATATTTGTAGTTTACAACATTTGTGCCTAATATTCTTCTATTCACTACACTGCACTTAGAAAACAAGTAGAGAGAATAAATAAGATGACAGAGAATATTGATTTTGCGGTCGTCAACGTCAATCACCTTAGTCAAAAGCAAGTTAAATGTCCTTATGCAAAGGTATATTTGCTATATATTTGTAAGTTACTATTTACTATTACTATTTTGGATCGTATAATACTTATAACTAATTCCTGTTGTAATAACATCTCAATATGAAAATACCCCTGAATATATATACCCTGCGGTTGTCACTTCTAAATTTTAGAGTACTATTATGGCAAAAACATTGATCATGTGGGTCTTTCATAATATACTGTGGTACTCTTTCATAATACCCCTGAATCACAGCCGTGAGTTGTGTTCTTATTCACTCTTTACTCGGTACTTGTATTTTAAGTATACCCTATAGCATAAAATTAAATTGTCTGAGTACCTTATCTTTGTGGAAATAGTAAAGCCACATGTTCGTTATTTCTTTAGGATAAAGATGTCGAAGATGATGCTTACATGTTTACAACTTTTCTACCGTGGTTGTTTTGTCAGATTGTTCCCTTTACTATGCTTAGGTCACCCAATTCTAGAGCTGTTGAAATTGGAAAGTACTATTAATTCTGTTATCGATTTCTAGAACCTGTTTGTCCTATAAATGTTTATGTATTCTTCTACGTGTGGTTCTTGAAGATAGAGGATTAATTAAATCTTGTTTTAATCTTTGTGCCTTTATTGAGTCTTGGGTAGCCTTTTGTGCTTAGATTGAAAGTTGGTCGTTATGTGGCATAAGAGATGGAATCAATACCTTAAGTTGAGACTCATAAGGAAAATAGTAAAACCATACATTATAAGGACTTTTAGAAACGTTGTCTTTATGAAACTCGATGTGGGATAATTAGTAATAGATTCGACTAGATAAACTGTCTGAAACGAGATAAGGGGGATTAGAATTTTGAGCTTGGGAAGGATCCGTAGGAGTTGGAATTTAATTGAGTAAAACCATAATAATCACCGTTGGGAGTATAGTATCCTAATATTGGGTTGATGGTGTTTGATGTAGTCAAGTAAAAACTTTGGTAACCTACAGATTAGAATATTTCCTTAGGGGTAAGAATGTAGAGAAGTGTGGGTGGTCTGTTGCTTAGTATACAATAGAACATTGATGACCGTTAGAAATGACAAGAAGATTTGTTATTGCTTTCATGGGCAGACGGAGAGGACTATTCAGTCACTAGAGAATTTGCTGAGGGCTTGTGTTCTTGAGCAAGGAGGTTCGTGGGATTCACATCTTCCATTGATAGAGTTTACCTGTAATAACAGTTTTCATTCGAGCATTGGAATGGCTCCTTTTGAAGCATTGTATGGTAGGAGGTTTAGGACCCCCCTGTGTTGGTATGAATCGGGAGAAAGTGTAGTGCTTGGAACGGAGATTGTTCGTGAGACCACTGAGAAAGTGAAATTAATTCGTGAGAAGATGGAAGCTTCGCAGAGTAGGCAAAAGAGTTATCATGATAAGAGAAGGAAGGATTTGGAGTTTCAAGCTGGTGATCATGTGTTCCTGAGAGTCACTCCTGTGACCGGTGTTGGTCGTGCCTTGAAATCTAAGAAGTTAACCCCTCGTTTTATTGGCCCGTATCAGATTTTGGAGAGAGTTTGGAAAGTTGCTTATCGGGTGGCTCTGCCACCTAATCTTTCGAACTTGCATGATGTGTCTCATGTGTGTCTCGCCATGGAAGTATGTCCCTGATCCATCTCATGTGATTCAAATGGACGATGTGGAGGTGAGGGAGAACCTCACGGTGGAGACAATGCCGGTTAGAATTGAAGATCGTGAGGTGAAAGTGTTAAGAGGTAAAGAGATTAATTGGTGAAAGTGGTTTGGTTGAGAGCCGTTGGCGAAAGCATGACTTGGGAGTTGGAGAGTAAGTTAAGAGGTAAAGAGATTAATTGGTGAAAGTGGTTTGGTTGAGAGCCGTTGGCGAAAGCATGACTTGGGAGTTGGAGAGTAAGATGCGGGAAGCATACCCAGAGTTGTTTGATTCAGGTAATTTCGAGGACGAAATATTCTAAGTGGGGGGAGAGTTGTAACGCCTCAAAATAATTTAATTATTCTTTTAATTAAGTAATCTAAGGCTTACAACATTTTATTAAGTCAAATAATTAATTTAGAGTTTTATTTTATTCAGAGGTGTTTAAGTATTAGGGAGGTGCAAATAAGGGCCCATAACCCATTAGTAGGCCCATATCCAATGAAATAAGCTTAGGGTTAAGGTCTCCTTCATTTTAAGAAAAGAAAAGAAAAGAAGAGAAGGAGGAAAAGAGGGGGCGACAGCAGAACCATAGGGAAAAGGAGGAGGAAGAGTTTCTTCATCTTGGCTCTTGGTAAGGGGATTTTGGTCCCATTCTCTCTCATTTTTCTTCCTCTTTCCATTTATATAAGTTTCATGTTCTCATTCCTTCTCAAATTCGTTTTGCCATAGAAGGAGTTTGAAGCTCAAGGTTTGATTGAGTGGGCATTTGGTGGTTATTGGAGTTGTGGAAGGAGAGTGCTTGTGTTTCTTCAATTCCTAAGGTTAGGGGGCTCTCTTTTCATTCATAATAGATTATATGATGAGTATTCTATGTGGGTTAGGTTTTAGGATAGTTAATTGATTGATTTATGTGTTATTTGTTTTGGTTGGTGTTGTGTTGAACTCAATTTGATGAACTCATGTTATTTGTTGTTAAAATGAACTTGATATGAACTATGTAGATATGGTGTTTGATGTATTGTTTCAATGAGATTGAGTGTGAAATTATGATAGTTGTGAAGGGTTTGATAAATTGCTTTGGTGAATTGGTGTTGAAATTGGAGTTGAGGCATTGTGCCACTATTGTGTTGTTTATGGGTGTTGGTGAATTGGTGTTGAAATTAGAGTTGAGGCATTGTGCCACTATTGTGTTGTTTATGGGTGTTGGTGAATTGGTGTTGAAATTGGAGTTGAGGCATTGTGCCACTATTGTGTTGTTTATGTGTGTTGGTGAATTGGTGTTGAAATTGGAGTTGAGGCATTGTGCCACTATTGTGTTGTTTATGGGTGTTGGTGAATTGGTGTTGAAATTGGAGTTGAGGCATTGTGCCACTATTGTGTTGTTTATGTGTGTTGGTGAATTGGTGTTGAAATTGGAGTTGAGGCATTGTGCCATTATTGTGTTGTTTATGTGTGTTGGTGAAGTGGGGTATGGTGTGTGAGTGTGGCACGGCTAGGGGCGCCAAATTGGCGTGCCCCGGGCGCCTATGTGCGCGGGTGTGGGTGTGTGTCGCGTGGAGGGGCGCCAAATTGGCGTGCCGTGCGCGCGCGCGTGTAATGCGCGCGTTGTGTGGCACGCGGCGGGCGCCAAGTGTGGCGTACCGTGCGCGCTCAGGCGCACCGTGGTTGAGTGTGTGCACGCAGGGCGCCAAATGTGGCGGCCCCGCGCGCTGTGCGCGTGTCTTTGGTGGATGTGTTGGCGCGGCTAGGGCGCCAAAATTGGCGCACCGTGTGTGCCTCAGGCGCTTCCGCATGCGTGTAGGTGTGTCTAAGTGTAGTTGCCTATTTTGACTTTCCGTGTCGGTAACTTTAAATATTCTATTAAATTGTGTCGGTGTAATTGGGAGGTTAATTGTTAGTCCTAGAATTATAATTTGAGGTGTGATAATTGGTGGTGTGTTTTAATGGTGAAATTATTTATTGGTGAGCAGAAGACTTCGGCCTTATTGGTGATGTGCCCTCAAGGCTTATTTGGGTGATGGTGAATTAATTAATAGCAATGGTGGGTCTATTAATTTTTGGTGGTGAGGCTTATTGCTCAATGTGGTGAATATGGTGTGTATGGTGCATTGTTCATGGCGTCACATAAACCATGTGCATTTATTGGTGAGCAGAAGGCTTCGGCCTTATTGGTGATGTGCCCTCAAGGCTTATTTGGGTGATGGATCCACAGGCATAGCCCGTGGAGTTTGTGTTGCATTTCATGCATTAATCATGCATTCGGTGATGTTTCTTGGAGTTTGTGGATTCAATGATATATGTTGATATGGTTGTGAATATATTGGTGCTTCTAGTTGCCTTCCCCAGTATAATGCTTATCCTATTTGCTATTATTTATGTAAAGAGACTCACCCTACTGCTTTTATGTTGCTTCTCATGTCGGCAACGTGTAGGTGATAGCGAATGAAGGTTCTCCTACCTTCTAGTGGGTCTATAGAGTCATGCTCTGATACGTAGCACCGGAGGCGTATTAGTTTATGTTTTATTTGACTTGATGTTGTCTCACTCTTTACTCTGTGATGTAAAAGAGTTATTATTATTATTTTGAGATATTCCGCCGCGAGATATTCATTATGGCTGTGATGTACTGAGAGAGGTGTATTTGAGGGCTCGTCCCAACTTTATGTGCTATGTATCATTGACATTATCTATGTGAGCATGTATTTGTGTTAGCTCGTTTTGGAAGTAAATGTGACACTCGCTTTCTATTGTGTGAAAAGTTTTTGAAAACTCTGATTTTATTAATTAAATAGTAGTCTATTAGAAGAGGGTGTTACAACAAACAATTATATTTTCTTTTGAAGCAGCAAACAATTGTATTGGATAGCAGAGATTACTATATATAAACACTATTTTGTGTTGTTGGGTTCCATCTATAATTGAGAAATCAGACTACATGAATGTATTTTGTCCTACCATTTTTAATCTAAAGTATGCAACATGAGTCATTTTCGCAAAGAAATATACGATAATCCTTTTGAATTGCGATGCACATATTTCTTGATAGATTTTTGGTGGATTCTTTTTTGATAGATTGTAAGCCATATATACAATGTAGTATAACCCTTTGAGGTATTGTATTGTGACTGATGGATTTTTTTTTAATGAGCAAAGTTATATTATAGCGGGTATACGGGGTAGTCAAACCCATTTATTAGATATCATGCTCAATTTAGAGTTTATTATAGCGGGGATAGAAACACATTAGAGTTTCGCGCTGCTATTTCAAAGTAGTGTGAGGAAGTATTTAATCTTTTGATTGTTTGTTTTTCATAAAAAAAAATAAAGGAGGGTACAAAATCCCTTAATGAGAAACTAACACCATTAGATTCAACAACATAATCTACCATCAGAGAGAGAGGTCGTCCTGATCCTCTCAAGGGTCAGGGGAAATGATGTCAAACATATCATATTAATTTTTCTTAAATTAATTATTAAAATGCATTTTTAAACAAAATAAATGTGGACACAAATATTTTATAAATTCTTAAAAAATAAATTTGCCATTCTTAATATGTTATATGAAAATATATTTTTAAAAGTGATGCCCAAATGTTTATTTAAGAATATGGAATCAAAAATAAGATTAAAAATAATTTATTGGGCATTTTTAAGGTATGCCAAAAAAAAGTGACTTTGTGATTTTATACATACTATGCCTATTTTTATCAATCATTAGTACTGTCACGGGTCATGCGGGCCATTAACCCAGTGATCTGATCGGGTCGATCACCGGGTCGGTTTTAATAACATTGAAAAAATATAGAATTGTATTATTTGTTTGTTCCAAATTAGCTTATGGATTTCAAATATTTATTGTCATATGAGTTACTTAGCCAATATTTTTGCAAGCACGTGATCATGTTGGATTACAACATATTTGTATCATATGTTTGCATAGTGTATCCAAGCTATATGTATTAACATCGGAGTCATGAATAGATAATACCTATTAACAAATCTCTCCTTGAATGGTTCGTATACAAGATCTCTAAATTTGCAGTAGCTCTTAGTGCAGGAAGTACTGTGCGCGAGGCAGGCACAGTACTGCATCGAATTTGAAGTTGCAAGCTATCATTATTTTTGTTTTCCATGTGGGTCTTTTCCTCGAACATTGATTAATACAATTCGAGAAAACGATATATATATATATATATATATATATATATACGTTTTGACAAATAATTTAATATACAAATTTGTATAAAATATTTTTAAATATATGTTGATAATACATTTTTCTAAAATTATTATACAACATAATAGCTAAATTTTCGATAGTGTCCAGAGTATGTAATATCTCACACAATGCACTTAAATATACAACTTCTGTTTTTTTTTTAATTCCTAAAAAAATTATCAATTTTTTAAGTTACAAGTGATCGTCGATTCGTCTTTACAAGACGGTAAATCATATTAGTATATATATATATATACCAAATCATGAATGGTTAAGATTAAAACATAAAAATTATGTGACTTTTAAGTGATTATGTGATGACTAAATAAGTTTTAATCATGACCATCAATATATGGTTATGCAATTTGTTTTTTTTTAACAAAAAATTACTATATTTTGTTAGTCATCAACTATAGTGAAACATGAAGTTTGAAACAATAGGAAAAGGTCAAACCATGAATTAGAACTTTTGAGGTAAAAGCTTATTTGACTCCCTACTTTTGAGGTAAAAGCTTATTTATCAATGCACATCGCTCAAATAGAAAATATAGCTAGTGTGGATAAGTGACTATCGGGACCTATTTTTGGTTATTGCTAATACTATATATGAGCATTTTTTAGCCATCTAAATATAATTGCTTATATCTATTAAAGCATAAGTTTATGTGTAGAACAAGTGACAAAAAAGGAAAGGGAAATGCAAAAGGAAGAGCAAAAGCAAAGTGATAGTATTGCTTCTTTGTAGTAATTAATTAAGTTTTCAAAACATATTTGGATCAAAACTTTGTGACTCAACCAAAGGGATTTGTGCTAACTATATACACTTAGATCAAAGATGGCAGGTGGAGATTTTGTTGATTCAACTGGGGTACGTCATTATGAGGGTAAAGTCACAGCATTTGTGTTAATTACATGTTTTGTGGCTGCAATGGGAGGTCTTCTTTTTGGTTATGATCTTGGTATTACAGGAGGAGTGACTTCTATGGATCCGTTTTTGATTAAGTTCTTTCCATCGGTGTATAGAAAAATGAAAGACGACACGGGAAATACCAGTCAATATTGTAAATTCAACGATCAAATTCTTACTTTATTCACATCTTCATTATACCTCGCAGCACTGATTGCTTCTTTCTTTGCTTCCACAACTTCAAGAGTGTTGGGACGCAAGGCCTCAATGTTTCTTGGTGGCTTGTTTTTCTTAATTGGTGCATTACTAAATGGACTTGCTATTAACATTGAAATGCTAATCATTGGCCGTCTATTGTTAGGTGTTGGTGTGGGATTTTGTAACCAGGTATCAATGCATTAATTAAATTGTCATGGATTAGGTATCTAATCTAAATTTCTTAATGTTGAAAAAGAAAATAGTTATTAACTTTGAATATTTTTTTGTTGTATATATAAATAGTCGGTGCCGGTGTATTTGTCTGAAATGGCTCCAGCACAAATTAGAGGAGCACTCAATATTGGCTTTCAAATGATGATTACAATTGGTATCCTAATTGCAAACCTTATCAACTATGGTACTTCAAAGCATAACAATGGATGGAGAATATCTTTAGGTCTTGGTGCTGTGCCTGCTGTTGTGCTATGTGTGGGATCTCTTTGCCTATGTGACACGCCCAATTCCTTGATTGAACGAGGCCAACATGCAAAAGCAAAAGAAATGTTGCAAAAGATTCGCGGAACTAACAACATTGAAGAGGAATATCAAGATCTTGTTGATGCTAGTGAGGCGGCTAGTAAAGTGAAACATCCATGGAAGAATATTGCACAACCAGAATACAGGCCGCAACTCACATTCTGCACATTTATTCCACTCTTCCAACAACTCACCGGCATTAATGTCATCATGTTTTATGCCCCTGTGCTTTTCAAGCTTTTAGGGTTTGGTGATGATGCTTCCTCATGTCTGCAGTTATCACTGGAGTTGTCAATGTTTTTGCTACACTTGTTTCTATTTTCACAGTAGACAAGTTTGGAAGGAGACTATTATTTCTTGAAGGTGGTACACAAATGCTTATTTGTCAGGTAAATCGAGAAAAACTAACGCCTTTAAATTCGCGAGACCACTCGTGTTTGTCTAAAATGACTAATTTATAAGCTATAATATATTGTTGTAGGTTATTGTTGCAATCATGATTGGGGCAAAGTTTGGATTGAATGGTCAAGGATCATTTAGTAGAGGAGAAGCAGATATCCTCTTATTCTTTATTTGTGCATATGTTGCGGCATTTGCTTGGTCTTGGGGTCCATTGGGTTGGTTGGTGCCTAGTGAAATATGCGCTCTTGAAGTTCGACCTGCAGGTCAAGCTATCAATGTTGCGGTGAACATGTTCTTCACATTTGCCATTGCTCAAATCTTCCTTACCATGCTTTGTTACTTGAAGTTTGGTCTCTTCTTGTTCTTTGCTGGATTTGTGATCATCATGACCATTTTCATTGCCTTGCTTTTGCCTGAGACAAAAAATGTCCCGATTGAAGAAATGAACATGGTGTGGAAGTCACATTGGTTTTGGGCCAAGTTTATTCCTGATCACATTATCATTGGTGGTAATAATCATAAATCTGTTCCATGAACTTGAGGAGAAATTTTGGCTTATAGAAAGGAAAATAGCAACAATGAATGTAGGGAAAATTGTAGAAAGTGATTTGATGAAGAAATAAAGCACTTCCTTGTTCAAAAGTGTGTAATGAAATTTGCATGCACTTGAAATTATTCAAGCATTAGTGTTTTTCCTCAAAACTAGTAAAGGAAAAAAGTAGTAGAAAAAACTCGTTGAAATTTCTTGGAACACAATTTCCAATATCTTCTTCATGTCTAAAATTTCTTCCATTAGTATCATATCATAAATAGAGCAACAGAGTTTCTTCCCCTTCTTTATGAGGGATTGTGACCTCTTGCATTTAACATAGGATCTCTCTCTCTCTCTCATGTTTTTTTAATTATATTTTTTTTATTTAAAGTTAAGCAATAGCTATGATTCAAATAAAATTCAATCCAAGGGTTGAGGTGCTTCTAACAGATGTGACTGCAGTTAATTATGACTGTAGTGGATCAGCATCCCTTTCTAAGACCTTCTCATGAAAGAATGAAGCGTCTCCATGTTGAAGCTAAACACCTATTTGTTCACTTTCAATCAAATCATCTGGGGCTTTTCCAATGGATTTGATTTTTTTTCATTGTTCTTGGTTCATGACTATTTGGGATGAGCTTCTCCAATTCCTCTTACTTAGGGCTAGCCATAAATAAGTGTGGGTTGTGCTATTGCACAGGGCCCCGACCCAAACAAAATTTTGTAGGGCCCCCAAAAAAACCTCAGCCCAGACCAAATTCAAAAAAAAATCCATTTAAATAAAGAAGTTTGAGTTTTTAGTGATTTATTAGACAAAAGTATAATTATGATCCAATTTTTAAGATTTGAACAGGACCTCTAAATTGTTTTGGACGACCTTGGTTTTACCTGGTCTTTATTTTTATATGATTATCACCAAATTTGTTCTTTCCTCAAGAAAATACTTTTTGAGGCATACAATATTTTCTGTTGGACTAGTATTGATGAGTTGTCCAAAGAATCTCTAAATTGGTCGCTTCATACCAACGATCAGTGGTTCAGCGACTTTCTCAAACTAATTGCAAAACTAGTTAGCAAACGAATTAGTGGCCAATATAGCGACCGTTTCAAAATTTGGTCTCAAGATCACTATAAAAATAAAATAAAAATTTTATCTCTAAATCGATCACTAAATAGAAATTTTTTTACGAGTGTTTGATATCCTTCAATGATTGTAGCCATGTCCAAGTGTTTCTAATGTCAAAGTGTTTAAATCTATATGTAGTTGGACAATTGAAAATTGTGATTAAAACATTCAAATTTGTGGTTAATGAAGTTTAGTTAATAGTTTATGAGTGAGACAAATTTAAAAGTGATATCCCGTGTTTAAATATCATCCCCATAGTATCACACAGGAACCATAACTAGTTTAATCAGGACCCATCAATTATTGGAAACTGACCTTTCCGTACTCTGTTTAAAATTCTGTCATCATCGCAAATTTGATCCATCTGCAAAATAAATACAAAAATGCATATATAAAATAATTGGTGGGGTTATCCCCAATAATACTATTAACTAATCACTAATCACTCATTTTCTCACCAGCTCACCTGGACCAAGAAAATATACTTTTTTATACAAATAATTTAAATGAGTTAGATTCAAAAGATCTTCAAATAGTAGTTACTTATAGATTACCCCATCAACTAAAATCTCATATGGACTGTCTGTGGTGGGGTTATGTAGGATATGATATGATGAGTCTTACTCTTATTATTTAAACCAACCTTTATAAAAAATTTCTATAGGTGAAGTGAAATTCTTCAAGGACGGATCCAAATGTTCTGTTTTATTGCCAAGATATCAATAAATTATCAAACCAATCATATTTTTATTTTCCATATTGGAAATAATATATTATAATAAAATTCAGCAGCTGTTTGTTTGTTTCAGCCACGAGATCAATGCTTCAGTATATCTTTATTTCCAGCTATTCATTCAATAGGAATCATGAGCACATGATGGTTGTCTCACAGGGTGTGACAGTGACAATAAAAGCCAATGCCATCAGAACGGAAATTTGATGCTCCAAAGTTCGATTCCTCTAATGGACAAACTCAGTGTTAGCCAATACAAAATTTGATCGGAAATACGAGCAGAGATTAGTCTTTCATTGAAAGCATTGTGACACTCTATTAGTAGCAAGTAGGGATGGCAATGGGTACTCTATGGGCAGGGTACTATAGTGTTCGTACCCGAGCCCGCACATGTATGGGCAAGGTACTATAATGTCTGTTTCTGCACCCTCTGAGCACCAAGTGCCCATAGGCACGCCGATTACCCGCACTTTAACAACAAAAATAATAAATAACATAATAAACATTATAATTCAATTTAAAAAACAGTTATTTTCGTTGTATCTACTAATTAAAATATTACACACGATAGCATTTAGTGAATTAAAAATATTTAAAATATTATTTAGTAGTTAGATTTAGTGTTTTAGGAAATGTAATATTATATATACATATGCGGGTGCGGGCTTTGGGTGGCAAGACCGTAGTGTCGTGCATTCGAGGCTACGCTTCACGTGTGCGGGTAATTACCCACCCATTTGCGGGCAATTTTTGCGGATGCCCTATGGGCATGGACTCAATTGCCATCTCTAGTAGCAAGCAATGGTAAACAAAAAAAAAACCAATGACTTCGGTGTAAACAAGTCATTAATTAGATAACAACAGATATCAGCCAAAGCTGAATTTTTGTATCAGCACGAAGACCCAAATTGATTTTGTTGAATCAGATGCAGCACATAAGATTGATTTTAACCAAAGATGAAATGTCAAAAATAGTAACAATACCATGAATGGTATAAGCAATTACATCCTCTTGGTTATGTATTTGTCCACAGAATCTACCTAACCTTATCCTTCCTTAAATACTGAAAGACTTCTTGACCAAAAAAATAAAAATACTGAAAGACTGAGTACAAGCTCCTAGGGAAAGTATAATAATGATAATATAACCTATGGTTGCATTATTAAAAAGTAGAAATCAAACTCTATCTCATAAACCAATCAATATGGGCGGGCAGGTGGATCGCACAAAATTATCTGTAACAAGAAAATATCAAAGATCTTCATTTCTCTTTGGTCATTTACCATATGTGGAAGGTATTGATTTGGTTGTTAGGATTAAAATTTTGGTTTCTAGACTCTCTTTATATTTGTGGCTGGCTTAATTGATTTTAATTAAAATATGAATGAATAGAGAAAACCTCAACACAAGTTGTTATTTCTGGTTTGTGTAGTACATATACTTATCTAGTTATTGAACTGAACAATTACAACACAAAGTAAGACAGAAAGAAAGAAACAAATGGGTCTTTTTATTCTCAAACTCATCATCATCAATCTAAGCAACGGCTAAAAATCCTCAAAACAGAGGTCTTACAAATTAGAACCAGTAGACCAATCCTTTCAGGTACCACTAGTCCTCTATGAAACAAAACAACTAAGAGCACCAAAACCACTCATCAATGCTCAATTCACAGCCAAAAAAACATGAAATTCTTGAAACAAGGGTATTCTAGTAAAATTGAAGTGATGATACACATTCACTCAATTCAAAATTCAACATCCATGTTTCCCTTTCCCCCCCTTCTTCACCAAAGACCCCAATAATCTAAACAAATAATTCAATTCACCATTTCTAAAACCTAATTAGTTTTCCTACCCAGGAAAACCCTAATTGATTTCCTTAATTCATGGACTTCTCCATTCCAATAAGGAAAAAGTAAAAAACTAAAAATTTGACTAAAAATTAAAAATTTCTGCTTGTTCACACACAACAATCAAAATCATAACCATAAACAAAAAAGCACACAATAATAATAGATATATACGAAGAAAACTCCCCAATCAACGATGTTCATCGTCTCTCCCGCCGGACAATTGAGCCAGTAAATTCAGGTGACCGGGAAGGTAATTCCCCAGCCTGGCGGCGGAAGCCTCTCCAATAGAAGCTTCTTGTTGCTGCTGGTGGTGTTGGTGTTGATGCTGCTGCTGATGATGGAACAGAGAATTATGCTGCTGCTGTTGTTGTTGTTGCGGCGAAACTGAAACATGTTCCGGTGGTGGTGCGGCGGCGGCAGCAGCCGCGAAACTCCAAAGTTGAGCGAAGTCAGGTCTAGTAGGAAGAGCCCAAAGAGCGGGAGGTGCAGCAACTGAAACGGCGTCGTCTTGATCGGAACGTAACCGTTTTCCGAGAATGAAGGGAGAAGGAGGGAGAAAAGGTTTATGATCTGAGAGAGTGGAGAATGAAGCGGGTGTAGTTCCGGTACCGGTGGCGGCGATGATTGAAGGTTCAGCTTGACGGAGAAGCCACTCGATGGTTTGACCATCGGATTTATGACCTAGCTCACGTGTGAGTTGGAAGACACGTGCGGCGCATATTATTGGCATTCTTATACGTCTTCCACGGCCGTCGACTTTGCTATGACGATCTTTTGACGGTGGTTTTTTGACGGACAAAGCTTTTTGCTGAGTGGAGGATTGTGGTTCTGTTGTTGTTGTTAAGCCGTTAGTGACGGCGTTAGTCATTGCTCCCTCACAGTTAGACATGAAATGAAATGAATAAGATTATAATATATTTTTTAATTATTGTGGAGAGTGAGAATGAAGGGTTTTAGGTTTTTATTATTGAATGAATTGTGAAAGAGAAGAAGAGTAGGAGGGAGTGTTTGTGTAATGATTGAGTTGGAAACAGGAGATGGTGGAGACTCGGAGGGAAGGCACATGGGTGGTGGGGGTCCAGTACTTACACCCCACAGCTCATACCCCTCTAACTTGCCTCTTTCACTACTCTCTTTTCTACTCGTATTACACGCGCCTTCCTTCTTTATTTCTTGCCTTGCCTCTCTTTTCTTTTTTCAACCATTTTTTTTTCTCAATTAGACAACTCATAATTTGAAAATGAGATGAAAAATGAGTATCGGTAAACATAAATGGGTGTTGATTTTTCACCCCCTCATCATCTATCCCACCCCCATATTTCAAAAAAACTCAATACTACCCCTGCCTTTTTAAAAAAAAATAAAAAATTTAAATTTTGAATTACTCAAAATTAGGTAATTAGGTCAAAAAAAAATTAAAATTTTGAATTACCTCTAAAAAGGTAATTAGGTTCATAAACATGAAAAATTTCTAATTACCTCTAAAAAAGGTAATTCGAAATTTTTAATTTTTTTTTAAGTTTGTATATTAAATTAATATTTAAACGCGTTTTATTTTGGAAATATGATACGAACGGTTTACGATTTAAATAACAATACGTCAAAATATATAAAATGACCAACATAAAAAAAATATAATGTAGAAATACAACTATGGGTCCAAAATGTTTAACAACGATGAAAATAAGCACGTGAAGTAGGTGAACAGGCGACATCTAGGGCATCGGGTCAATCTGGTGCGCTCTGCACCTCTCCTCATATGTCTCTGCGGGACAACAGGGCTCTCGATGATATGGTGGATCCGAGGTGGCTCTGGGCCGTGGCTCGCACCGAGTAAGACGCACTCGTTACTCCGATCAGATCAAGGAAGGTAATCGGGATCGCACTCGCGCCGTGGTAGCCCGCTTGATCTACTAGCCCGCCAAAATGTCCGCGCTCGAACTCGATACATCAAGAAACCCTCGTATGATCTGTCGTCGCAGAGGAGCATTACCCGAAATGGGTGGAAGAGGATCCTCTCAGATGCGTCTCGAAGCGCCAACGCACTCGCTCGCATGTATGGAGCAGCGTCATCGCCCAAAGCAACCGACCTCTGTAGCGGATATGTTCGACAAAGGAACATACCGCTCGTGGTCATCATAAGGGGTGAGGATGACATCCTCTACATGCAGAGCATCTATCCGCCGCCTAAAGTCCACCAACTTTACTTTATCCGACTTCTCGTGTTCCCATTTGGTGGCACGTGGTCGATGCGTCTTAGCTAACACTTTCCACCAACGACGGTGGGAAAGTGCTCGAGATCCAGGATCAAATAATTAAATTAAAAATAATCGCTTATTAATATTTGAGTAATTTAATTAAAAGCTTTAAATTAAGGGTGTGTGATTTACCTGGAGCAGTGTCGCGTATCCGCCGAACTGCTTGGTCGAATAAAAGACCGCTTTCGTCAGCTGGGTGTAGAGGTAACTAAGAGCAGCTATACCCCAAGACCACTGGCCACACTGCTTCAAGATCCCGCGGATACATCCACCTCATTGGCACTAATGTGTGACTCTTGTCGCCCGGAATGGTGGTGCCTAACAGAATAGCATGTAGCAGTGCGGTACCGCTTCATAAGCACCCCGTGCCATGTTCTCCTCAGAAGCGCCCTCTACACAGAGATCCTCGAGATACTTCCCCTCGTTATCCCCTAAGCTCCGGATGACATGAGCTTCGATCCATGCCCAAACTGTTCACACCCAATCAAGAGCTCCGAAGCAGAATCAAAATATGGTGGTGGTCCAATGGGTCGCCATCCCGGCAAGTGGAGCAAAGACGACCACATCGTCGGTGGTGACCGTCATCTCCCCAAAGGGCATGTGGAATGAGCGGTCTCGGGATGCCACCTCTCCACAAAAGCGATATCAACTCATGGTTGATTGCCTCGAAGGTGTGATGTCCAACTCGTAAAGCTTAGCCTCGACGCAACCGGTGCTCTACACTGTGGGTGGTGCTCTCGGCAGAGTCTAACTCTAGGAATCTTCCGCCGTGAGATACAACCTTTAGTTTCCGACATTTGAAAAAATTAAAATTAAACCATACGTTATTAAAAATAATTAATTAATTGTTGTTAAGTAAAATTAAAATAAAGAATTAAAATATTACCTCGCCTCTATCTATCCAGGACGCGCAGTGCGTATCCCAGTGTAACAATAATGGTGGGTGATCCACAGCTGGGGCAGGCTGAACCTCCTCCTCCTGAACCTCCTCCTCCTCCTCCTCCTCCTCCTAATGCTGGCCCTCATCCTCCTGCTCCTCCAAAGCCTCCCAACCGTCAGCAATAACATTATGATACAGCTCTGGGTGCTCCTGTTGGTGCCGCATATTGTACTCATAATTAGGGTGGTCACGGATGTCCTGCTCATACCGGGGCTGAGGCTGAGGCTCAGGCTCAACCATCTCTACCACTCTGGCGCGGGCTCTCTGGCGCCTCTGACGCTCAGAAGCATGCCCAGCGACTCACGAGCCTCTCGTAAAGTGTCCGGAGAAGGAGTATCGCTACTATCGGCCTCCCAAAATGCTCGCTGCTCGTCGTCAATTTTTGCGTGGTGCCGCTTCCCGAAGACTCTGCTCGCGCTACGTTGTCTGATCGTCTACTCGCCACTGTTAAAAAAAATGTAATTAGAAAATATTAAAAATTGAAAAAAAAAAAAAATTGGATTTTCGGAATTACTGGGTAATTCCGAAAATCCCAACCGGATTTACTTACTTTTTCGAATTTATGAAAAGTGAAATGTGAAATGTGATTTTTGTAAATTTGCAGGAGTATTTTTGTCCGTTTGGGTAATTATGGGGGTGGGATAGATGATGAGGGGGGTGAAAAAATCAAAACCCAACATAAATTGACATCAAGAAGTACACTATTAGGTTCTTAAAAAGTTTTTATTTTACTCAAATGAAAGATAGAAAATGAATTTAATAAAATAATACCAAAAAAATGGGATTTTGATTTTTGTACCCACCTCTTTGGCCTCTATACCCCCTAATTCGATTTAATAGCAAAATACCCTTCTAATTTTCCCTTTTCCCAAAAAACTATTAGGTGAAGTTTATTCCCAGATTTATCTCTTGATGATAAATCCGTAGTCAATTTTTTGACTCCAGATTTATCCTCAAGAGATAAATTCAAAAACTATTAGGTGAAGTTCATTCCCGGATTTATCTCTTCATGATAAATCCGTAGTCAATTTTTTTGACTCCGAATTTATCCTCAAGAGATAAATTCGGGAATGCATTCAACGCACCTGATAACCAGCAACAACTATGGAAACATCTTCAATTTGATATTTCCGGAATCCGAATTTATCTTAGAGGGATGTTTCCGG